>JADLZN010008452.1:0-141296 GCA_018155175.1 Sinocyclocheilus anophthalmus | reverse complement strand
TTAAAAAATATTTGCCATAAATAAACTTAATTCAAGATATATTGCGCATGATTCAAAATTGAGTTTTAAATTCCAGTTAAATGGAATTTGAATTAATGTAGCAAATTAGAACTGCATTTCAAATTTGAATGTAAGTAAAATTTAAAATGAATTGAAATTCAAAACATGATTATGCCATTTTTAAATAGAAAATCAAGTTTTTCCAAGACAAACTTTGAATAAAAAAAAAAAAAAAGTGTAACAATCCTTGAATTTGAAGACTTTTAGACTGGACGTCAAGGATGGATTATTGAATCGAACTCGATCAAATGATATAGATAGATAATAGATAGATAGATCTAATAGATAGATATATAGATGCTTCAAAACAATGGATCGAATGGGTGGATGGTTTGGACTAGATATATAG
This sequence comes from Sinocyclocheilus anophthalmus, assembly GCA_018155175.1. Classification (NCBI taxonomy): domain Eukaryota; kingdom Metazoa; phylum Chordata; class Actinopteri; order Cypriniformes; family Cyprinidae; genus Sinocyclocheilus; species Sinocyclocheilus anophthalmus. The sequence continues at coordinate 140,887 of JADLZN010008452.1, read as the reverse complement.
ATCAAAATAACTGTTGAATAGATATATAGAACTTCAATTCTGGATAGATGGATAGTTGGATAGATATATAGATCCAAACGATGATCTATCTATACTGATTAAGAAAATAATTTAAAGCAGCGTTCAACAGCGAGATGTCAAACGCTTCTGAAGTTCTGCTCACCTGAATCGTGAATGCGGCCTTGATGTTACGTATCATTACACGCAACCTCCAAATTCTCATTATTCTCTTGAGAAATTAGTTTATGCACTGACAGCCCTCATGAGTCACACTGGCCTGATAAACTTGATGCGGTGAAGACAATGACTTTTACATTTCAGACGGCCTCTATAGCTACCGTTAGCTCAGTTGTGTTAGCGCTTAACGGCCTTGAAGAAGCTCATAGTGATCAGTTGCCTAGCAATTAACTTGAATAAATGAGCATATCCAATTTAGACCTGACAAGGTAAAGTTGATTAGGGTTTTAGTAATTAATGGTTGTATGGCTGTTTGTTCGTACAGGACAGACGACACATATGAAGAATTAGCTTAAGCTAAGAATAAGCAACGTAAAAGGTCAGATATTTTGGAGTTGGATAACAGTGGGGGGTGTGAAGGAGGTTTGGCAGCATGTCTGATGTCACTTGCACCTCTGGATAGATTTATATTGAGGCTGGATTACCAAAAGGATAAACACTTTAGCTGTCTTATCTATTGTGACCTGGAAATGCCGCCTTGGAGAAAGCAAGCCTCTGGAAATTTAAAATAGGGCTGAGAAGTAAACGTATTAGCATGAGGCTTATCAGCGACTTGGCCTCTAAAAGAAGGAAATCACTTTGGTGAGGCCTTGGGGTCACCCAAAACGTTTCAGGCATGGCATTTGTAATGACTTGCAATGTGCAAGAGTACAGAGATTCTCATGAGGGACTAGGGCTGGGTGATATGATGTTAAATACCATGCGACTAGCAACGTAATAGAAGATAAATGCTCGTAAATGCAGTTTGTGTACCTTTAAATAGAATTTACACAGCTTTTCGTTGTAGTTTACTGAGTTATAATTACCACAGTAACTCTTGTTGGACTCTAATAATGAAATTTACAGGAATGCATGTGTGGCTTCCACTCAATTTTAAAAATTTACGCAGATCACGGTCACCTATCGATAAAGTAACTATGAAAGTGGTACCATACATATTCTATGACACACAAACATGTTTTGGGGTGAAATTGTATTTTTTTTAAACTATTTTATAGATACTTGTCTGTATTGCATTGAATGACATATAATTGACATAATTGTTGTTTGCCAGATTAATCTTATAGTTTTTCGGTTTGAGAACAGAGCAGATTTGATGTTTCATAGTATATTTCATAATATTTTAATATCTTCCAGCTTTTTTTTTTATATTGTGATATCAGGACAGTGTTTATATATAAATACACACTGTATATTTATTCTATCTCAGTAGCCTCCACAGTTTTTTAATAACGACTAAATATGAATAAATAAAGGGAAGTCCTGGCCTAATGGTTAGAGAGATGGACTCGTAACCAAAAGGTTGCGGGTTCGAGTCTCATACCGGCCGGTATCTAGTAGGTGGTGGGGGCAGTGAATAACCTGCTCTTTCCACCTTCAATACCATGACTGAGGTACCCTTGAGCAAGGCACCGAACCCCCGACTGCTCCCCGGGTGCTGCGGCATAAATGGCTGCCCACTGCTCTGGTTGTGTGTTCACGGTTTGTGTGTGTTCAATGCTGTGTGTGTGCGCACTTTGGATGGTATAAAATGCAGAGCCAATTCACTAATTCGCTTTATTATTATTATTGTTTTCCAATATTATTATTTATATACTTTTATAGTTTTTATTAATATTTTAAATTTGTTTTTATTTTTGTATTTTCCATTTTCATTTGAATTTTTGTAAACATTTATTTATTTAGTTCCATTCTTATTTGGTTTGGCTGTTTTCATACATGTCTATATCGTTTCTATTTGTTTTATTTGAGTTATTTTTAGTACGTCAGTTAAAGCTATTGAGACTGATACTCGATATATTCTCTATATATATATATAGATATATATTAATATATATATATAGATATATATATAGATATATATACATTGGTTAACGGAAAGTATTCAGACCCCTTTAATTTTTCACTCTTTGTTATATTTCAGCCATTTGCTAAAATCATTTCGGTTATTTTTTTTTCCTCATTAATGTACACACAGTACCCCCATATTGACAGAAAAACACAGCATTGTTGACATTTTTGCAGATTTATTAAAAAAGAAAACCCTGAAATATCACATAGTCCTAAGATATTCAAGAGACCCTTTGCTCAGTATTTTGTAGAAGCACCCTTTTGATCTAATAAGAGCCATGAGTCTTTTTGGGAAAGATTCAACAAGTTTTTCACACCTGGATTTGGATCCTCTGCCATTCCTCCTTGCAGATCCTCTCCAGTTCTGTCAGGTTGGATGTTAAACGTTGGTGGACAGCCATTTTTAAGTCTCTCCAGAGATGCTCAATTGGGTTTAAGTCAGGCTCTGGCTGGGCCATTCAAGAACAGTCCCAGAGTTGTTGTGAAGCCACTCCTTCGTTATTTTAGCTGTGTGCTTAGGTCATTGTCTTGTTGGAAGGTAAAACCTTCGGCCCAGTCTGAGGTCCTAAGCACTCTGGAAAAGGTTTTTGTCCAGGATATCCCTGTACTTGGCCCTCATTCATCTTTCCCCGATTGCAAACCATCCCCCCCCCCCCGGCCTTCCCTGCAGCTAACACCCCCGCAGCATGATGCTGCCGCCACCATGCTTCACTGTTGGGACTGTAGTGGACAGGTGATGAGCAGTGCCTGTTTTTTTCCTTTCCCTCCACACATCCGCTTAGAATTAGGCCCAACAAGGCTATCTGGTCTCATCAGACCAGAGAATCTTATTTCTCACCATCGCACAACTCCATGCGGGCTTTCATGTGTTTTGCACTGAGGAGAGGCTTCCGTTGGGCCGCTCTGCCATAAAGCCCCGACTGTGGAGGGCTGCAGTGATGATTGACTATCTACAACTTTCTCCCATCTCCCGACTGCATCCCTGGAGCTCAGCCCCAGTGATCTTTGGGTTCTTCTTTACCTCTCTCACAAATTCTCTTCTCCCCCGATAGCTCAGTTTGCCGGACGGCCAGCTCTAGGAAGGGTTCTGGTCGTCCAAACTTCTTCCATTTAAGGATTATGGAGGCCGCTGTGCTCTTAGGAATCTTAAGTGCAGCAGAATTTTTTTTTTTTGTAACCTTGGCCAGATCTGTGCCTTGACACAATTCTGTCTCTGATCTCTTCAGACAGTTCCTTTGACCTCATGATTCTAATTTGCTCTGACATGCACTTTGAGCTGTAAGGTCTTATATAGACAGGTGTGTGGTTTCCTAATCAAGTCCAATCAGTATAATAAAACACAGCTGGACTCAAATTAAGGTTTAGAACCATCTCAAGGATGATCAGAATAAATGGACAGCACCTGATTTAAATATATGAGTGTCACAGCAAAGAATCTGAATACTTAGGACCATGTGATATATCAGTTTTTCTTTAATAAATCTGCAAAAATGTCAACAATTCGGTGTTTTTCTGTCAATATGGGGTGCTGTGTGTATTAATGAGGAAAAAAAATTAACTTATATTATTTTAGCAAATGGCTGCAATATTGTGTAGAGTGAAAATTTTAAGGGGGTCTGAGTACTTTCCGTACCCACTGTATTATATATATTGTGTGTGTGTGTACTGGCCAGTTTTACTATCCGCATTTATTTTTCTTTATGACCCTTTATTGTAATCATAAATTCAGTTTATGTATGAATTCTTTTTTAATATGTTTTATATGATAATATAATGATTTAATATGATCTGTAAAAAATTTTTTACAGTCATTAACGTATTTGTTCCATTTTATTTTTGTTCTGTACTGTTGATCCTAAATTCTTGAGACCTCCCTTACCATGCTATAAAATGAACCTTCTTCTCTAGCACTGCTAATGAAAGTTTGCTGCACACGTAGTCTATCATATTGAGATCTATTCTGGGCCTTATTGTGGGTCATCTCTAGATGGAAATTATGAGCAACTGGAACCAAAATATTCCAGACTCCTGAACTCCGCGTTCGCCCCGTTAATCTCCGCACAAACCATTTCAATCATCTCCAGCAAAACAATGCGAGGGAAAGCAAGCGGCGTGTTGAGACAGTCTGTGGAGCCAGAGGACCTCACGGTGCCCTCGTGCTGCTAGCGACATTTTGCAGAAAGCTGAGGCATATTGAAGGTCACTCTTAATAAAACTCAAAGCAGCAGCCAGGCAGACCAACACAAGCGCGCAGCTCACGATGTCTGGAATTTTCCTACTTCTTCTGCCGCCAGAGAGAGAGAGAGAGAGAGATAGCTAGAGAGAGAGAGAGAGAGACTATAGAGACGGGCAGATATCGACAGCACTGCCGCGACTAGAGGGATTTTTTGAGTACCTTAAAGGGCAAAGTTCAGCTTGAGAAGTCACAGACGTTGGCATTAGCCTTGCTTTGAAAATCTCAAGCACGTGGGTAGCGATAGCTCGGCGCAGGCAGTCATTTTGCGGAACAAACAGTTACAGAAAGGACTACCCCGCTGGAAAATCCAGCTAGTGTGTTTTGAAACATGGTAGCTAGTTGCTAGCTAATAATTTATTATCAAATTTTATTATCAGCTTTTTTATCTTCTCTAAAAATAATCATTCTTAAAGCAGGCTTAATTGTGGAAGCTCAATTTCCTACACTATTAATAAAAAAAAAAAAAAAATAATTATATTATTATTTATTTATTTATTTTTAGCTGAAATCCGATTTTTGTGTTGCAATCGAGGTTTATCGCCAATCAACAGTGGGGTAAATAAGTATTTGATACACTGCCGATTTTCAAGTTTTCCCACTTACAAAGAATGGAGAGATCTGTAATTTTCATAGTAGGTACACCTCAACTGTGAGAGACAGAATCTAAAAAAAATCCATTAAATCACATTGTATGATTTTTAAATAATTAATTTCCATTTTATTGCATGAAATAAGTATTTGATACAATAGAAAAATAGAACTTAATATTTGGTACAGAAACCTTTGTTTACAATTACAGAGGTCAGACGCTTCCTGTAGTTCTTGACCAGGTTTGCACACACTGCAGCAGGGATTTTGGCCCACTCCTCCATACAGGTGTTCTCCAGATCTTTCAGGTTTTGGGGCTGTCGCTGGGCAACACGGAGTTTCAGCTCCCTCCATAGATTTTCTATTGGGTTCAGGTCTGGGACTGGCTAGGCCACTCCAGGACCTTGAGATGCTTCTTACGGAGCCGCTCCTTAGTTGCCCTGGCTGTGTGTTTGGGGTCATTGTCATGCTGGAAGACCCAGCCACGACCCATCTTCAATGCTCTTACTGAGGGAAGGAGGTTGTTGCCCAAAATCTCGCAATACATGGCCCCATCCATCCTCCCCTCAATACGGTGCAGTCGTCCTGTCCCCTTTGCAGAAAAGCACCCCCAAAGCATGATGTTTCCACCCCCATGCTTCACGGTTGGGATGGTGTTCTTGGGATTATACTCATTCTTATTCTTCCTCCAAACACGTCGAGTGGATTTTATACCAAAAACTTCTATTTTGGTCTCTTCTGACCACATGACCTTCTCCCATGCCTCCTCTGGATCATCCAGATGGTCTTTGGCAAACTTCAGACGGGCCTGGACATGTGCTGGCTTGAGCAGGGGGACCTTGCGCGCGCTGCAGGATTTTAATCCATGACGGTGTAGTGTGTTACTAATGGTAACCGTTGAGACTGTGGTCCCAGCTCTCTTCAGGTCATTGACCAGGTCCTCCCGTGTAGTTCTAGGCTGATCCCTCACCTTTCTCAGGATCATTGATACTCCACGAGGTGAGATATTGCATGGAGCCCCAGTTCGAGGAAGATTGACTGTCATCTTGAATTTCTTCCATTTTCTAATAATAGCGCCAACAATTGTTGCCTTCTCACCAAGCTGTTTGCCTATTTTCCTGTAGCCCATCCCAGCCTTGTGCAGGTCTACAATTTTGTCCCTGGTGTCCTTAGACAGCTCTTTGGTCTTGCCCATAGTGGAGAGGTTGGAGTCTGATTGATTGAGTGTGTGGACCGGTGTCTTTTAATACAGGTAACGAGTTCAAACAGGTGCAATTAATACAGGTAATGAGTGGAGGATAGGAGGGCTTCTTAAAGACAAACTAACAGGTCTGTGAGAGCCAGAATTCTTGCTGGTTGGTAGGTGATCAAATACTATATTTCAGTGCAATCAAATGGAAATTATTATTTAACAATCTACATGTGATTTTCCCTGGATTTTTTATTTTTTTTGTTCTTCTCTCACAGTTTTGATGTGTACCTACCTGGAAATGACAGATCTCTCCATTCTTTGTAAGTGGGAAAACTTGAAAAATCGGCAGTGTATCAAATACTTATTTGCCCCCACGTATATATATGTATAGTTCAGTTATGAAACTCTAGATGGCGCAGGCTGATAATATGTAACTGATGATATTCACAGCGTTAAACTACTTGGCTCAAGCTGATTGGTTCATGCTGCATATTCAGCCAATGAGCTTACTGCCGGCCATTTATAATGGCTGCTACTTTGTCACTTAGATTTCCTGCAGGCGCTTCAGAGTTCTTTGAAACGCCTCCACCTTTCCCAGCTTCCACACCTTATCGATCTGCTACGGGTCATTTTATATAAAATTTTGCCCCTACTTTGTGCAGCGCATCAGTCTTAAATACTCATGCACCATATCAGCCATACTGCTTGACAAGTAGCAAGTTCCTTTACTTGCTTTGCAGCAGCAGAAATAATCTACAACTACAGTAATAACCAATAGCAGCAGCAATTCAGCAGCAGCGTATCAGTTTTATTCCGCCAAGACCAAATACATTAACATTGTCATATCCATCACCATGCTAAAATGTTCCTAGAGTTGTCATGATTGAAATATATTTTTATCAAACATATCTGTGAAAAAAAGTCCAGAATTGATAGATATAACCTCAATTTCGATATTAACTTGAAAGTTGGTGAAGAAAAAAGTTAGAAGTGTGAAAAGCTCACATGTACAAAAAAATTATAATAATAAATAAATAATAAAATAAAAAACGGAATTCTGAGAAAAAACAGCAGATTTGATATCTGATCATATTTTCACCACATAAGAAGCTCATATAATATTTTAACAGCTTCCATTGTTTTTGTTTTTTTTATGAATGCAATTTTTAAATTGTTTAATTATTATTCTAATACCAGATCAGTGTTCAGTATCGAGTCAGAATTGCATTTAAGAAAAACTTAATTCTAAAATCATACATTTATATCTCACAATTGAGTCCCCCCCTCTCAGAATTGCTTGAAAACTAAGTCTGAATTGTGAGATATAAATTCAGAATTATGTGTGAAAAATCAGAATTGTGACAGTCACAATCACAAAAAAAAAACATCAACAAAATTGTGAAATATAATCTCAGAAAAAGTCAGTTTATATCTTGCCATTCTGAATTTATAACTTTATATCTCACAATTGATTGTTTTTCTTTTAGAATTGCAAGAAACTAAATCTGAATTGTGTGATAGAAATTCAGGATTATGTGGGACAAAAGTCAGAATTTCAATTACAAAAATAATAATAATAAAAAAAAAGCTGAGCTGTAAACTCAGAAGGTGCGGCATAGTGTGAATTCTGGTTTGTCTAGGGTTATATTGCAATTCGGTGTTTATTGCTATTCTGAGGAAAAGAAAAAAAAAAAGAATTGTGGGACATAAATTCAGAACTGTGGTACAAAAAAAAAAAAGTAGAAACAAGCAGCCGTAGTTAATTTACTTGAAGCAAAACTGCAAAAGAAAATGAGGTGTTGTCAGAATACATTTTGAATACAATTATTTTCCTATACCACTGACAAATTTCTCTACGAATATTTTCTTCCATTTCAAGCATAAACATCAATAAATGTCATTAGGTGCATGCTTAAAACAAGAAACAAAATACTTGTTGTTTAAGAAGAAAGAAAAAAACTTTCTACATATTATCTGAAGACAAGTATAATTTCTTAAACAGCTTTGCTTCTCAGGTACATTTTTCGTATTTCACCTGGAAAACGACACAATTACTGATTAAATCAATGACTGAAGAAGGTTTGACTAGCTGGTAGCTAGTTTATTGCTGGTTAAAGATGGTGGACCAGCAACAAACCAACTTCCAGGTTCCAAACACAGCTAACAGCTAACACTAGGTTTGCCACCAGTAAAGAGCTCGATTGTTTTCAGTACCGTGGCCTCTATGACCTACAAGACTGTGAGTAACACTGGCAACTAATCAAATGCTAACTACTAATAAAGGTGCTGGTGCGCTAGCAGCTCCGCAGGGAACCTTTGAAAGCTGAAATTAGTCGGTCCTTTGTTTACATTCGTAAATCTGTCACAGTTTATTTTCCCAAGCCTGGTGGCTGTTTCTTTCATAGCCATATTTCAAAACCTTTTATAAGGTCTTGATAAATTATTAATTCGGCAATAAATCATTTGCTTGTGCTCTAAAGCAATGCGGTTGATTTTTATTCATTTTCTGAAATTTCATTAGTGCTGCTAAAGCAACCATCACTATTACTTTGCTTTACTCCTAACCCTAAGTATTAAACTTGATGCATAACAGTTCTGCAGACATGATTGAAACCAGCAATCATTTTGTTTGTTTGTGAGGTTTTTTAAGCACCCTCCCAGAACAACCTAAAACTATTGATGGAAAGTTCAAGTTATTTTCTTGACTTTGATCTTTAAATCTTTTTTTCTAAACATGACCATATCTTTATTAAAGGTATTTAATTCAAGTTCAATTAAAACCCAACACTTCTGCTGGCGCAAACTTTAATCACATTCCAAATTCTGAAATCCTGATAATACCAGCCAAAGACAAATGATGAAAAATGATTAACAGATAATTCACCACTTAAGTTGTCCATTCTTTTGTCACTGAACAGCCACATGTATGGCTATGTACAGAAAACAGAAATAATAATTTGACCTCCCGAGTCGTCTTGTCTTGTCTGAGTCATTAGTTCTTTTGTCACTTGAAAAGAACAAAGAAATTATTATAGTTGACCTACTCTAGAAACATGCTTTTCCTAAATGCAAACTTACCTTTGAGCAAAACCTAAAATATCAATTTCCTGCATTAAAAAGTGACCTGTACAGGAAACATAACTGATTAGTTCACCTCCCGAGTCATTTTGTTCATGCATGAAAGGATGTTGAGCATGCATGGTCACGAAAATAATGACGAATCTCTCTCTGAGACAACTCGTTACTTCCGAGTCATATAAAACAATCGTTGAAAATGAATGGATCGTTCATGAGTGACCCATGGCTATTCCTTTACAGCTGCAATGCAACATCCTTGCATCATGGAGGCGACTCTTGCATGGGTAAGCAGCACTAAGGGTACATTTCTACGACAATGATGTGCTACAAACAGAAACGTTTTTCCTTTACAATTTTGAAAAGTTAATTTTTAATCTTAAAGGGATAGTTCACCCAAAAATGCAAATTCTATCATTAATTAATCACCCTCATGTCGTTCCAAACCAGTAAGACCTTTGTTCATCTTCAGAACACAATTAAGATATTTTTGATGAAATCCAAAAACTTTCTGACCCTGCATAGACAGCAACACAACTGACACGTTAGAGGCCCAGAAAGGCAGTAAAGACATCGTTTAAAATAGTCCATGTGACATCAGTGTTAAACCGTAATGTTATGAAGCTACAGGAATACTTTTGTGTGCGAAGAAAACAAAAATAACGACTTATTCAACAATTCTTCTCTTCCACGTCAGTCTCTGCCGCCATTCTCAGGAGTACCACAATGCATGCGCAGGGTCCCCCAAAGCTATCAAATATATCTTAATTTGTGTTCTGAAGATGTACGAAGGTCTTACGGGTTTGAAACGATATTAGGTTGAGTAATTAATGACAGAATTTCATTTTGGGGTGAACTAACCCTTTAAATCCAATATATCGTCTGTTCAGTAGTCTCTAAAGCCGAAGACGATTTAGTAATTTTGGTGCTTCTAATTAAGTGATAAAAGCAGTTGCAAATGTTGTACAAAAGAGATCTCAGCAAAATGTTGATTTATTTCCCGAACATGATGCATGATGGGATACGCTTAGCCTTGAATACTGCTCCAGAGTTTGACTTAAGGGCACTGCTCTTTGGTGTTTTTAAGACCTAGGACAGTCTTGTGCACTTACTTCCTGACGCGCGCACAAGCTCTCAAGTGGCCAAGACCACAAGTGTGAGTATTTTACAGGCCCCTGAAATGGGTGCGTTAGACAAAGGAGACATGCAAAATGTTAAGGGTTGGGATACTCCAGGAATGTGGGTGGGGATTTGATGTGAGCTGATTATATTCTTGATTGCATGTTTCAAACATCCACCTTGAAAGATCTTAGTTTATTCGAGGTGTCCATGAGGTTCAAGGAAGGCATGCCACTTAACAGACCTATGGTGTGTCTGCACAACCTGTCCTTGACTTCCCTAGGAAACATGCGGACACCATGCCACTTTCCGATTCACTGCTTCCCAGGGACACTTTAATCCCTTTTTAATATGTATTTCCATTTAAAATAAAACCCTCTGCGAGGCATGAGTCCTTACTCCTGTCCTAGCGCCCCACCACAATACCTTGACCTGAACCCAGTGGAGTGACTCTGAAACCATTCTGTCTGCAATCCACAATCTGCAGGCAGTTGACTGAGGCGCCAGCGCTACATCCGTTAATAGATATTCAGTTGTCACTCCGATAACTTCCTAAATTTGCCTCCTGCCCTAAAAAGGTCCAGGACGCTTGAGGTGGCAGCTGATAACAGGGGGTTGTTGGCATTCCCGTCAGATTTTGCCTCAAACTCTTCGTCTAGTAGTCACAGAGCTCTTAAACACACCAGACCCATGCGCCTCAGGACACAACGAGTGTAGTCGGTGAAAGAAAGGAGGAGAGAGGCAGAGAAGAAGGAAAAGCAGCTTTTAAAAGCCCAAGTTATCTCTTCCCACTCACCCGTCCTTTATCTTCCCTCCCCTCCGCTCTGCCCGAGAGCTGTCGACGTCTTTTTTCTAGTTCCTCTTTTACTTTTCTCGTCTCTCCTACTGATTGTGAGGAAAAGAGCCTTGTGACCAGAGGGGTCTTAACTATTTCTCAGAACATACATTAAATATTCATGGCATTAGCATATGCTCTCTCCAATACTGATTTAATTGAAAACATCTCTTTAAAAATGTGAAGATGTGCCCTTTCCGCCCAGAGAGACGGCCTGCGGCTAATTTAAAGCCACTTGGCCTTTTAAATGGCACATTTTAGTGGAGAACATGGAAAGTGCTAGACCACCCTGTAGTGTGAGACGAGAAAGAAACAATGAAAGGATATTTGCAACCACCTCTTTCTTTACCTGTAATACCCAAAATGAGAGAAAGTTGAAAACTGACTTAGGTGTTTATCAGTTTCTCTGGGCTTTTATGGTGATTGCCTGAGTGCATTGGCGTCACAAACAGGGTCTCAGTTAAAAGTTTGTTTGCAGAGAAGAAAAACTAGTACTAATGCTTATTTTTAGATTTGGAGATTTGAACTTAAGGTGTAAATCATCCCGTACAGGGTTGATAGATTTTTCTCTGTGGTTAGAAGCATATATATGTATATGTAGATGCCTAGTAAAGGGATAGTTGGGCGTGATACTCTCGAAGATTGACATGGAAGAGAAGAAATTGTTGAATGAAGTCTTTATTTTTGTTTTCTTTGCACAAAAAAAGTATTCTTGTAGCTTCATAACCTTCATAGTGAAATGATTTTAGCTCAGTTTTAGACAGTTGTTATCTGTTTTTGTCAGACTCTGGTCCGTGTTTTGTGTGTGTTTTGCTCCTCATGTGCCTTTCTGTGTTTCCTTATTTGGTAATTTTCCTGTCCTTGTTTAGTTTAATTATGATTCCGTTCAGCTGTGTTCTATTAATTACCCTTGTATTTAAGCTCTTGCCTGTTCAGTTTCCCCTTTGTCTGGTCTACTCGTTACGTGGATGTGTTTCCTACTGTCTCCAGTGTTGATGTACCCTGTGTCCCATTGATTAAAGACTGTTTACGTATATTCCTCGTCTCATCACTCCTTAGTTCCGGTTATCCTCGTGTGTGTGTCGTGACAGAAGACCAGACCAAAACAGTAAGCGGTGCCCCTTCTCCCGTGTTTTATTTCCGTTTTTGTCATCTTTTTTCTGTTTTCTTCTCCCCGCAGTATGAGGACCGACCTGCTGTCAATCGCACTGGCCGTGGCTCACTCCAACCCGTAAGCGTCCCCAAGTATTTTTTTTGGGGGGGTAGTAGGGCTCCAGCCGTAGAGCCCGGGGGGGCAGGGCCGCGGCTATCGGAGGTTCCTTTCGCCATGGCCTCCTGAACTACCGGCTCGCCAGGGCCTCACGAGTCACCGCTCGTCATGGCGCACCGAACTGCCAGATACGCCATGGATCCCGGAACGGGCGCCACCCTGGAGGCCTTCCTTCCAGAACCATGCTCATTGAGGCCTCCAGAGCGCCCCCCCCCCATTGGATGTTGTATGGCGCGGGACGCGCCTTCCGGGAGGGGGGAGTTATGTCAGACTCTGGTCAGTGTTTTGTGGTGTTTTCCTCATTTTCCTGTTCATGTCATTTTCCTGTCCTTATATTTTATGATGATCAGTTCAGCGGGGTTATTAACTACCCTTGTATTTAAGTTACTGCCGGTTCAGTTTCCCTTTTGTCTTGTCTAGCATTAGTGGAGTGTGTCCTGTGGCTCTGTGTTTCGTACCCGTGTTACATGGATTAGAGGACGTTGCGTATAGTCCTTGTCTACTCGCTCCTTAGTTCCGGTTATCCTTGTGTGTGTGTGTCATGACAGTTTTTGTCTTCTTTGTGTGAAATGTATGTGTTTATAATCATTTTTTAATAGTCATTAAAAATCATCATTTTTGTGAACTCTATATATTTATATTAGTGCTGTCAAACAATTAATCGCATTCAAAGTAAAAGTGTTTGTTTACATAATATGTGTACTGTGTATATTTCACATACAGCATATATTTACGTGTGTGTATATATTTATATTCATATAAATTACATCATATATACCAATTTTTTGGACGTAATAAATATATTCAGAGAATTTGAAATACGCATCAAAGCCATTAACAAGGCTGACAAATAGGTTTGCAATTAACTGCCACATGGGGCACATAAAATGAAAAAAAAAAACATGCAGAGAAAGCAGCCACAATACACAGATGAAATAATAAATCGAATGAAAACAAAGTCAGGGCCGGCGGCACATCAAACAACTCTCTTATCAGCAACGTCAATTTCACTGATCAAAACTAATTAGTACTGAGGCAGGCATTAGGACAGGGCGGTGCTTGCCCAAAACGTCCTGTGTCTCTTTCAGTATGCTAATGAAGTTGGGCTCAACGGGCTCAGTGCCTTCGTTAAAGTGGAGAGATTTCATTCCTCTAATCGGATGGGACTCAAGCCAGTATCCAACCGCAGAGCTGGTAATAATGAGTCACTATTTTCCTTTTTTTGAATATATTTTAGCATGTTGAAGTCAACGCAAAATTGTAATTGACCTTGTATGCTTTCTTCAAGCAAGTCCCTGTTCCTATTGTGCAGCATTCAAAAATAAAATGATATACTGTATAAAAAAAGCTTGGCATAGTAATCTTTCATCAAAGTGTAAAAACCCGCTGCACCTGTAAAACGACATTCCTTTTCTGATTACATCATCAAGGCCTCTTATTTTTCAGCCCCCCCCCGCTCTTAAATCTGGTATGTACCGCACACATTTTCATGATCTGATGAATTCCCAATTAATGAAATCAGCAAAAAATTTTCATTAACATGAAATAACTTTCTCCGCCTCTAAAACAATGTTTAGTTTTTGATGACATCACCAAGCCCATACTTTTCAGCCACTCCCCTTAAACAACCTGGCTTCATTCTGATAAGTACATCCTACTTTTTCATAATCCAATCAATTCCCAATTAAAGAAATGTGCAACATAATCTTTCAACAAAATGAAATAACTTATGTCTCTAAAACAACTTTTTGGTTTCGGATTACATCACCAAACCCTTACTTTTCATCCCCTCCCCCTCAATCAGTGCTTCATTATGGTATGTACAGTGTACTTTTTTCATTATACAATCAATTCCCTACTAAAGAAACTAGCAAACATAATCTCTCATCAAAATGAATTAAATCGCTCCATCTCTAATACAATTTTCCAATCTTGATGACATCACCAAGCCCATACTTTTTAGCCCCTTCCCTTCAACCACCTGGCTTCATTCTGACATGCAAAGCTTACTTTTTTATGATCCAATCAATTCCTATTTAAATAACTCACCAATGTATTCTTTCAGCAAATTTAAATTGCATCATATGACCCCTTTAAAGGGTTCATATTCTGAGAAATCAAAATTCCCTTGATCTGTTGACATATAAGAGACCATTGTACTATAAACACATCCTGTAAGTTTCAAAACTCAAAACATTTTTGTTAGTTTAAAACAGCTATATTGAAGGCCAGGCCAAATGACAGCTTTTGGAATCTTCTACTCTATGATGATATAGTGTGGCTAAACCCCGCCTCTGCAGAAGAAGATCAACGCCTGATTCTACATCACTGCCTGTTTAGACCCGCCCACCGATTCGCGCATTGTAGTGTTTACGAGAGAGGCGAACACGCAAGTCTACGCAGAAACCAAACGATATAGATGGCTCTGAAGACAACAAGACGCTGTGCAGTGCCAAATTGTGGAAAAACACAGTATTTGCATTGCCTTCCTTCTGATCCCAACATTAGGAAAGTGTGGATGAACTTTATTTTTAATGAAGATCCAGGCCGCATCAGTAAAAAGTCGGTCCTTTGTTCACTTCATTTTACCCCAGATTCATTTACAAACAAGACACAATTCGGCGCGTGATTTCCAGAAATATTTAAACTAAAAGACGATGCTGTGATGACAGTAATGTCGCACCTAAGCGTGAGTAATGCTTTTATGAGATTTAGCTTTAAAACCTTAATCAGCAGCATCCCATATGTGAAGGATGAGGCTGTAAACATTACACCAACTACTAGCCAATCCTAGCAGTGGGCATTTACTTCCAAGTCTACAATCCGCCATGTCTATTCAAACAGAGCATTCTGATGAGGGGGGTTAAAAACAGAACAGAAATAAATTGCTTATTACTTCTAAATTATGATGTCTTTGATGCAAAAATCTTGATAGCATTATAAGCTAAGGTGACCAGATGTGCCATTTCCCGGGGGCATGTTCTGCACAGGATTTCTGAATTGCCTACAACAGTGTTTCTCAACACTGGTCCTGGGCGCCCCCCAGCACTGCACATTTTGTGTGTATCCCTAATCAAACACACCTGATTCAACTCATTAGTTCATTAAAAGAAACTCCAGGACCTGAAATGTGTGTGTGTCAGATAAGGGAGACATACAAAATATGCAGTGTTGGGAGGCGCCCAGGACCAGGGTTGAGAAACACAGGCCTACAAGTAAAACCAGGTGTTGTTTGCGTGTGCAGACAGATCGGTGTTTGACATCAAAGTACCGCGAGAGCTATAGAGAGCAGAGCAGACGGCTCCATGCTTTTGAATTGCTATTGCGGTACTTTGATGTCATACGATTGATCGGTATTGAGCAAACAACCAACACCTCGTTTTTTTAGGCAATTTAGAAATCCTGTGCAGAACCTGTTCCAGGGAAGTGGCACGTCTGGTCACCTTATTATAAGTGGAACTCAGAGAACAGTGCAAAAAAAACAAAAACAAAGGCAGTTAATGATCCCTTTAAAACAACTTTCTGTTTCTGATGACATCACCAAGAACTTTCTGTTTCCAATGACATCACCAAGCCTTTACTTTTCTGCCCCTACGTTTCCAACCACTTAGCTTCATTTTGATATGTACAGCCTACTTTTTTCATGTTCCAATCAATTCCTAATGAATGAAACCAGAAACATAATCTTTCATAAAAAAAAGCAGACAGGGATTGCGAACCCCGTTTCATGTTGATTTTATATTGCAAAGATCGCTATGGCTAGATCGATCTAACCTTTTAGTTCTGATTTTCCTCTAACTAGGGCTTGTGTTCCGAACCGTTCCTTCTGTGAGAGATTTGGAAGCAAAGGGTTGTTCGACTTTACCATCAACCCCCAAATCCCAAACTGGACTAATAATGACATCAATACAAAACCTTTATCATCAACCAGCAGCCGTCGATTCAAAGGAAATTCTAAGGAAAGCAACAAAGAAGGGCGCATGTACTGGCTGTAGGCTGGTGCAATGGACGTGCAACATCATAAAGTCCTTGGGGCTTTTCCTAGTGCAACTAATTGTGCTATCAAACAGTTCCCCGCTGCCTACCTCGGCTGACCGGTGGTCTGCAGACACTCCAGCAGGTAATCAAGTGTAATTAAGCCCCCTGGCTGGCACAATGGCAGAGGGCATTGAGACTAACAGTGCTATGGTCGCTAGCATGGTAGTTCCCCTGCTGCTAGCGAGCACCAGAGGCACACTAAAGGGGGAAGCAACGAAGGTAGGAGGCATAGGAGAACGGCGGGCTAATGATTGATACAGGTCGTAATCAGGGTAGAGAGGGGAACGAGGAGGCAGGAGACGACACTCTAATGCTAATGATGCCTTGCTGGGTTACTCCGTCGCAACTTCACAGTTGGTGAGAGGATGAGACATTGTTTAGCGTCTGGTTTCCAGCGAACAGCTGGCTTGACTAATTCCCTGCATATTACATAGCAAAAGAGAAGCACAGAAAAATGAGATATTGACTGCGGTTGCACTCAAAGAACAACTGAATGAGATCTAAATGAATTCGGATGCACCCAATCTTGCAGAATCAAAGAGCAATGTGTATAAATAAGCAGCCGAGCCAGGGTAGAGAAATGAGTTCTCTCTGGAGCTATAGTCTCCAAACCCCTTCATTAAACATCATGACATGCTCATACTGTTGAATAAAGCTTTGCAAATCTAGCAGCACTGTGAGCAAAGAAACGGTAATGCCCAGGGCTACTGCATTCAAATATTAAATATCATCACAGAGACCTACCGGGCTTCTGAGTAATAGCTGAACAACTGACGTTCTTTAGTGTTGATATTCAATTAGCCACTGTTATGACCATTTTTCATTAATCTAGGGTGACCATACGTGGCATTTTCCCAGGACGCGTCCTGGCCAGGATTTCTATTGCCTAAAATATCTCTAGAGGTTCTGGCTTTGTTTGCGTGTGCAGACCGATCAGTGTATGACATTAAAATACCTCGAGAGCATTTTGAAAGCGTAAGGAACCGTCTTTATGGTATTTTGATGTCATACACCGATGTCTGCCACACGCAAACAAAGCCAAATCCTAGATATTTTAGGCAATATAGAAATACTGGCCAGGACGCGTCCTGGGAAAATGGCACGTATGATCACCCTAATTAATCCAAATTCAAATAAATCAAAAGTGTTGTAGAGTAACTAACTAAAACTAGCAGCGCTACTTGCGTGACTACATTTTTCAGTGGTTAAACTTTTTTCAAAAAGTAAACAAATTAGCTTTTCTTTTTTCTGTAACAAGTAGCAGTGTAGCACAACATAGGCTAATGCTACATGTTAATGATATTTTCACACCGTTTTACACGCTGCTTTACAGCCAAACAAATTGAAGTTACACTTTCTCTTAACATGTTCACTCCCAAGTTTGTAGCGTAGCTTACTACTTTGTCAAAAGGTTAGCTTGAATGTAGCTTAAAATACAATTGTAGCTTAGCAAGTTGCAAAGTATTTTAAATGTTTACTCTGATCAAATTTGTGATGGCTATGGTTTGCTAGCATGACAGTTTCCTTGCTACTAGCATGTGCAAAAAGTTATTTTTGTTTTGTTTGTGCATAAAAAGTATTCTTGTAGCTTAATAAAATTACGGTTGAACCACTGATGTCACGGATTATTTTAAGGATGTCCTTACTACCTTTCTGCGCCTTGAACATGGTAGTTGCATAAAAGCTCTCAGGATTTTAGCAAAAAAAAAATTCTTAATTTGTGTTCCGAAAATGAACTAAGGTTTTACGGGTTTGGAATGACATGAGAGTAAGCAATTAATGACAGCGCTTTCATTTTTGGGTGAACTATCCCATTAATAAGTATGAATAAAATGTCACATTGACACAAATGTCACACACAAAAATTGAAGTCACATTCCAAGGCACCTGACGTGAAAACAGGTTTCAAAAGTGCAAGTTTTTGAAAATTATGCCTTTATTATCTCTGTCTAAATTACAAAAACACAAATTTGTAAAAATGGTGACATCATGCGCATATTATGTGTTCAGTCTATTGATTTGTAGTGTTTCATTACAAAGTGACATTGCCAACTACTGACCTGGCATGCATAATACAACGTTTTTAGTCTTTCGTGGATCTGTGTGAACGGGGATCATTTTGACAATGTTGTCGTCTGTATGCAAAACTTGCTAAAATGCAAAGAAAAAAACGATTGCGTTTTTAGTACATCATTGTCACATTAATGTACCCTAAATGTGCACTCACATTAGCAAAATTTGGTGAGGAAAAAAGGTCTATTGTCTGTTATCAGTAGTGTAAACATGTGAAGCCTTCTATTGATCAGTGCTGCAAAATCACATGACCAGCGTGAACTCGTGAAATGGGGAAATCGTTGGGGAAATCGTTCTCCCTCACACAAAATTCCAGATTGTGTGGATTCCCATTGAAAGGACTTGATTTCACCTGCAAAAAGCTTCTTCCTATGAATTTACCTAGTTAGCGAGGTAGAGAGCCTCACTGCAGGAGACCAGCTGCACAATTAGGAGGATGTGGTCAGTTATGATTGTGTTTGCAATAATATAATAGCGTTGCATGAAAGGAAGATGAGGACAAATTATAAAATAAATAACAACGATTCTAATAAGTACTGAGACATGGTACAGGAACGGCTCCATTCATGACTTCCAAGTTTGAGCCACATTCTCCTTTCTCCCCTCCAGCACATCAATGGGAAATCAATGGTTGTCTTAGAAAGGTGTCAGAGAAAAGCTATTTCTCCACGTTTCAAGAAAAAAAAGAAGTCGTCTCCGTGCCTTGAATTCCAACTGCCACCTCTAGTCCAGTTGTGGGGAGATTTTATTGACTGAAAAGGATATACTATACAAAGAGAAGACTTGAGAACATCTGGGCTTGTAGGAAAGTCAGGCACTGATACAATTAATTTGGCCGTCTGCTGTTTGGTTGCCACAGTGGCACGTTGAGTCTACTACTGACAGAATTAGCACAACTTCACTATTTAGACACTGTCAGATCTGGCGAGTCTAATTGGAAAGTTTCTGCATGCTTCTTAACACAGCGGTGTAAACATTGGAACGGCGAGAGACTTGTTTATCTTAGTCACACATTTTTCACAACCTTAAGGGTTTTTTGCTATTTACAGTTTTTTTTGTTTTTTTTTTAAGAATACACAGCAGTAACTAATCAGTAGGTCTTAAATATTGGTGAGAAAAAAAAAGAAAGAAAAAATCATTTAAAATCCAGTTTAGCCAAGTTCTTAGAAATATAATCTTTGTTTTTATTTGGCTTTGAAAAACTGTCATACCAATTTCAAGAAAAGTGACTCTAATTTGTTTTATATATATTTTTATAAATATCACAAAACAATGACTGAAAAAATGGTTTATTGTACTTTTCAGAATGTTGGTTCCCCCACCCCCACAAAAAACAGACTTGTTATAAAAAAAACAGTCAAACATGGCTTATAGATATATAATATATATAATATATATTATATAGATATGATGCTCAAAAGCAATGCACAGTAAAATAAAATGTGACCCAGATTATGTTATAGGTATAACAATGTTTAATTTTAAAGAGATTTGTGTTTGCTTTAATACAGTATACAGTTTTATTACAGTGCAGGCAGGGTCTGAATGAATGCAAGTGCAAACCAAGTGCATTTACTGAACAAATTGCAATCCTGCAATTAGACTTTCAATGCCAGAAAATATTACCATACTAATGAATGTAAACTGAACGTGACAAATGCAACCTATTGTTGCATCTCTGTACAATAAATGCTAATGCATCCTGTTCGTGTGTGAGCATCAAATTATATATTCCACCTTGCCCTTCTCCTTTTTTTTGCATACTTTTACATACAGCTTCATCAAAAACGAGACACTTGCATATCTGCACACAGATCGACTTGACGAGTGCATCGAGCAACAAACATCTCAACTCTATAAAATATGCTAATGATATGTAAATTAGACCGTTAGGGGATGTTTTGCCATCACAGACTTATTGTAAACTATTAGACAGTCCTCAAAAAACAAGGTAATAGTCATCTAGAAAAGGAGAAGAGAGAAAAACGAGGCTAAAGGTGGAGAGTTTCCGATTCCAAGTGCAAGAACAACCCTAAGGAAGCCCTTGTAGATCAGTGAGCTGTGCCACAGTGTCAACTTAAATGAAAACAAAGTGAATTATCTCAACCTTGGAGTCCCAATGATGCCAGACCATCTCTTGAGCTCTATTGATCTATTGGTTGCTGCACACTGGCCTCTGAGGTACGTTCATTACAGTAAACGCTGCATCCTAGCTTATCTTCTGCCATTTTCCCTCTCACCATCATTTCATTGTTTTGCCAAGCTTTGGTCGTAAAAGAAAGCTGACAGATGGTGGGGAAGATCAGAGAGAATTGAAACACTTTTTGGTTTTTGTTCATTCATAGAGCATATGTTTGACAATTTGTCGCATACATCTTTCACATATTAGCAGTCATTACCTGTGTCTGTGGACGACAAAAGATATTTTGCAGAATGTTTTTGCCCATATAATGAAAGTCAATGAGATCCAAACAACAATTATAGACAACTAGATGAGTAAAGTTTGCGAACAAACTTTGAAGTTGGTGGGGAGGGGGGCCGCCTTGAGAACTAGCACTGAAAGTTTGAAGCAGTGTAAAAGGTAAAGTTTGAAAGTTGAGAGGATAGAGTAGATAGAGTGATAAACATGTTGCTAGCGTGTTTTGAGATTAGCATGTGGCAGCATGTTGAAAAAACTGCATATGCTGGTTAGGTAGGTTTTGACGCTGGGATGCTGGTTTAAACTGGTCCTTTGCTGGTTTATGCTGGTCCTTTGCTGGTTTATGCTGGTCCTTTTGCTGGTTTATGCTGGTCATGTTCTGGAAAAGGACCAGCATAAACCAGCA
Organism: Sinocyclocheilus anophthalmus; assembly: GCA_018155175.1. Classification (NCBI taxonomy): domain Eukaryota; kingdom Metazoa; phylum Chordata; class Actinopteri; order Cypriniformes; family Cyprinidae; genus Sinocyclocheilus; species Sinocyclocheilus anophthalmus. The sequence goes on along the minus strand of JADLZN010008452.1, from coordinate 119,548 downwards.
AAAAACCAGCAAAGGACCAGCATAAACCAGCAAAGACCAGCATAAACCAGCAAAATGACCAACATAAACCAGCAAAAGGACCAGTTTAAACCAGCAAAGGACCAGCTTAAACCAGCAAAGGGCCAGCTTAAACCAGCAAAGGACCAGCATAAACCAGCAAAGGACCAGCATAAACCAGTACATGACCAGCTTAAACCAGCATCCCAACATCAAAACATACCTAACCAGCATATGCTATTTTTTTCAACAGGGTAGATTGTTGCTAGCATGATTGGCATATTGTTAGCATGTTGTTAACATGATAGGCATGTTTTAGCATGTTAAGAACATTTTGCTAACATGCTGTTAGCTGGGTTTTGATAATTAAAATGTATTAAAATAACGACTGTTTACAATGTTTTGAAAGAAGTCTTTTCTGCTCACTAGAGCTGCATTTATTTGCAGGCCAAAAATGCAATAAAACGGTAATAATATTTCACAAATATTACTATTTAAAATATCAGCTTTCTACTGTGATATATGGTTAAAATGTAATTATTCCTGTGATCAAAGCTGAATTTCATCATCGTTACTCCAGTCTTCAGTATCATATGATCCTTCAGAAATCATTCTAGTTTAATAATTTGCAGCTCAATAAACAGTTCTGATTTTATCAGTATTGAAAACAGCTGCTTCATGTGTTTGTGGAAAACCATGATACATTTTATATTTCAGGATTCTTGATTTATTTTTACTTAATTTATTTGGAATATAAGTTTTTGTAACAAAATAATTTTTGATCAATTTAATGGGCCTCATTTATCAATCTAAAACGAGCGCAGATATCAACTTACGACAGAGTTCACGTGTAAGTCATGAAACATTCGTATGTTGCCAATCTCATCGTACGAATGATCGCACATTGATAAAAGTGGCGGCAGAAAACAATCGTCATTTAAATATCACGCCCCTAAAAACACCCTGGTTTAGAAGCCTCACCCTAGAGTTTACGACACGGAGAAACGAAACCCGGCCAAAAAGAGGAAGTAATCTCCCTAAAGAGAAATTGATCTTACTCCAAAAAAACCTGTTAACCTTGTAATTGCAAACAATTAAGCTACATTAATATATGTAATTTATATGTATATTGAAATACTGGTAAATATAAACAGCCTATTTAGTTCCCCTAACTCTAGAACAAATATTTTAAATTTAACAGTATTCAGAACAGAACAAGAATGAAAAATAAGTAGTTATAAAATTAGATTTATCTATAAAATAAAACACAAATTAGGCTGGCGGGTGACTGTGATTTCACCAAGTGCAACATGTTCCTGGAACAGCATTCCAATTAACCAATCAGAATTGAGGGACAACTTTTCAGGAAACATCTGTTTTAGGCTTACAATCAGGATTAGGAGCTTCTACACCCTTGTTAATCAGCTATAATTTCACACTGTTTAGGAATAGATTATGGGTAGGGTTAGGTTTAGGGGTTGGGATTGGGTTAAGTCTATATTTTTGTACAGTTATGTTGATCCAGGACATACAAAAGATGTTGATCCAGGAACATGTTACTTGGTCAAAATGACATAGACCAATTAGGCTATAGTGACCTTCATTATAAACAGCACACAAATGTCAAGCAAAACTGAAACAGCATTGGGCTCACGCGCCTGTCTCATACCACAAGTTTAAATTTTTGCCATATTTGTAACATTTGTTTGCATAGCTATTATTCATTATGTAGCCTAAACAAGGCTTTATACTTCACTCATGTTCTAATATCCGTGTAACATCCCCCTTACCAAAAAACCATTTTGCGCAAAAATGTTTGTTTGGGTGCTGCATGCTGATTTTACAGTGGACCTTTTAAAATAAACAATGTAACTTATGTTTGGTTGACTGCATTTTAGCTTGATGATGAATGGCTGAAATGTCAGGCAACGGTAGAACTAATGTTGTTTGTGTGTGCGTGAGGCACCTTTGCGATCAGATGGATTAAATCAAATAAAGATATAAATAAAATGCATTAAGAATGTCACAAAAACGAGCGTAGCCTTTACTTGTTGCAGTTTTTTTTTCTCTCCTTTTTTAATCTGTATTATTATATAGCCTATTTTTTATATATAGTATATATATATATAATAGAATATATATATAATATAATAATATTATGTTAGGAAATAAATAAATGAATCTTTTTATTTTAATTAATCAAAAATTTTAAATTATTGCTCGATTTCTTTCTACACAATAAACTGGAATAGAAGAAAGTATTATTTTACACCATTCACCTTTAATGATTTAAAAAAACTTTTATTACTCTGTCAAGATGCACAGTCTAGTCTGTTGAATTTCCTGCTGTGAGATTATGTCTCCTTTTTTATGCTATGATAACATATAATTCACTTAAGCCATTTAGACATCTCATGCTTCACTCGATAACTTCAAGCATGTGATTTTTTCCTCAACATGGAAACATATTCCCTTAAACTGTGCTATTGAAGAACACGAAGGCAACTGTGAAACAGGATTTTGCACCTCAAAAAGCACAATTCCCCGTCTGCCGGCACCTGCAGATTTCATGCATTTATTATTAGAGCTGAAATTTGATAGACGCTATCAGGGGACGACAAACCAACAACATGAAAAAGGGAATGGGGTCGTCTTGCCAGGTGCCCAAGCGTACACACCTGAATATCATTTGGATGTTAATTGAAAAACTATACAAAGTGTGGCCCAATATGTAGAGAACAATTCTTTAATAATTTTTTGTGAAAAAGACAGGATTTTTTTTTCATCATATGCATTCGTACAGGTGAGGTACTGATAATATAGGTACAGTATGTTAGATGACTCATTCATCAAAACATACCGTATAAATAGCAAGTAATAATTTCAGTGAGTCATGCAGGTATAAATCATGTCAAATTTTCTGATATTAATATTGTATTAATGTACTCTCCTCTCACATGGGTGATGGTAACAGATAATGGAAGGGTCATTGCAGCCTTGGCCTGCCACATGTGCTATAAAGGCTGAGCAGTGATGCTCATATGGGAAATACAGGTTCAAGTCTGGCTTGCAACCTTTTACAAATCCATTCCCTTGTCTTTTTTCTACCATTTCCTCTGTACTGTACATTATAATGCAAAGGCGAAAAGGCCAAATAATAACATTGTCACGTTTAGGGTAGGTTTTGGTTTTGTTTTCCCTGTGTTTCCATGTCCTTATTTGGTCCTTCCCGTTCCTGTCCCAATCTAGTTTGATTTGTTCCAGGTGTTCCTTATCATTTAGTTATCCTCATCACCTGTCTGCCCCTCATTATCTGCTCTATTCCCTTGTCTGGAATTGTTCATGTCAACCTTTGCTACTTGTGTTTTCCTGTTTCCTTTTAATTATTAAAGTTAGCAAAATTATCCTTCGTCTCCTCACTCCTTTGCTCCACGCTCCTTCACAGCAGCAGTACCGTGACAAACATATACGTTTTTAAAAAAAGTTGCCTTTACACATTAAAATCTAGGAATTTTAATTTTTTTTAACTATATATAATAAATCCATATTTGAAATGGTCTACCAAAACTATAGAAATGGTAAATTATGGATAATAATAAATAATTTGGTTCAGACAGTTTCCCAACCATGCATAAAAATGTATGTGTATAATACATATAATAAATATATATCTATAAATTATTATAAAATAACAATCTACACATACAAATTAAGGTGGCAAGAACAATGGTACAGTGAACATTAACGGGATTTAATAATGACAGATTGTAATAATGGCTCTATAGATATATTAGAGCAATATTTCAATCATTTATTTTATAGTACTATTTCTGTTACTATTTTACAGTAATAAATGTGGTACTTACTGTAACGGTTATTCTATAAATATGTATATTTAATAAGAATAAGTTAAATGCTCAAAATGTTCATCTTGAAACATCATTAACATTAAAAAAAGTTATTCTTTTCATTACTTTTGTTAAAATAGGTAAAGATTTCATCGCTAAAACACGTGCATCGCGACATAAAGGCAGACATTTTGGAAATGATATTAAAAGTCCTTCAGCTTCTTGAAAAGCATAAATAATCCAGTATAAGTATACAATAATATGTATACATACAAGTTTTGGGAAAGTATCGATCATATCATTGATGTAAATGCCTTAGAAAGCCATATGATACTACATGCAGCATTGTAGAGTTAAGCTGGCGTAGGCCAAAGGCTTTTAACGCCAATAAAATTACACGCTCAAAAAGCAAAAAGTAAATGAACTTCGTCACCTTAACTTTCTCCACAATCCATAACAAATGCAAAAGTGTCAGCAATACAAGGCCTGACTAAAGTGAATCTCAAGAGAGACTCTGGTGTGACACGTTGACGTCGTCGCTTTAGGCTGAGCCTTGATTGACGTGCATTGATCAACTGCGACCAAAAAAAGCGGCAGCCAGCTCAAGTTTGCCCTCCATATCACTATTTTCTAGTGCTCTCCTTCCCCTAACGGCAAATTATGGTCTCCTAAGATGAATTTATACACCACGAAATGTAAATGTGTACACACGCGAAAGGTCACTAGTTACATCAGTGTCTCGGGAACGTGGAAATCTACATTTACATCCGAGAGGAGACTGAGAGGTGGTATATTCCATATTCCGTCTCCACAGACATCGGAAGGGCATGACGGAGGAGGTTTAGCGCCGGGGGATTCATTACGGACCGTCCTCAGCCGGCAAATGTAAGGGAAAAAAGAAGAGGTTGACCACAAAAGGCAATTATCTGAAAATGGTGGAATATGAGGCGTTAACTCACCATTGTGAGTCGAATCCAATCCTCAGGTGTTTAATTTGAGCGCTGGAAGTGCGTTTGTGGCTTTGAATGCCAGCCCTCTTCCGCAGAAAACACAAAGGGAGGAATCGTTACAGCCTTGAAATGACGTGTTTGAGTTGGCGCTAATGGAAAAAGCCTTTATTCCACACCTCATATTCTTCTTTTTCTTCTGTTCATGATGAGTTCTGCTGTACCACGAGCTTTGTTAGAGATAATGATGTCTTATTAAAGGGTACTTCTATTTTCCACACTAGGTTAAGTAGCTCTCTTCTCATAAGTACTGAGATGTGGACTTCACGATTTCAGCTTTGCTGAGTAAATCAGCCATTTTAAAATTGAATTAGTAAAACTAATGGACATGCTGAGAATTTGTACACTTATGAGGTACCATTGTATTTTTATATGTAGCTATATGTAGAAACATAGGGAATTTACTCACACTTGGGTCATCCAAGATGTAGATGAGTTTGTTTCTTCATCAGAACAACTTTGGAGAAATTCAGCATTGCATCACTTGCTCACCAATGGATCCTCTGCAGTGAATGTGTGCTGTCAGAATGAGAGTCAAAACAGCTGATAAAAAAACATGAACGCTTTTTATTTTAAAAGATGTTAATTGATAAACTGGTGTTATGTGGATTATGTGGTTTTTATCAGCTGTGTGGACTCTCATTCTGACGGCACCCATTCACTCCAGAGGATCCATTGGTGAGCAAAACCACCTACTTTAGAACCCCCAAAAGAGACAAATTACTTCCAAGAATTTTCATAATTTTTTTTCCCCCCCCAAGTCCATTTTATCTTTATATATTTAAAGAACCATCACTGGATCATGTATATCATTATTTTGAGGGGTAATTGTTCACCATAGCAACCAAACAACCACATACTGTATAACCACATATATAACGACCTAAAATGGAACAAATTATTTACTCAAGGGGTGCAAATGATGTTGCTTCTTGGATATCACAAACTGTCACTTGGATATCAGGATTTATTTATTTTTTTCTGTCCCATGTCTTTGACCCAGAAACTGTGCAAACATCAAAAGGAACTGAAACATGAATTTTCATTGAACTGAGAAAAAAAAGCACAACAAAGAAAGTGGACTTTGCCTCCTCATTTCAGGAGTTCAGAAACCCACCCCATGCCACTGATGTGTTTGTACCCCTGTAAGCATGGCTTCCTCCTTAAATCAAAGACCTGCTACTGCTGCTGCACACACAAACACAGCAGTGTGTCACTCACCCGATGGATGCTGACAGAATGAAAGATTCATGCAAGCAGCTGGGAAATACAGCCGAAGCCACCACCTTCACAACAGTGAAGAAGATTTTTAGCTGAAACTGTGGTCCTTGGTGATTTATAAAATGAAAGCCAATGGCTATCGTCTCTATAAGAGTCATAAGAGGCATACAGTTGAGGTTAAAAGTTTACGCCCCCCTTTTAGAATCTGCAAAATGTTAATTATTTTTACCAAAATAAGAGGGATGCATGTTATTGTTTATTTAGTACTGACCTGAATAAGATGTCACATACTGTAAAATATGTTTACATATAATCCACAAGAGAAAATAATAGTTGAATTTTAAAAAAATGACTTAATACTGTGTTCTTACCTGAATGATCCACAGCTGTTTTTTTTTTTTTGTTAGTTGGGGGGGGGGAGTTAAGTTGTCCTGAACAGTTAAACTGCCTGCTGTTATTCAGAAAAAAAATCATTCAGCTCCCACAAATTCTTTGGTTTTGCAACATTTTGTGTATTTGAACCCTTTCCAACAATGACGGAATGATTTTGAGATCCATCTTTTCCCACTGAGGACAACTGAGGGACTCATATACAACTATTACAAAAGGTTCAACCGTTTACTGATGCTCCAGAAGGAAAAACAATGCATTAAGAGCCCGGGGGTGAAAACTTTTGATCATAATGGAGATATGTAAATGTTTCTTATTTTGCCTAAATATCTTCTTTTTTTTTTTGTACTGCCCTTCACAGGTTACAGAAGATAGTTACATGTTTCCCAGAAGACAAAATAAGTTAAATGTACCCTGATCTTCAAATCATGCATGGTTTTTCCTTCTGGAGCATCAGTGAGCTTATTCATATTCTAGCAAATAAGTAACGGTATCACTTCCGCTTTTGAAAATAACATTATTATTCATTTAATAATTTATACAATGACACATAAAGGTAAGTGATGTTTGTGTACTTGTAAGTGATGAAGATGTTTTGTTTTTGGATAAACTATTTTATTCCAAGGTAATCTCTTAAAATACCTTATAGGTTTATGATAATCAAAACAGTCCTGAGCTAGAGATTAAGCTTTGATCTCTGCAAACAAAACTAACACTTTAATGAAATAATATGTTTTCCCACTAATCAGAAGATTTTATAATTAGCTACCTCCACACTGGAGAGTTGCTTTTATAACAGACAATCAAGTTGCAATTCTAACTGAAAGCGACACTGACTCTGGTTTTTCATGTTTAATGCTGTAAAGCTGCTTGATTTAAGGCTATCTTTTGCATAAAGTAAATAAATAAACGTGACGTGACTGGACTTTACTGAAGTACTGAACAGCAGAGCTTGACCAAACATCCACATCACTGTAATCAGATGTGTTCTTAACTGCTGCTTTCTCACCGCTGTCAGTTTTTGTTGTGTTTATTTAGTTTTTGAGAGGAACGCTTACAGCATATATTTACATTTTCATCCAAACGCCAATCAGCAGCTTCAGGTTCGGTTGCATTTGCTCTGGAGCGCTGTGTCTTCTTCTCTTGAATTGCATCCAGGATGGCTGAATTACAGTATTGCGCTACAGTGCCACACTGGTCAAACCGCATTATTGCTATTATGAAATGACTACTTGACAAAAAAAATTAAAAATAATTGTCGACAATCGTTTCAGCCCTAATGAAAAGAAACGATCAGTCTGTGCAAGAAACTGAACATTATTTACAACATTATGACCTTTAATCCATATAGCTTCAGACAAACAGGAAATTTGATTATTTTCTGGTTCTTTAAGATATTTATTTTTAATGAACTGGTTTAAAAAATGATTAACCCATTCATTTACGTAACCACACGATGACGTCACGTATACACAATTATATCATATTCTTAAAGCACCCAATAATGATGTGCAGCGTGGATGTTTTACATGTCTATTGCATATAAACTGAATAAACTAGTCTTAATCAACTCATCATTTAACAAAAAAACATTGTAAAAGCAAAAAATTCTTCATTTTGCACCTTCATTCAAGCATGTGCATATCAGTGGCTCATCGGTCTTCAGTCCGAGTCAAACTGTTTCCTCAGTTCAATGACTGTTGGAATAACTGAAGCGCTGAATGAGTTGGCAAAAACCAGCATCATATATGCTGGTTTATTGGATCATTTCGAGTCAGAGTGACTGTCAGGCATCTGAAAGTGAGTTTTGATTGAGTAACTTGTAGATATGTGCTGCTTAAATTGATAGTTTACCCAAAAATGAAAATTATGTCATTAATTACTCACCCTCATGACCTTGGATAATTCTTCGGTTTTTTTTTTTTTTTTTTTTTGTTTTGTTTTTTTTTTTTTTTTTTGCTTTTTTTTTTTTTTTTTTTTTTTACGAACACAAATTAAGACATTTTTGATTAAATCCGAGAGCTCTCAGACCCTGCATAGACAACAACACAACTGCAATGTTCCCAGATCCAGAAATGTAGTAAGGACATCGGTAAAATAGTCCATGTGACATCAGGAGTTCAACCGTAATTTTACGAAGCTACGAGAATACTTTTTGTGCGCAAAGAATACAAACAACGACTTTATCGTACTGTCTGCAGTGGTGCGCGTCGCCATTGTGGAAAGACTGGATGAGGAGGAGAAGAATTGTTGAATAAAGTCCGTTATTTTTGTTTTCGTTATTCTCGTAGCTTTGTAAAATTACGGATGAACCCGTGATGTCACATGGACAATTTTACCAATGTCCTTACTACATTTCTGGACCTGGGAACATTGCAGTTGTGTTGCTGTCTATGGAGGGTCTGAGAGCTCTCGGATTTCATTTTTGGGTGAACTAACCATTTAAGCTCCGAACTGTTTCAGATGGTTCAGTCCGATTTGGTAAAGTTCATCAAAATGAACCAATTCAGAACAATGATTTGTTCACAAACTGGACCTCACTCCAGACCATTTGCCTGAGGCTCTGAATTACAGGTAATAATGTTGTAAATAATGTTCAGTTTCTTTGCACAGACCGATTGTTTCGCTTCATAAGACCTCAATAAATTGTAAAGAGTCACTGGTATTCATTTTATGTTCCTTGATATGCTTTTTGACTCCCAAAGTGGCGGTAGCCACTGATTTGCAGTTTATCAATCACCAACATCCACAGTTTCAGCTAAAAATGTTCTTAGTAAAAGTATTAGTAATAATAATAATAATAATTAACACAGTGAATTTATGTTATTTCATGGATATTCAGATTTTCTTTTTCATGGGGTCCTTGCTTTGCCTCATATGGCTCGATTCAAACCCAAACATTACCATGCCTAGCATTGCAAGCGTCTTTTCAAAAGCATCAGTCTCAACATGATGCAGCATGCCAGTGATTCTGCTTTGATCTGCCATGGCAGAGCAAAAAATTTGGGCCGACATGAACACAGACGGCCATATCAAACGAATAAACAAAATAAAGAGTTTTAGTTTCTTATGACGGCCAAATGGCCGCTCTTAACCACTGGGTGATATTGCTGTCAGTTGTGTGTCTTATACCCATCCAATGAGATGGAGAATTGCCAGGCAGGGAGAAACTGCAAAGAGAGGGAAGCAATTCTCCCCACCTGTCTTCTCCCATTTGAGGAAGTGTCGTCGGGTTTGGCTCGGGAGAGGTGATTTGGTCTCCTGCTATGAGCTGCAGAGTGGCACAGACTCCTCTGCCTGTAATAGTCTTCAGACACACTGACATTGCCCGTTCATCTGGATCCTGCCGTGCTATTCCTCATAAGCAGGCCTGCATTGAAGACACATGAATCGCCTGGAAAGTTATGCAAATTTCCAAAAGCAGTCATTGAAGCTCTTTGCATCCTTTGCACTGTTCATTAATTAAACATATTTATATCCATTAGCGCATTTATTGCCATTCAGCATATTTTCACCTACAATCAGTGAAAAAAAATATATATATATATGTGAAGTGTGCAGATTTTGTTTGGGCCTATTTATATGCTTGGAAAGTGGGGCAATATGTGTCAGTGGGTGAACTGTGTCATATTAATCTAGAAAGCTGGGCACCATTTTTGTCATGTGACCCTATATTTAGAAAAAGCCCATCGTATACAGAGGACTGCAATTGAAAGATGCACATGAAAAAAAGTGAAAAGCAATTTTCAGCAAAAAAATAAATTAATTAATTAAATCTCTGCACGACAAGTGAAGAACTGACATGGATTTTATGTCAAAGCATATAAATGCAGGAAATGCTATTACCATTGGTCTCAACGGAAAAGGCTAGGGAAAGATTTCTTCTAAGAAATTCCAAGCAAGCACTGGCAAAGAAAATTATCAAGTTGAGTAATTATGTATTGAGGACGCTAGCCTCGCAAGGTCTGGGAAACTGCAAAAGCAAAAGGAAGAAACGTTTAGACTCAAAACACCACCAATATATATAAATGGATCAGATTCATTCACTGGTTCGTTTAGCGCATCATCTCAGCATTCATTTAGACTCAAAACACCAACTACATATGATTCAGATTATTCATTTATCTTTTCATCACAGCATTTGTTCTGACTCAGTCCACATAATCAAGCAGTATAGGCGCATATTTGCAGCCAATGATATTCTTTTGCACGGCCTGACGTATAGCATACTATAATCTTTGAAGGCAAGAAAAACCCAAAGAAATCAAGAAAGGAATTTCACTGAAGATAAAAGCTGAATAAATAAAAAATAAAAAAAACCTAACACATTTGGTGACGCTAGTCAGAAATGACACAAGTCACCTTTAACATGCTTTGTTCGGTTTATAGGAAACAAACAAGCAGTACGGAAAAATGCAGGATGGGGCAGGTTTTGTCTCTTGTACATGAGAATTCAACCAGGTAAACAAAGAGGCGGGGAGAGAGGATATGTGTATTTATATATGTCTCTGCATAATGTACGGTGCTTACCCAGCGTCTTAATAATAGTGCTAATCACGAGAAGCAGATGCTTGACTGCATTGTGGGTGAAATGAATCACAAAATGGAGGCTGTAGAATGCAACACACACACTTAGGGATACAGTGCATCTACTCTCAGAAGACTCTCTATTCATATGTGGAGGATGGTTCAACTAGGAAGGCATTGCATTAATTTAGTGAACTGCTATGCTCTAGTACCTTCAAATGAAGCATGCTAACCACATAAATGACTGGTTTGAAACACTCTGCATAGGCAACAACTCAATAACAGCAAGACGACTCTCTTGACAATTGATTAATTTGGCAATACAACCACAACTCATTCCAATTGAGTTTACCTGGTCTTCTTTTGTGCACTTGACAGCTGGTTAGGCTGGGAGACCAACTTAGGGTGGTTTAAGATGATCTTACCAGCAGGATAGCATTAGCATTTTTAGCAGTACACGCCACCTATCTCTCAAATGGACTATTGACAGGCGGTAATGCACTCATATGTCTGCGATCCGCCGTAAAGCAAGAAAAACACGCGTCACGCACCTGCTGTTGAGAACGCGCTCAGGACAGTTCAGACATTGCGGTGAATCAGAGGTAAAAAACGATATAAATACTGTTCAGTTTCTTGCACAGACCGATCGTTTCGTGTCTTTACACATCAATGTATCGTCACGAGCCGCAGGGCTTAATTTGTTTTTGTTTGTGTATGTTTTTTTGACTCTCAAAGCCGTGATTCCCATCCACTTACATAATATGACTGACAGAAGCAACGGTTTGAGTTAAAAATCTTTGTTTGTGTTCTACTGGAGAAACAAAGTCACCTGCATCTTGGATGCCCTGGTGGTAAGCAGATAAACATCAAATTTAATTTTTGGGTGAAATATCCTTTAACATATAATAATAAAATTTGAATATCTGGGTGGTTGTACCGCATGACATTTTACAACCTGAAAATAACCTTGACATGTCACAAAAGTAAAATAATCTGATATTTTAGGAGACTTTAAGGGTCTGTTAGGGCCCTCTCTCTTTCTTTTAATGCATGGTTCTGCATGTTGGTTGGACCACATGACTTTTATTTGCCAGAAAAAAAAATGATTTACTTTTTTCCCCCTAAAGAAATTATTTAATTTATGTAAAACTACTTTTATCGTCTTCCTACCACGCTGACAAACTATCAAAATGTATTTGGATTCAGAAATTAAAACATGTTCAACATAAAAAAAGTGTATTCATGTCATTATATATAACTTGTTTTTTTTGTTTTTTTTATATAAATTTATGAATACATTAACAGATCTGAAATAAAAGTGCATCATAAACAAAAACCTGCAAATGTATCTTAATGAGTGAATTTGTTTCAATTCCCAGTCAAACATCCAAGCATAACTAGGTTTTGGAGCAGAGTCAACACCAGCGGGACCATCACACGTTATTGAGGAGCGTCTAGCTGGAGAGGAGAAAATGAGAGGAGAGTTGCTCTACATGCACTCTATTGCCTTCTTTCATTAAACTGGCTAATGAAGCCTCTAGTGACCATGTGCGCTCTCTGGAGAAGCAAATTTATCTTCATGCGCTCCTGACACACCGGGGGATCCGCATGAAGTGTACTCGTTTTTGGTAATGCAAAATACTGTACGATAAACTTCGCTTCCGCCTGGCCTTGAGCAATTGTTATTAATTCAATTTGAAGTTTTCACGTGTCTTGATTACATCTACATATGTTAAAACATCGGTGGCTCGCTATAAGTCCTCATTGTCCCGGGATGAACCCCTACAGCCAAATTGCGCTCATGTTACCCACCACCACAACAGCAGCTAAAGTTCACCTAATGTGTTTCCTGACAATAGAACGAAAGACAGAAAAAGGGAGTGAAAGAGTGTGGAAGTGACAAACGAGCACCTTAGGAGCAATGATTTCATGAATTTTAAAAGCAGGTGTGCTGCCCGGGGGGGAAGTGAAGGGTTGGGGCTTTGTGACATACATCAGAGGTGGTGCCTGACCTTCCCCGGCCTGAGTGATGGATGTTACAGCCTAAGAGCTACTGGCGGCTTCAGATTGTGGTTGCACATCCGTTTGAGTCGCGTTCCTGGAAGTCTCATCGGGCCAAACGCAACTTTGCCCAAAGAATTCCGGATCTTTCGAATGGAGAAGGACTCCTGAGGGAAGATGTGGTAATCTCAAGGTGTAGCAATGCGTTAAGATGATAAACGACGGAATATGTCAAGAAGACAGATACCTCAGAAATGAGAAACTGGAGCTGAACGGTGCTTTATTTCCAGTCTCGCCAAATGGAAATATGACATTACATTTATCGAATAAACCCTTAACCCTACGAATTAAACGAGGTGTGGAACTCGTCCCGTTGCGCCACAAACATGAATGATGGCTCTGAATGGTATGCTATTACTTTTCCAAACAAATAAACGTACAATTCTTGCCTTTTGGAAAATAAACTGGCAACAAAAAGAATCCATAGACTTAAGGTGTGCACATTTATCGATGTTCAGTGAGGTTTGTGGCCGAAATCCAATCATTTCAATAGGAATCCACACAAATTGGCGAAAAATTTCCCATGCAGATTTCACAGTGGGTTGCGCAGATTCGACTTGACTTGACAGTCGACCTTTTTGACCGCAAAATTTTGCTAATGTGACGCACACTAAAGGAAGACGCTGAGCCATATATAGAGACCAGAATATCATAAAGGAAATGGGTTCTTTTGATTTGAACTTGTAAACCACCCAGATCACACTAGCAACCATCTAGACCACACTAGCAACTGCAACACTCTTGAACTTGGTGGTAATTTTGGACACCATAAGAAAATTTTAAAAATCAAGTAAAAACAAAGATTAGTGAGCAGAAGTAGATAATTTATAAATTGTCGAGGCATGGAATAACAGTGCGAATAATGATATAGAAATTGAAGGTTAGCTAATCAGGACTAATTTTAAATATTGCTTTTTTTTACGAACTACAATTATTATCTATGCAGCTTTTATGAGATCATATTAAATGAGGGACTATTGAGTACTATAATAATAATAATAATTATTATTATTTTCTCACACGCATACCCATTGAAAATGATTATGACTGTGAAAAAGATGATTAAAAAATGATGAAACTAAAAAAGTAAGAAAAACTAAATTTATAATAGTCAACCTGTTATAGATAATCATTTTAGAGTTATTTTTTCATTTATTTAAAAACAATCCTTGTGATTTCTGTGATCGTGGCTCCTAAATGGTGGTCTTATGTCGTACAGTAAGAGTGGTTCAAAGATGGCCGTTGTCATGGTCTTGCAACCAACGATAGCCTACGATACAACATGATCATCGCACAGTGTGTTTGCTGCTACGATCCACGTTTACTGACCAACCGATAAAAATGTGATATGGCGCTAAAACATAAAACTGCTTACCTCAAGCTCTTATCCTTTCCTCTTTCGCCGCTTCCACTTTTTTCAGCACACATAAAAAAATACAACTGCTAAAGTGTGATTTATCGTGCTCTTTTTGTTTACCACTAGCACATGCTGATGACGTTTTATTCTTATATGAAAGTGTGTCGTAGCCTACGAGTCAATAGGTGTCATCATCGTAAAGTCTACACACATGTCATAGCCAAGTTTATTAGAGCCATGTCGCACAGTGTGACATGCAATGATCGTATAGGATTGCTAAAATCGTGCAGCGTAGAAGATACAACAGCCATTTCAGTAGAAAATGGTCAAGTAAACCTAAATTAGATTTTATTGTAGCGTAAGACACACAATAAACTTGTAATGAAAAATAAAACCAGAAATGTTACCAAAATGCACAATATTGCACTTTAAATCACTGCTAAAAAGCCAGTTTGCTGCTTTAAGCACCACTCTGAACAGTATCTGCTAGTTTTACTGTAGACTAAATGATGTTAATGGCAGCATGTGATGTGTTGTGTGACTCTCTGGCCAATGCAACAGCCTCGGGCTAATGGACCCATCTCAGAGCTGTGCTCAGGGTTATTTGTTATTTTCACATCAGAGCTCTATTAATGCCTCCGCATGCTTCCGCATTAACAGCCTCAGAGATCCACTATCACTCACACACACGCTAGTCAGCTAGCATAGCGTCACAGTGACACTAATCTCGCCTTCGCGCTTCTCTCTCTTCTCCATTCTCTCTCCACCATCACTTTCCATTATTGTAATAACCGTCGTGGGTAAAAACAAGGGTCGACGGTGTGAGATTGGGCCCTAAACAACAATCTCAGATCGGCCATTGTCGTCATTGCTGGATTATCGTAAAATGTTTTGGAATCTGATTTTGTCCATGTTTTTGGAAAGATAAGACTAAAGGAGGTGTGGGATGACAAGATCAAGGGTTCCTGCATCAGTGGTGACGTCCCGCGGCCTGTAAACCTCAGCATTGAATATATGTGTTTGAAAAGGAAAGCTAGTTTACTGCATGCTCAATACTGCAAGGTATAATCTGTTTCAACTGACTATTATTATTGCTTTTTTATTTTATAAGTTATTCTGTGATAGCTGTGCTACATTATTTGTCATATGATCTAATTACGGTTATGAGAGGAACCCAGAAATAAAAAAAAACTAAAAAAAAACTTGGAGTGTTATTAATTGAATCTAATTAAATTTTTGTACATATAATGATAACAACTTATATTTTTAAAAAATATTTTGATTATAAAAAACATTAAAGAGACAGTTCTTGTGATATGAACTTTCATTTTTGAGTTTACATCTTGCAATTCAGTTTTTCGTCATGAAATAAAAAAAAATTTAAAAAAAAAGTTAAATTGATTTTTGTCCACAATCATTTTTCCTCAGAATTTCGAGTTTATCTCTCACAATTTAGAAAAACAAGTTTGAAAAAATATAAAAAGTCTTAAATATAGATTATATTTCGCCAAACTGTTTTATATATGGAAAAATTATGACTTTAGATCGCCCAATCTCAGACTTTTGTTCCTTAGAACTTGCTCGGGAAATAGTCTGAAAAGTGAGATTAAAAAGTGCAAGTATTTATTTATTTATTTTCTTTTTTGTTTTTAATTCGTGACAGAATTAAGCTTCCACACTACCTTTTATTGTATGGGCGAAAAAAGAAAAAAAAAAGTAACTACATGTAAATTGAAAGAAATTTCAGGTAGTGCCTACACATCTTGTTCATCATTTAATGTGAGTGAAGTACTTTGAATAACAAAAACAAACAAAAAAACTTATAAAACCTATACAAACAACAGTTACTATATAACAAAAATAATTATAATTACTAAAATAAAATAACATTATAATGAACTATAACATATCTAACATAATCAAAAAATCCAATAGTGTATCAGTGATACTAAAATAACACTGTTCTACATACAGAAAATGTGCATACATTGCACATTACACAGGGCAGAAATATTAGCTGGTATGTTAGTATGTGATTCCAAACATAGCCTCTTTTTCTCCAGAGGTTGCATTGTGTTTTCAACAGCACAGGAAACGGTTTGATGGATTCAGAACACATGCATCTAAATGGACCTATTAGCGATGGGACTGTATGCAGGTTGCGTGTTTTACATAAACTCTGTAAAACAGGTTTCCATCACACATTTGGACATCACGTGCTCAGTAATTCTTCTCGGTAGCACACATTTGAGTCAGTTTAGTGCTGTGATGTGATGGTAAACAATTTAAAAGGTTTTAGGAGACAGGATTTTCTGAAACTGTTTACTGGGGAGAAAAATCCAGGACAAAAACAGGTATATTCTAATAAATACACATTTAAATAAAATGTATAAAGTTCAATTATGATTTACAAGCGGTGCATTATCTGGAAAGAATCACATTGTATTATCATGTGTACAAACATCAAAAAAGAGCTAATTTTGATATTTTCCAAGTCATAAACATTGTGAAAACATCAGCTGCTTTCCAAACGTCCCATAATAAAATATAGATTTTGAAATGTAAACTAGTATTTTAATTGTACTAGTTACAAGGTTATTATAGTTAACTAACACTAAAACATTATAAAATAAATAAATAAACAAACTGATTTTTTTTTGCATTTCAGCTAGTTGCCAAAGCAACACTTTCTATTTTAATTTAGTTTAACAAACTAGATAAGTAGTAACTAGATAGTTACTAAAATAGATAAAACTGAAACACAATTATAATAATAATAAAACTATATGGACATAAATAAAAGCTAATAAAAATGACAAAAACACAGCAAAATTACTAAACCTTTAATTAAAATGAAAATGAATAAGAAAAAACATTCAAAAATAAATAAACATATTAGATTTCTTTGCTACAAAATATATGTCGATCGAAGTTTATTGTTGTATTATATAATCCATTTATATAAATTACAAGAAATATAACTAATTATATTTTTATTGTTATATTATTTTTATATCTTTTATTTATATTTTTTCAAATAATGTAATTCGATATAAAAAATTATTTCACACATTTGAAACTTTCCAACTGAATGATATGCGATTCAAGGAGGGTTCTCATTATTTAACTCCCTAATCTAATTAAAGACCTTAATCTCTGTTATTTAAGCATTATTAAGTTGAAATCCCACTTTGAAAGCTTGAAGCACTGAAATGCATGTTTGGAATAATTTGGGAGATTTGGTTTCCAGCGCTGGGAAAACATGATTTGCTCACTTGTGTCCATTTCCTGGACTATACTAGCAGATGTTCAGCCTCTCAGGCTTGATATGAACACCAGAGGAAAGAGGGGGTCATTGAATCCTTCTCAAAACAAGTCATTAGCTAAACTTGAGCCCAAGTGCCCGTGGGAAGAAACCCAAGCGAAGCTCACAGACGAACGAGCCCAGAACAGTCTGAAGAACCAGACTGATTCGTATCATGCGCTCTGCTTCTAGAAGCCCATTTGCAGAGCATCACAACAAAACTCTCTTTCTCGACTGCCATCCGTAGATTGTGTTTTGCTGAAATGAAACATACCCTTTGAAGTGTGCTGTAACCTATATACATGCTGGGAATTATCTTCAGGTCAGAATTCTCTGATCTCATATTAAAAATTTGATCACAAAGATCTCTTTACAAGTTTTATTTTGATCAAAGCTTTTCAAATTAAGTGCCCATTGCGTTGTTAATTCATGGGTATCCAAAGATCAATGCGTGATCCTCCTCAATGCCCTCTCACCACAGATAAATAAATATATGAAGAATACACTAATACAAAATTACAAATGCTTCAAAGCAAAGGTAATGATAATTGGCCCACGTTTATGTGATAAGTCCCTCAAGACCATACTGAGATCACATCGCCCAGGCATATGAAATGACTTCACTTTATCAACATCAATTCTATATAAATCACAGACCAAATGCTGTGAAATTGGTTTGGATTATTTCCCAAAGCTGCCAGCAGTTTGGCAATGAGTGATTCCTCGCATTCTGTCATGAAGGGTTGTGTTTCTACTTCAAGTCTGCCAAGTTCACTTTTACAGAATACTGTATAGGCAGGCAGATAGACAGACAGATAGTTAGAACTACAGAACAATAGACAGAGAATGATAGACATACAACAGACAGACAGAAAAACTGACAGATAGATACAGTAGAATGACAGACAGAATGAGAAACAGGCCAATAGACAGACAAACAAATGTCAACAGACAGATAGAAAGAACATCTGACAAAGACAATCAAACAAAGAACAACAGACAAACAGAGACAGACAAAGAACAACAGACAGTCAAAGAACCACAGCGCAGAAGACCCGAACGACAACTGACAAGACAACAACAAAGAACAACAACATACAGACATATCAAAAGACAGACAGAACAAAAGACAGACAGATGTAAAGACAGACAGAACAATAGACAAACAGACAGACAAAGAACAACAAACAGTCAAGGATTAACAGACAGACAAAAATAACAACAGACAGATACTGTAGAATGACAGACAGAATGAGAAACAGGCCAATAGACAGACAAACAAATGTCAACAGACAGATAGAAAGAACATCAGACAATCAAACAAAGAACAACAGACAAACAGAGACAGACAAAGAACAACAGACAATCAAAGATTAACAGAAAGAGAGAACAGCAGACAAACAAACAAAGAGCAACAGACAGACAGACGGAAAGACAGACAGAACAACAGACAGTCAAAGATTAACAGAAAGACAGAACAACAGACAGGGACAAACAATCAAAGAACAACAGACGGACAGACAGACAGAACAACAGAGAGAGACAGTCAAAGATGAGCAGACAGACAGATACTGTAGAATGACAGAATGACAAACAGGCAAATAGACAGACAGACAAAGAACAACAGACAGAGACAGGCAAACAAACAAAGAAAAACAGACACCCAGACAGAAAGACAGACAAATAGAGGCAAACAAACAAAGAGCACCAGACAGATAGACAGAAACAGAGAACAATGGACAGAGACAGACAGATAGAACAAAAGACAAACAGAGAGAGAGAAAAAAATAGACAAAGAACAACAGACAAAGAGACAGAACGAACAACAGACAAACAGATAGACAAAGAAAAACAGACAGACAGAACAAAAAACAGAGACAAACAGACTAAAACAACAGACGGAGAGAACACCAAACAAACAGACCAATAGAACAACAGACAAAGAACAACAGATGGAGAGAACACCAAACAAAAAGGTACAAACAGACAGATAGAACAACAGAGAGAAAGACAAAGAACAACAGAAAGACAGACAGAACAACAGAGAGACAGACAAAGAAGAACAAAAAGACAGACAGAACAACAGACAAACAGAGACAGACAGACATAACAACAGATCAATAGACCCTTTTAAGGCCGACGTCACAATTACATCACAACACTAGCTGGAGGCAAAACAAAGGGGAAACTGGAGGCGGCCAATTCAAACCAGTGCAGATTCGGCTACATAAGGAGCTTAAAATATAATCTTGTTGTGATGTTGGGTGCCAGAATCGATGTAATACAGCCTCAAATTAGAAATGTTATCGCATACCTGCTGCCACTGCCAGACAAAAAAAACGTCGACAGCTGTGGTTAAACACGATAAAACGAACGGACTGTACACGATTGTCAAAAATGTTCGCATTTGCAGCGCACACTACTTATCAGAAAAGGTTAAATAAAGTATTGTCTTTTGTTGTTATGGGTGCGTCTAAAGATTTTTTATGCATCTCACGACTATGTCGTGATGAATAATTTGTGTGAACCAGTGCATGCTACCCACACAACAACATTGACGCTTTAGTTTACTTAATTGTATATACATTGTTGTGATTAAATGGGGCTGGAATAATAATGTAGCTGTAAAATAGTTGTCTGCTGAAATTGAAATGTATATACATCTTTATGACTAGATAGACACGGTGAGTTTGTCTTTACTATATGCGTTAGATGTGAGTCACTCAACCAAAGGGAATCCTGTCAGATCGTCCAAGCTTTAAGTGAGCGTGTATGGGTCGGCCGATCTGGTTTCGTCCATTAAAGTTAACCTTTTCAAATAACAATCGCGGTCCCGGACAGTAAGTGACCTGAGTGACATATGCAGGTAAAATCGGATTTTCTCCAGTCATTGTTAAAAAAAACAAGCAAACAAACTTCATAGCTAGTGTTAGTGAAGCAGAATCTTTCTGCCTCCACCTAAGCCCCGCCCACAGAAAAACGTCACAATGTTTACTAACAGAAAAAGGGTTTATAGGCAGATGGAACAACAGATAGAATGTCTGACAGCAAGAACAACACAGACAGACTGATATATAGAATGACAGAACAGCAGAGAATGGCAGACAGAAAAACAGTTTCTGCAACTGTAGGCAGATGGAATGACAGAGAGGCAGACAGATGGACAGACAAATAGATAAAACGATAGATAAAAAGACAAAGCAATATATAGATAGACAGGACAATACAGTACATAAAATGACAGAAAGCAATAAAAACAGACAGGCAGACAGACAGAATGTCAGAACAACAGAGAACGACAGACAGATAGATATAGGCGAGGCACATGTTGCATATACTGCAATGGGTTTTTACAATTTCTTATTAATTTCACACCTTCTATTTTTTTCTTATTTTACCCCATGAATCAGATCAATAGATGAAGATCTTGTAAAACGCTCCTTGGTTTGCCATGTTAACAAAAATGGGTTAGTCATCGAATGGGGATGCCAAAACAACAAGTCAAGAAAAAGCTATGAAGAAAGAAAAATCAAAGAAGGTAATAAGTGTAGATGAAAACACTATTGTTCTCTGTAGTAAAGCAAAAACAAAGCATTGCTGACTGAAATAACTTATACTGAGAATTGATTAGTTTCGATTAAAGGAGTGAAGCATGTGTATCCAGTGCTAGTTCAGAAAATTGGCCCTTATGTTCCTTCTTAAAAACCGTTTCTGGTCTTATTGTGAACAATTCATCGGTCCAAAGCGAATTCAAAGAAAGAAACTGCTTGTCCTCGTTATATTTCATCAAAATGTAATAACTTGTAATGGCTTACTAGGCTGCCTGGGTGAGAATGTTTGCTGTTGAATCAATGTTTTTAACTACTTTTGAAGGTAATTCAGCCTTTCTAAAAGTAGTTATTGCAGTAATTTAATGCCAGCTAATGTTAATGTAAAATAAATAAGTTCACATTAGCTTTTATCCAAAGGGTTATGACTGCGTATGGTCGTTTATAATTGTTTAAGTCATATGATGTTGATATAATGTTGGGAAAAACAATTAACAGTCAAATATTTCTATTCACATTTTATACATGTTCAAATATGATTTTAATATAATTACAGTGTTCAAAATGTCATTATTTATTTTTTAACAAACAATTAAACAGTTAATTTTAGCTAAGATTTGGCTGAGGAATATACAGTATATATAGAAATTCTACGGTAACAACATTTGCACATACACTGTAATTTCATGGGATAGGTGAGCTGTAAATATATAAATAAATAAACAAATAAACAGATGACCAAATAACAAACAAATGAAATGGTAAGAACAAAAGAAAAAAGAAAGAAAGAAAGAAATTGAGACTTTAAAGACAAAAATATTTGCATCCATGTTATATGCAGTGTTGGATGCAACGCATTACTAAGTAATGTGTTACTGTAATTAAATTACTTATACTTTATTTAAAAGTAAAGGGATTACTGTTAATTTTTAGGTAATTGAATTACAGTTACTTATAAAGTACTGGCATTACATACTGTAAATAATTTCAACAGTTGTAAAATCAATATTGAATTTGAAATCTAAATTTACAGTCTAAAGATAAAATTGAATGCAGCGTCTTTAACCCTCTGCGCGCCGACGCGTTCACTTTCAGTTTTTCCTGATTCACAGAGACACCTAAACAGATAAGACTAAAATCAATCGAATCTAAAAAGAAAAAAGGGCCTACTTTTATTTGTGTACACTGACAATAACAACAAAACATTGTGCTTTTGTAAAATAAACTAAACAAACAGGGTGCGCTTTCTGCAGTCTCGGTCTCCGTGAGAAACTTTCTATGTATCACAAATATGAACCGAAACTAATACTTGACACAGAGACATGAGAAATATGTCTATAGAAAGCTTGAAGTGTCTACTTTTAAATGAATGAATTCAAATCGAAAACGAATATTCTCTGATTATGTAATCTGTATAAAACTAAAGCGAGGTACAATCTGTCCCGTTTCGGATCTCAGTATATCAGTCACCATGCAAACGCCCTCATCACCTAGATACAAAAAATAGATTAAAAAAAATCAAGATTAATCTAATTTTCATTGTTTTTGAAAGAAGACCTGCTATGAGGAATTAGCCGGAATTTACCTCAGAAGAACAGCGCAATTTGACGCAACTTTATTCAGCAGAGGAGATAATTTCTGTAATTTATTCTTACATTAGTTAACGTGGTATTTTTACATAAACCTGTACGGATTTTACTAGTTGGGCTTTTCCTGAACATCTTGCCAAACTGAAATGTATTGTTTAACTTTTCTTAAGCTTCTTTGCTATTCAGACATTTTGCCTAGCAGTATTTCTATTTGTTAATCAAAGAAGGTTACATTTTTTATAAAAATGTTTAAGTATTATAGTTGTTTTAAAACAAAAACACGTAACTATTCCATGTTTGACTCAAATTGAAAGAATAAAGAGTTTAATTTCTGTTGTGTATGCTTTAAGATTTATAGGGACTTATTGAGTAACTAAATTACTTTTCAGACAGAGTAATTAGTAAAGTAATTTAAATACAATATTGATTATGTAATTAGTAATAATAATTAATTGCTTTTTGAAAGTAACTTACCCAACACTTGTATATATGATATATTGATATCATCTTCTTCTTCTTCTTAGCGTTTGCATTGCATGCCCAGCCACAGAACAGCATCTTGTTCAGCCAGATGTAGAGCCTCGAGTCCGCCATTGAAATAAGTCAGTGGACACTCGTTGACAATGTGCTGCATGGTTTCAGGTACCCCACAGCTGCAGTTTGGATTAGTGGCTTGGCCCCACCAGACAAGGTTGACTGCTCATCGACCTTGTCCCATCCGAAACCGGTTCAGCATTGACCAGTGTCGTCGAGGAAGGTCGAAGCCAGGAGGACAGACCGATGGCTCAGCTACGAGGGAATGGTTCACAACATCAGTTGCTGCCCACTCATCACTCCATGCCAAATTGGCTGTCATATCCTCTGGCGGCGGGTCCAGCCAGACAGGTTTTCTCGATGACAGGCGGGCTGCTGAATGCAGTGTAATGTCCGTATTGAGTGGCAACTTCTCATTTGCTTGGACTTTAGTCAGCAGCTTGACAGTGGCCTCCTGTCATCGGAGATGTGGTGGTTGTATGCTGCTGAGAACAGGCAGCCATGGCAGAGGAGTAGAACGTAGAGTTCCAGTGACTGTGCGCATAGACGTGTTTAACTGAACGTCTACTAGCTTGGTGTGGGATGATCTGGACCAGACTGGTGCACAGTACTCTGCTTTTGAATAACACAGAGCAAGTGCAGTGGTCTTTAGTGTCTGGGCCCTTGCACCCCAGCTTGTGCCGGCCAGTTTACTGAGTAGATTATTTCAAGAGCTGATTTTAGCTGCTGTCTTCTTCAAATGATCATGATATGTTAATGAAAGGTCCAGGGTAACGCCGAGGTACGTCGGATTTGGGTCATGTTTAATTCAATGGCCCTTGAGGAAGATATTGAGCTCCCATTTGGCTTGTGCATTGTGGACATGGAAGATACTGGATACTGTCTTCGTTGCACTGGGTTGGAGTCGCCACCTACTGAGGAAGTCCACCATCAGATCCATGTCCTTGTTCAGTATGTACTCAACCTCGTCAAATGTCCGATGTTGGGTCCCAATGCAGATATCATCGGCATAGATGAATTTGCGGGACTTTGTTGCTGGAAGATCATTAATATAGATGTTGAAGAGACTTGGAGACAGGACAGACCCCTGCGGGAGTCCGTTTGCTTGTCTTCTCCAAGATATATTTATGTCTACTCGAAAACGTCTGTCATGGAGGAAGAGTTCTATAGCCTCTACTACCCAACTCGGTAAAACTTTGGATAGTTTCAACAGGAGACCAGCATGCCAGACTGTGTCATAAGCCGCAGTTAGGTTAAGGAAGACGGTCCCAGTTTTCAGATTTTTCTGGAATCCGTTTTCAAAGTATGTCATCAGGGCAAGGACTTGGTCACCGGTGCTACGTCCTTGCCTGAACCCTGCCTGCTCATCTGTGATGGTTTTCTCCAGGACTGGGCTGAGTCGGTGAAGGATCAAACGTTCAAGTATCTTGAAACACATGGGAAGCAAGGATATTGGGAGGTAGCTAGCCGCGAGATTTGGGTCCTCGCCGGGTTTCGGGATGGCGATGACTTTTGCCTGGCGCCAGGCTCGTGGCATCTTTTTTTGTCAAACTGTCCGCGTGTAGAATGAAGCGAGCCATGATTTAGCCTTGGGTCCAATATGTTTAAGAATTCTGGCAGGATGTTGTCAAATCCTGCGGCAGAGCCGTCCTTCACCGTATGGAGCACCGCCTCCAGTTCTAACTCTGTGAATTCCTCCAGGCAGTCACCCTCCAGTCTGACTGTTTTCAAGCAACAATATTGCCGCCACTCGTTGCGCACAGATTGACGGTGTGGTTTTGACAGTGGAGCTTTTGCCACCTGGAGAAGGTGGCTGGCAACAGCGTTTGGACTGATGTCTGGTCTAGACTGTCGACGACCAGTCGACGAATCAGGCTCCAACTCTTCCGGCTGGAGTGGGTGAAGTTGAGTTTTTCCACTGATTCTTCCCATCGGCTACGTCTGGCAGCATCCAGGGATTCAATTAGGTGGTCGGCAATGTCGGGGTTTCCAAATACTTCGTACTTCTCAAGGAGAGCTTGGCATTCGACATCCAAGCACTGTGTGTAGACTGGCCTACAGCCACGGGGGATGGCTGTAGTAGCAGCACTGAGAATTGCTCCTTGGAAGCGTTGGTAAGCCTCCTTGATTGGGATGCAGCGAGAAGGGATGTTACAACTCTCCTCTCCAGCTTGCTACTATACAAGTCCCAGTCGGCTTTACAGAAGTTCCAGCACTTCTTGGATGAGTCGTGGATGATGGGCAATTGGAGTCCTATGTGGATGAGCAAAGGTCTGTGCTGACTATGAGGGAAGTCTCCCAACACTGTCTGGCTAGCTGGCTGGGGGTGGTCACCAATCGATGTGATCCAACACAAGTCCGGTGAGTAGTCCTTTTGCCATCTTGCCGAATAGAATGTACCACATTGCTTGGCATCATTGGTCAGAGCGAGATCACAGATGTTAGATGCCCATTCCACCAAGGCCTCTCCATCCTCGTCAGGTTCTGAATAGCCCCACTCAGGGTGATGGCTGTTAAAGTCGCCTACGTATGCTGCGGGATGCACAAGAGCTAGAAGCACACCTTGATCCCAGTGCTGACTGGGAGGTTTGTAGACACTGGCGACTTTGAATCCTCCAACCTGAATGATGTCACAGAAG
The DNA here is from genome assembly GCA_018155175.1 of Sinocyclocheilus anophthalmus. Lineage (NCBI taxonomy): Eukaryota > Metazoa > Chordata > Actinopteri > Cypriniformes > Cyprinidae > Sinocyclocheilus > Sinocyclocheilus anophthalmus. The sequence goes on along the minus strand of JADLZN010008452.1, from coordinate 93,526 downwards.
TGTGATGAAGAGACTGGGGAGGCATCAGCGGCATCACTGCGGACATATGTTGCCCAGCCGAATCTGGCATCTGGTGTTGACGAGATAAGGTCAAATCCTCCAATGGTGTAGCGCCCCACTGACTGGTCTGCTACGTGTGTCTCCTGAAGACAGATGACATCAACGCTGTGACGGTGGGCTATGGTGCTGATGAGTGTTCGTTTGGCTGCAGATAGACCCTCAACGTTAAGTTGTAAAACTCTAAGTGCCGGTTCAATGGCTTGAAAGTCACTGCACACTGGCTCGTTGGGATCTGGTGATGATTGTGGCACGTGACCGGAATTCAATACTGGAATTCGGTCTGCTGGTTGGATCATTGCAACTTCAGGTCCTGGCTAGAAACCAGGTCGGAGTTGACAGGAAGAGCCACGAGAACACTGATGCAATGCTCCCCATTGGATATATATTATATTAAACCAGTATGATATATTAATAATAATACATTTTATTCTATCACATAAACATTGAAAGTAAATAAATAAATAAACTGAGACTTTAAAGACAAAAATATTTGCATCCATATTTTGTACCACGAAATATTCATATCATTACATATGAATTTATATAATATTATTGTTTTGTCTATCAAATAAACATTGAAAATTAATAAATTAATGAAAGAAAGAAATAAAGAATTGAGACTTTAAAGACAAAAATATATCCATCAATATATCATACCAGTATTATATATTCCTAATATTCTATTTTTACTCTATGAAATAAACACTGATAAAATTATTATTAATTTATCCCCACCCCAAACCACTCTATAATAAATAAATGATACTTTTTTATATATTTATAACAGCCCAAACATACCTATATACATACAGAATGCTCCACCAAACAAATTTGTGTGGGGGAAAATGTAAACGATAAACCAACTCCATAGCGTATTCTAAGTGATCAAGGGTTTAGGACGTTCCAGTTCAGCCCATTGCAAGGGCTCCTCCAGTAGTGGGCACTCATGCAAGTAATCAATGATGTGCATCCGAGTAAACGAGAAGGAGGGAATTTTGCGAGTGAAGGGCATAAAAAAATGGACTGGAACGCAGCCAGTATATCAACAAAATAATGAGAAAGGAAGTGTATGAGCTGATGTTTCTAAGACTACAAATTGAAAATCTTCAAAAAAGTTTTTTTGTTTCTGTTGCTCTGACACCTAATGGCAGAAAATACTGTTAGCCAGGCATTCATCTTCCCAGAATACAGTTCTATCTCTTTACAGTATTCTTTTCATTCACATTCAGCCTTTATATCTGACTATCACTTTTTTTCCCTGCCTCCCTTTAAAAAGTCTGTAATGTGTTTTGCGGGTTCCTGTGACATCTTTGTCTGGTTCGCACTCAGGGAATCGATAGAGGTGCATAAAGGTGCAGCGGGTCACAGCGATGCGCACAGGAACAAATACAGACAGTCAAATAGCTGACCTTTGAGAGCCATTTTGACAACAATGCAGGCCCATGCAGGAGCAGGTTTCCCTTTTGAAATAACGAGTGTTTTTAAAGATTTCACTAACAGTCTGCGCTCAATATGAGGCGCTGGTTGACCTTTCACAACACGTTTGCCGTCCAAACCTGCAAATACACTCCTCTATTTTGTGGAGTTGACTAGAAGTGAACGAACACAGAATAAACAATGTGTGACATCTGTGAGAAGCAGCATGCAGCGCAAACACGGTGTGCTGCTGGACATCATACAAATCAAAACATAGATCATACAAAACAAAACAAACAAACAAAAAAATAGTACCACAATATATTGTCAGAAATACCATAATTATAATATGATAATATAATACCATTATCACTATGTTGTTTTTATACTGCTAGTATTTTTTATAAATAAATAAAATAGTTTTGGATTGAAGAAAAGATAATAATATCATATGAGCATAGGAAAGTGCAGAAATATATATACTTGTTTTTAAACTGTACGTTATATCATAAATCATTATTAATATATATATATATATATATATATAAATTCTTATAAATCATAAAATACAGCATAGGAGCAGACAATTTTACTATGTATTTTAACATTAGTTTCTGGTAATAATTCAAAGCATTCATCCTATTATATTATAATCTAATTCTACTTTATTGTAATCCAATCCGTATAAAACAAGTGTATGTGAAATAATTCTTTTAATAAACATTATAAATGTAGATTTATAAATTATGATAAATCATAAAACACAAAGAATATAAGATGTTAACACTATGGTATTTTGATATATACCATAATACTGAATGATTACCCTATTCATATACTAAAGTATTTACATGATATTCTCTGGTGATACCACGGTAAAAGTACCATGGTAAAGTACCGCAGTATTACCATGGTACTTGTCCAAAAAAAAAACTTGGTATTACCATGTGTGGTTTTTTTTCCCCCAAAAAGAATTTAACAGTGTGTATTACCTGGGTGTATTTTTTATAAATACCACGGTCCAAAAACATAGTATTATCATGGTACATGTCCCAAAACTATGGGACAAACAAGGTACCTTGCCCAAAACCATAGTTTTGCCATGATATATATACGCCAGAAACTGTGGTATTTACATAGTATTCAGATATATACTAAAAATAATACCAAAGACATATCAAAGTAAATGTCCAAAACATTTTTCATTTTTCATGGCACATCAAAAACTTGGTATTACCAGGGTACCATGTCCAAAAATATAGTTACCATAGTAGTGCATACCCAAAAATTACAGTGTGAACTTGATGCCTTGCGTCAAACTATTTTGGTTTAACCTTATAAACAGTAACTTAAACAACACTCGCACTCTTTTTGCTACTGTTGAGAGACTGACAAACCCCCCAAGTCAGATTGCCAGTGAAATGCTCTCCGACAGCAAATGCAATGAGTTTGCTTCCTTCTTTTCTGAGAAGATCAATAATATCAGGAAGGCGATTATCACATCCTCAAGTTATGCAGAGGTCATACAGATTCGAACGCAATTTCAAAAATAAGTTACTATGTCTGCTTTTGGAGCAATTGATAGCAACATTTTGGAAGAAATAGCACCTTAAATTCGTCAACATGCTATCTTGACACACTTCCCACATATTTTTTCAAAAGGGTGCTTAACTGTTTAGAAGCAGATCTCTTAGAAGGGGTGAACGCCTCACTTCTTTCTGTGACTTTTCCAAACTCCCTGAAAACTGAAAAAGAGAAATCTTGATAACACCATATTGAGCAACTATAGACCAATATCAAATCTTCCTTTTATAGGAAAGATTATTGAAAAAGTAGTCTTTAATCAGCTGAACAAATAATTAAACTCAAATGGATACATGGACAATTTTCAATCTGGTTTCCGAACGCATCACAGCACAGAGACAGCACTCATAAAGATAATAAATTATATTCGCTTAAATTCTGATTCTGGCAAAATATCAGTGCTGGTACTACTAGATCTCAGTACTGCATTCGACACTGTCGATCATAACATACTTCTAAAGAGACTGGAAAACTGGGTCAGGCTTACTGGTATGGTAATCAAATGGTTCAGGTCATACTTAGAAGGGCGAGGTTATGATGTGAGTATAGGAAGCATAAGTCTAAGTGTACAGACCAGAATGCAGAGTCCCACAAAGGCTGCATTCGTGCACTCTTGTTTACCTGTAGATTCTTCCCCTAAGTCCAATATGAGAAAGAACCAAATTGTCTGTCCGCTATGCTGATGATACCCAGATTACCTAGCCTTATCGCCAAATGACTCCAGCCCCATTGACTCCCTCTGCCAATACATAGATGAAATTAACAGTTGGATGTGCCAAAACTTCCTTCAGTTAAACAAGGAAAAAACTGAAGTCATCGCATTTGGAAACAAAGATTAAGTTCTCAAGGTAATTGCAGACTTGACTCCTAGGGGTCAAACACCTAAAATCAAGTCATGGTACGCATCAGCTCATGGAAATATGAATAATTAATCATAACTAGTTATAATTAATTATAAATATTTAGATCCGCTGTAGATATTTACTTGACCTCTCAGGGTCAACTGTCTTGTCAATTCTAAGAACGTAATTTCCTGGTTAAGGGAAATAACTATCTCACTGTACAATTCTACACCGAGCTTGTAACATAAATCTGCATGATTAAGTGACTCAAGTTATGAGCAAACAATGAACCACGTCCAGTGTTTTATTCACTCACAAACACTTAAGTAGTCTAACTACTACATAAACACATACACTGCTAACATCCTACATAACCCATAAACTGGTCTACACATACACATACACCACCACACACACACAACACACAGTTTGTATACGGAAAAAGGGTTAAAGCTTAACGCAGTAGAGAGAAGAGAAAATAAGAATATGAAGTTATGGAACCATTTGCATATTCAGCAGATCTACACCTGAGGGAAACATCAGATTCTTAGTTCAAACACACCTTTGTAAAAAGGTGTAATTGATACTTAATGTATTAATTAATAAGTCTAAGTTTGATACTTGCGAGTCTCGTCTGTCTGAAAGAGATTCCTGATGCAATTTTAAGGCCCAAGATCTTTGCTGAAGTCGGTTGATGGAAAAGAATCAGTTTGAGTAAGAGAATCTTGGTGAAATGAAAGGACAAGGCAGAGGCCTCGCACGAGCTTAGGGTTTCCGGGAGCGTTTTCTCACATCCTCTCAGACTTCAAAACCACCGACTGGGGCGGGTTCCTGGAGCTGGGCCTTTAAGGTCGGAGAAGATCTCTGCCTTTCAAGATGGGCTTGTCCAATGGGAAAGATGGAAATTCCAAGCGGGAGGTGGCAATTGCGTGGAGGGCTTTATGACCCTTTGTCTCTAACCATGGTAATTTGCAAATGGACTTAAAACGAAATTACTAACGATTCTCAGGACCCTAATATATATTGCCTATGTACCAACATATAATATACACGCTTGTTTCGATCATATGAAAGCGAATTCATAGATACTAAACAAGGTAAAATTACATATAGTGAAAAGATGACAGGAAGGATTCCCTCATAGCATGCCAAACTATCTAACAATATCAAAGACAACATCACCATGACCTGAGGTACACTGTTCACTCAAAGAAGGTTTTCCTATGAATTAATTAGTGGAAAAGTCAATTTCTACTGTGCATTTGTGCCTCTTGCGTCTGGAAAATGCAGTGAGAGTCTCTGCTCACATTCCACAAGGTCGTAAAAGTATCTGGTGTCAGCGTTGCTATGGAACCAGGGGCCTGTTCGGCTTCCTGGGGTGTTACAGAGTATTTGTTAACTCTAGCTAACAAAATATATATTGTGTTTTTGAGTGGTCCAGACGCTACCATCAGCATCTTGTGTGATTCTGGAGATAGAACTTAGTTTCAGTAGTCATGTCAAAGCAGTAACTAAATCAGCATACTATCATCTCAAAAACATGGCAGATGGTTTGTTTCCAGTCAAGACTTGGATAAACTTGTTCATGCCTTTATCACCAGCAGGGTGGACTATTGTAATGGTCTCCTCACCGGCCTTCCCAAGAAGACGTTAGACAGTTGCAGCTCATCCAGAACACTGCTGCCAGGATTCTGACTAGAACCAGAAAATCTGAGCATATCACACCAGTCCTCAGTTCTTTACACTGGCTTCCAGTTATATTTAGGATTGATTTTAAAGTACTTTTACTCGTTTATAAATCACTCAATGGCCTAGGACCTAAATACATTGCAGATATGTTCACTGATTATAAACCTAACAGAGCACTCAGATCATTAGAATCAAGTCAGTTAGAAATTCCAAGGGTTCACACAAAACAAGGGGAATCTGCTTTTAGCTATTATACCGCCCACAGTTGGAATCAGCTTCCAGAAGAGATCAGATGTGCTAAATCATTAGCAACATTTAAATGCAGACTCAAAACTCATCTGTTTAGCTGTGCATTTATTGAATGAGCACTGTGCAACGATTGCACTATATTGTATGTATAATCATTTTCTATTCTTAACTGTTTTAAATTCATTATAAACCTCTTAAATCAATTTTTAAATAATTTTCAAAGTTTTTAAATTCCTTGTTTTATTGTTATTTTTTAATTTTATGTAAAGCACTTTGAATTACAATTGTGTATGAAATGTGCTATATAAATAAACTTGCCTTGCCTAACATGGTATACACCCGCAAACTCTGGTATTACCATAGCACCATGCCCAAAAATACAACAAGTACCAGATTTATACATGATATATCACAGTAACAAGTCAAAAAAATGGTTTTACCACAATACCTGTCCAAAAATACCCATCCTTTCATGTTAGCGGTGTGAGAAAAACGTAATATAAATAAAGAGTGTTTTAAACTGGAAGTGTGTATATGTGCCTATATGTCTAAGAGTATATGGAAGTGAAGAAACATTAGGGTAAAACAATCTGTGTGTGTGAAGATCAAACAGAACGCCTGCAGACACAATCAACAGCACCTGACACTCCTCGTCCTGACAGACCCTGAGCGTGTCATTCTGCACTGTTAGTAAAAATCCATTACGGCCTTGTATAAGAAAGCCGCAGGGATTCTCCAATAACACCTGTTCTTCATCCTGTCCCTCTCTTTTCCTCGCTTCTTTCTCGTACTCTTTTCAGATTAAAGCGATACATTTGCTCTCTGTATATGAGTTGATGTGGTACAGCTCTCGCTGAACTCATTGAGCATCTCAACAGGGTGGATCTGAGAAGTTAACAAGAAAACATACTGCAGATTGACCTTTGAAAAGGTAAAATATATATTGCATGAGTTTACGTCATGAAAAAGTTCTCTCAAAATGAACATCGTGTCTTTCTGAACTTATAGGGAATTTATTTTCTGTAGAACGCAAAAGGAGATATTTTGAACAATGTTCAAGCTGCTCCATACAATGAACTCAAACAGTAACCAGGAGCTATGAAGCTTAATAAAACTAAACTAAACTAAATTTAAAATAAAAAGTTTTATATTTATTGCTTCCGAAATCATACAATAGCTAATTGTATCACTGTCTAAAAGAAACAATGCAAACGTTCATTGCACTTTGCATGGCAATGATTTACACATGGAAATGTGGTTGTTTAAATGTGTAAATAACTGCAACTATTAAGACAGTCTGGTGAATCTGTGTGGTGTGACAGGGTCATTAGCAAGTCTAAAATGAGAAGTCTGCAGTTAACAAGTGCCAGACTGATAATTAATTATTTTTAATAATGGTTTTGAGTATAATTCATTGTAATGAATGCACCCACGCAATATTTAGCTTTATGCTTTTAAAATAAATGACATGTTTGCTAAAAAAAAGTTTAAATTATTTTCCTTTATGAAGGTAATTTGTACTATTGTATAATTACTGTATCAATATATGTGAGTGTTTGTGTGTGTTTATAATATGGTGAAAAGATCCTGGCTCAGGAAATGCTCTCGTTTTTTAGGGTTCATTTAAAGTGGAAAGATATTGCACATTGTTTGTTGTTGTTGTTGTTGTTGTTGTTGTTGTTGTGTGTTGAGTGATATTGTTGTAATATCATGGTTTTAAATTTTCTTGTTGAAAATATATGAAGAAATTTGTATTTAAAATAGAAAGAAAAGTAGTTGTGTGGATTCAATTTTGTAGGTTTTATAATAATAATACTAATAATAAATAATAATATGTTTACAACAAAAATGTCAGTACTGTATGTATAATATTATATATATATCTCTCTATATATATATATATATATTATATTAAAGATATATAAATTTTAGATTTATATTAATATAGATAACATTAAATATTAAAAATATTATTAAATCTACTAATACTGTAATTATTAAATACTACACCATCAATATACAGTAAAAAATATATTGTTTGTTTCTGTATATTAAAGGTGGAGGATTTATATATTATTTGTGTATTTAATAATATTTGTAGTTATTAGTATCTATTTTTTATACAGATCATACATATATCAATTCAAACATAAATCATTATTATGAAATCATAACATGATCATCATGATTTGGGGGGTCTTGGCTTAAAACAAGTTTGAAAAACCCCTGATTAGATGATATTACTTATAATTGAAGTCATTAAGTTATGTTATATCGCAATTGGAACCGGGTGATCATTGATAGTGGGTGGAGATAGAGGTGACGTGGTCATGCAAAAACAAGGGAGGCAAACGAAGCAAGACAAAATGGAATTTGTTCACGAGGGAACAATGCCGACTGCGGTGGCCACGCGTATGCTCACTGACGACTGACAGTTGTCTTGGTTCATTCACGTGTTCTTCAGGGAAGTAAGTGATGGAGTGATTATCCTCGATAATATCTCAGGTCAACAGACCATCTGTGACACCACCAAATGCCAGAGCCGAATTGTCTTAGCTGGAGGGAAGTGTGACGCTGTGTGTGTGTGTGTGTGTGTAGTTGTGTGTGTGTGTGTGTGTGTGTGTATGTGTGTGGGTGTGTGTGGGTGGCATCTGCAATCAAATCCCTGGGTATCCGACACAAACAGCTTCCAGGGGAAACAGAGAAGACGCTCCGGATCTGCTGCGGATGAGATTCTAGTGGCGAGGACGTGTGCTGATTCTTTGAACACTTCATATAACAACTCGTAAAGCATATTGTAGTCTATAAACAAACAACGCAATTAATAATTAACCTCCCCCGACCGAATTCACCCACTAAAGTGAACCGAGCTCTTGAGCAGAGGCAAAGCCATTTTCCACGCTTGTTGAAAATCAGCGTTAAATCACTTCAGAAATCAATGGGCATTCCAATTGCTCACCCACAATGCACATAAACGCCGGCGATATATTACGCAGAAAAACCCATCACTGGGACTAATGAACATAAATACCAGCCGCGCAAATAATGAAGTGTGGCCATATAAATCTCAGCCTCACATGAAAGACTGCCAAGAGAATAGACAAATATTGTCCATGTTGAAGAGGCCGGAGGAACAGATGTATTCAGTTCCTGAGCGATTGGTTATTTGCGCGAACCGGTTCGTGATTTACCGAGACTCCGAAGAGTCATTGTCTCTCATGAACTCACTGGCAAGGTACATTTAATTAAGGTGAAACTGTCAGGGAGGGACTACATTTCTCACAGTCTTAAATGCAAAAGCAATTAGGTGATTATCGTGTTTTGATGGCCGAAGTGAAACATTCAACTGCGGTAACTTCGTGAAGATCAATTGGAGTCGAGAACAAAAGCTGCTCAAGAGAATAAATGAATATCTAAATATTCATTTGTGATACATTAATTGTTTTGAAAAAGAAGTACACTTAATTGTATTGAATGTGCACTTAGTGTACTTCAAATCTTAAAAGTGTATCACGTCTGGATGGACGTAAATGGGATGCCGGGCACCTAAAAATGCAAATTCTGTGATTACTTACTCAACCTCATATGTTGTTCCAAACCCATAGAGCCCTTTCCACACTGAGCGTGAAAAAGCTAAAAGAATATCGAGGACGCGATGACGCGCTAGAATAAAACAACAGATCCCTATGGATGTCTTGCCACAGACACCTGGAACATTGACGAAGCAACTGGCAAATGTGAAATGTTTTTTTCCAACCAGTCCGATGAATCTTTTCAGTTTTGCAAAGCGAAAACACGGGCGTCAATAGATTGGCCAGTACACCTCGGGGCCAAGAGCAAATGATTGTTACAAGCTCGACGCGGTAGCGCTAAAAGCTCAGTGAAGACTGTGAGCACAAGCGTACTCTCTAGATCTTCCGTATTAAAAAAATCGAGTGAAACATTTAAAGAGTGGATGTCTGCCTATTATAGAATGCATATCTATAGTCAAAGATAGATCACAATCGGGAGTTATCACAAGCACTGTATGATGGTTTAAAGTGGGTTTTAAGCAAATGCATTAATAATTGCATACATTTTCAAGTGTAGCTTGATGATAATTGTACTTCTATTTATATTTTAGGAAGTATTCTTGTAAGCATTATAGATAGTTTGTGTTTCTGGTGTAGAACCAAACTTTATTTATCTTAATTTCATGCTGTATATTGAGCAGAGGATGATGTTAAATCCATATACGAGATACATATCTGAGGAAAAATGCGTTGCTGGTCGGCGCCACCTAGCATGCAGGCGTGAATTAGCAGAAGGCGATCAATCGTTTTCGGCTTGGGTGTTGAAAGCACGTTCGTCCCCCCCCCCCCCCCCCGGGATTGCAGTCTCGCTTTATGCATCGCAGTTACACAGTGTGAAAAGGTCTCATAGAACCGAGCATCATCTTCGGAGGGATATAATTATTATGAGATTTTTTATGAAAACTGCATAGGTATCAGGCAATTGTCAAATTGACACGTTCAAGGCTCAGAAAGGTAGTAAGGGATCATTCAGATTCAAAAATACTCCATGTGACATCAGTGGTTCAACTGTAATGTTATGAAGCTACAAGAATACTTTTTGTGTGCAAAGAAAACAAAAAATACTGACGTTGCAACATTTCTTTATCTCCAGGTTAGTCTTCGCTACACGTTCATGAGAATACCACGACGCTAAAATTTAATTATTAATTTGATAATAATTGGAATGAATTGGATTGTGAAAAGTGGACGTTACGCTTCAAAATGGATTCACGCCAGAAGCAAGTTTGCTATAAACAAAGTCTAAATTATATTTGGCTATAGGTTAACATTATCCAGCAGAATGCATGGTTTTGTCAGTGGAAGGGAACTTTCAAAGAAAGTGCAAATTATTACATTTAAAAATACTCTAAAAACTACGGAAGCCCAGACATTACATGTGGGGATTAACACGGCTTACTAACACATCAGCATGATTTACTAATTAATTCCCTCATTTTAAGTAAATTGTGCACACAATGTACTAATTTGTTAACTCGTTTTAAGCAAATCGAGAGCACGTTTTACTAACTCATTATCTCATTTTAGTAAAATCGTGCTTAAGTTTTACTAACTCCTGCATGGTAAGAAAAGACCTCTATTTCTGCTAATATGAATAAAGTATGAAAGGACTGTAACAGGGATGTAGCCTGTTTACAAAGAGGGTAGAATTGGCTATTCACAAATCATTCAACAAACAGAATGGGTGTGTTTCCCAAAAGCAGCTAAGGTCGCAAGTTCTGTCGTTACTAATATGAGTTCAATGGAACTAATGGCCATAGTTAGCTAACGATGATTTTGGGAAATGCACCCCAGAGATTAGTAAATCGTGCGCACAATGTACCTAAACAGAGGTGACAAATTAGTAAATTGTGGGAATTAATTGTTAATTCGTAGCCTCAATATAAATATTTTTTTCTGCATTTCATGTCTGGGGCTCTGTACAAAATTAAACTAAAATAAAGGTTCTTTATTGGCATCTATGTTTCATAAATGGTTCTTTATAGTGGAAAAAAATCTTTTGAATATTCTTCAATCTAATGGAGAAAAAAAGGTTCTTTTCAGAACAGTTCACTGAAAGATTCTTTTGTACCCAAAATGGTTCTGCTGTGCATCGCACATTAAAACGTCTCAGTTATTATGTAACCTGGTCCCTGATAGGGAACGAACACTGCGTCTTCTAGGGGTCACTATGGGTAACTCTTCGTCGTGACCCGTGTCTGAAGCATACATTGAAAAACACCAACTCGTTGGCCGGCGACAGCCATGACGTCACTGCCGGTGCGACTATAGTATAAATTGGTGCCGGGAGAACATGTTATTCACTTCTTCGTCTGAAGCTTGCTTCCGCAGCATGGCAAGAAACCTAGAGGACGCAATGTCTCATTCCCTACTCAGGGAACCACGGTTACAAAAGTAACCTGAGACGTTCCCTTACAAAGGAACTTCGAACTGCGTCCTCTATGGGCCGCTATGGGGAACGGTATACCCACGCCACCATGCTGTGGGGAGTGCAAGCCAGAACCATGGCGTGCACTATGTACCAACTCTACCATATTGCTATGGAGTTGCCCCTGGGACGTTAGACGGCTGTCATTGACGTTATTCCCTATGGCCAAAGGCCTAGGCTACATACCCCTATAGGTAATACTTACCTGTTAGGGCCAGACTCTTGGGCCCGGGGTAGAGCTCAATGCTTGGAATCAGAAACAGATTCCTTTAAGGGAATACGTCCAAGAGCCTAGAATCATACTAGTCTTGGCCTGTCACACGGGGGCTACCGCACGTTTGTCTTTGCATGTGGTGAAGGATCTGTCTCAACAGATCCTTAGTAGCACCCTGTTAAGTAGGTATACAGAGGATACATAGGAGGAGTGGTGCCCAAGGCAGAACCGGGGTTTTAAACCACTCAAAAGAGCATGAAGTCTTTGGCGCGTAGCTCTTACCTACAGATTTTTAGAAGTGGGCAAAGCTAACGGTGCACACTTACCAACTTAAGTGGCTTGAGAAAGTGCGCAAAGTATAACGTGCCCACTTACCGCTATGTGGATTTTAGAAAAGTGGGCAAGGCATAACGTGCACACACTTGCTACCGTTCTAGGGTCTCGTTGCACCCTTAAAAGGCAGCTAAGATCAAACGAGCGTTCCCCAGACGCTATCGTCTACTAAACGGCTTAAAATGCTGTGGAGTGGCGAGCATTAATCTGTATGTGTGGGAGGACATCCATCTCTCAATGGAGAGGGGCTCACCGTACAGCATGTTCCATGGTGGAACACTAGCAGTTATCACTGAGGGAGCAACACCTCGTTCTCAAACGAGACGGGGCTTCACCTGCGCATGTTCCAAACTGGAACAGCTGCAATAGTTTACTTGTATGCTGTTTGCACACACCTAGTTCTCGTCCGAGAAATGGGCTCGGCCTAACATGCATGTTTCCAATGCAGGAACCTAGCAGTAGTTCCTTTCTGAGGTAGCACAACCCCCTCTCAACGCGCGGGGGCTCGACCTTTGCAGCATGAGTTGCAAATCAGAGGGGTAAGCATACGCCGTCTAGCCAGACTCCCTCATTTCCGGTCACCCCTTTGATAAAAGGGAGCATTGTCTCAATAATACCACGAGGACAGCCCATGGAGCAAATAATCCAAATCCTCAGAGAGGATTAACGCTCGAAAAAAAACACCATACTCACAATAACCCTCAATGGTGAGGGTGGGGTGACGCTTCAAGAGGATATCCTGGTGATCGAGAAAACCCCTCAGGGTGACCCAGATACGGTAGACCAGTCAGGGTAGCATGAAAGCGTAAACCCCAGCCCGGACGTCCAGGAATTTTTTGCAGTGACACGCCGGGGGCCTGATGATTACGAAGGCTCCCGCAGAAGCCTGTGTTTTGGCTGCATGATCCAGGAAGTATGAAACCGAAACGTTACTTACCTTCTGGACATATCTCGACAAGTGAAATAAACACTGCAAGTCAAGCACCAGGTTTCTGAACCCAGCACGGGCACACTGCACAAGGAAACGTACAGAAGGGTAGCACGCACCACCATTTCATATCAATACATTATTTATATACAGATATAGACATGGATCGTATCACCCACCACGGCTCCCGCGTTGAGCTCTGTCCGGAAAGCCCTCTAGAAACCGCCTTCAGTAAGGTGGTACTATATTAACCATAGAACACCAAAACATCATAGTTCCAGACTGAGAACTGTTAGCAGGCGATAGTGGTTACAGGGGAATTAGAAATGGGAAGAAAAGGGTAGATGTTACACCACCTGAGAGAAAGAGTGGATACCTAAGTATTACTCTGATCCGGACGAAAGCGCTGACTCCTTGTCTGGATCACATCCCTTAGGTCTTGCCTACCTCCTTTTGACCCACGATACTTCCTACCCCTATGGCGGAGGAGGAGCGCGAGTCGCGACACTAGCCTTCTGTGCCTGTCTCTGATCCTCAAACTGAGACGGGCTAGGACCCCTGTGTTGTTTGGGCTCAGACCTGGACCTTTGTGGAACTAAGGTTTTGAGGGCCGCTGAGCGCGCCTTCGCCTCCCTTAACTTTTCGACGACCGTCTCAACGGAGGTACCAAAAATTTCAGAGGGCGAAACCGGGGCATCGAGAAGAAAAACCCTTTCTTTCTTCCCGATGTCTGCCAGGTTTACCCCCAGCTGCCTCTCCGTTACTACCATCGCCGCCATAGATCTGCCCATAGCAGAGGCAGCCTGCTTATTAGCACGAAGAGCAAGATCCGTGGTGCGGTGTAACTCAGCCATCTCATCAGAAGAAAGTCCCTCGCCTTTATCCAGGTCTTTCAGCAGATCAGCCTGTTACGCCTGGAGCACCGCCATAGTGTGCAACAAAGCCACAGCCTGACCTGCCACTGCGTACGCCTTGCCGTTCATTTTAGATGTAGCTTGAAAGAGGACCAATGGATGAGCCAGAGTGGTTTTGAGAGATGATGTCTCTCCCATAGAGAGATAGCTGGCTAGCGTCTCTTCTACAGGGGGCATCTTCTCATAGCCGTTTTCGCACATCGCCTCTATGTTTGCATAACTGGTATGCTGAAACCGATGAATGCGTGAGGAAAGTGGCTTCTTCCATTCCTTCTCGATCTCATTATGGAGATCAGGAAGGAAAGGAAGGATCACCTGAGCTGGAGGGTTATGGCCAGAAAAAAAACGTTCATCAAGATGACCTCGCGACCTGCCACTTCCTTAGTCCCCCTTCCATGGCAAGTCAAGTCTTGACGTGGCGCGATCCATAACCTCTAAGAGCTCAGCATCCGCAGGGCAGGAAGATTGAGAAGGCTCAGCCTCAGCTTCTTCTCTCTCATCATCCATTTCCTGCTCTTCCTGGGCTGAACCCAGCAGAGCACTGGCCCCTGAATCAGATGATAGTAGAGAGAGGATATCATCGTCCAGTGGCTGTCTCTCGCCCCCCGCCAATGAGCGCGAGAAGGAAAGCCCCTCTCTAAACTCATCGGCCAGGTCCACCTGCGATCCCCACAAGCTCTTTCCCTTCCGTGCCTCAGCAGCGGCGGTTCCTGGATCGCGGGAAGCAGGTGGCTGCCCCTCTTTACTTGAAAAGAGTGACAAACGAGAACGGAGTTTTTTCATTTGGAAAAAACTCGCAGTGCACGCAGATTGCCCCCTCGAGGACATCGCGTGCGTGCTCTTCGCCTAAACAAACAACACATAGATTGTGTGTCATCTGGTGTCAAATAGCGCTGACACGGATGCACACACCTTCTAAATGCTCTACTAGTGCTCGCCATAATAAATAGATAGCTCTTACTTTTTCCTTGAAAATGCACGCTTCAAACAGAACAGTCCCTGAAGACGAAGAAGAGAATGATGTGTAACTCCCGGCGCCTATTTATACTATAGTAACACCGGTAGTGACGTCATGGCTGTCGCCGGCCAACGAGTTGGTGTTTTTTCAATGTATGCTTCAGACACGGGTCACGACGAGGCGTTCCCCATAGCGACCCCTAGAGGACGCAGTTCGAAGTTCCCATGAAAGGGAACCCCCTTTTGGAATCTTTATTGCTAAGATTGGGAACACAATTTTACTTTCTTAGAAATAAAACAGCCAGACAAATCATTCATAAACACCAAAAAAAGAAAAAAAAGCTACAAAGTATACTTTACTGTATATGAAGTCAATTTTCAGATTCAAAAGAATCAATTTCAAGTTGACCACAACCTCTTTTGTAGACAAAAAGTATACACTTTTAAGAGTGTACAACTCCAAGAATGTCATTAATTTGGATTGCAGTCAGAAATTATATACGCCACTTTTATTTCAATCTCTTTCAGAATATTTTCAATCTGTTTCTCTTTCTGAAAGAAGAGTGATTTCATTAAAACTTTCCTGAGAAAATAGTGCCAGCTGACGAAGGCTTGCTGATATCGCAAGGTGTTTTCCCCCACTTCTTATAACCCTGTGCTTTCCTCCCCAGTCTCTATGAATATACTTTGAACCTTTTGGTCCGAAGAAAATATATGTTGAAAATTAAGCACTGCCAGACGACCCCCCCCCCCCCCCCCGAACCCCCCCCCCCCCCCCCCCCACCAAACCCCTGTCTCTCCTCGCAAACCATATCTCTCTTCCTTCACGTATTTTGATTCAAACCTAGGAGATATTAAAAGCTACCACATTAGATCACTGTGCCATAATCACTTAACCTCATTTCATAGCTGGTTTTGTCCTTTGTGTACTAATTGGAAGTGGCTGTCACGTGCAAGAGAGCGATTTGTTTAGATTTACGGCGGGAGACAACAGCCCGCGTGTCTGTGACGCCCAACAATTAGCCCAGAAGTGGCACTAGTGTCTGCGATAAACTGCCTGCACTGTCAGCAAAAGCTTTGACGCTCACGGTAACGGCATTCGTGATAGTCATCGCACCTGAAACGTGTTAATTTAGCTAAAAGTTCCTGATTTTAAGCAGATCTGATAAGATGCGATGAAACAATTTCCTTGATTTAAAAAAATGCTTCGTGGTTTTACATACAATCATGGGTTTTGTTGTTATATTAACGAGTGAAGTATATTAATCAGTCGACACACATGTATTTTCCCATAATGCAATCTGCAGTTTGTGCCCTAACAAGTGAACCATTACAAACTAATAAGAGATGTGATTAAGAGCAGACTCTTCAGGAAAATACATTAAAAACAAAGCTGCTGTGTTGTAAATGGGCTGGAGAGAATTGGCCTGTACAGACGACACCTGAATGTACATAATGATCCATTTCACCAAAGTATCTGCCGTTTAATTGGGCAGCAATTCCAATGTAACACTTGAAAGCAAAGTTGTGGCACTCTGAATTTCTTGGGAGTAACAAAGAATAGCATGCAGTTTTTGCATAGAACCACTGATGTCACATGGACTATTTTAATGATGTCCTTGCTACCTTTCTGGGTCTTGCACGGGTCAGTTGCATTGCTGTCTATGCAGGATCAGAAAGCTCTCGGATTTCATGAAAAATATCTTAATTTGTGTTCCAAAGATGAACGAAGGTCTTATGGGTTTGGAATAGGGATGTCAATTTCGATCATTTCCATGATCGATCGTCGTTTAAATTAGCAATCAATTGATCGATTAATCGTTAACTTTAATGCAGCAAAATGCGTCTATTGCAGCAGCACGCAGTCACCGGCATGACAGGGTGTGCAAAAGCCACTAAAAAAAACCCGAATTAAAGGGGTTGATCTGAATAAAATCTAGTAGCAGATTGTAAAATGGAATAGATTTGCTTAATATCATTTGATAAATGAAGAGAGGCGCGCCGTACTTTTGAGCATCATTTTAACTTGTTGACTGTTTTCCTATCCTGACACGGAGACCGCTGAACGCATCGCTTATAAATTGTTTCGTTGTGCTCGTTATTGTTTTTAAACACTATTGTCAAGGTTTCAACGACATATGGCACTTAATAAAATTATCCCCAACGTAACTGTGGCCCCGTTTTGCTGTGCTTTTGCGCATCAGTGAACCACTATTCCCTCGTTCACTGGCTGCAGCAAAACGCCCTGTTGCTCCATGAAACTTATCTGTGAGTATTATGACCATACTTTTCGTGATCCTGATCCTGTTCCGACATGTCATATTTTAAAATGTTTGCCGTTTTCCGGTATGCCTATTTGTTTTTAATAACCGGCATTTACAGTGCATTAGAGCGTGACAGTGCTGCTGGCGTGCATACGAACGAGCGAGCGCGGGGGGGGGTTGGACTGGTGTATTTGGATGTTATTCCTCACGTCTCCTTCAGCCAAATCCCAATTTTCCATATTCGCAATGTATTGGGAATGTTACTATTATTTTTATAATGTAAACTAGGCTTGTACTTTACATGCATTCGCAAAGAGTCGGAAAAGATCATCCTCTTCACATGATCTTAAACGTCTTTGACTGCAGAGTGGACCGGTATACTACGGTCTATTTAAACTGACCAGTATAACCTTTTATATGTTTGGTTGACTATTTTATTTCGATAATGAACAGACTGCGATGTAAGTTTAAATTGCTAGAATATGTGGGGGGTGTACACGCAAGGCGCCGGTGCGATCGAACAGCTGAAACATAAACAATCTACATTTTTGGAGTAGCCTAAGATATACTCTTCACAAATTGTTTTTACTTTTTTTTTGCACACTCACAATAAAAACAAGGTTTGTGCTTTTGCTAAATAAAGCAAACAAACAAAATGCGCGTTGTAATCCTTTCCTTTCCCTGAACTTGTTTATGGAGCGCCGCGCCACACTTCTGTTTTAAATCTGTTAGCTTAATTAAGTCAGATATATTTAGCTTTTTTTTTTTTATGAAAACAAATTGTTATTTTTATTTTAGGCCTATTATTTACATAGGCTATACATTTTCCTTAAAGTATCCCATTTTGTCCCAGGGCTTTGAAAAACCTGTGCTTGAAAAGATTGCATGGCCATGCATTAAGAATTTGTTCGATGTATTAATTTGTTCCATCATTTTAGTTAAATCATGGGTTAAAGAACAAAATTCATAAAACATGGACAGTGGCCACAAATTAACAAGTCGTAGGAACGAATTAACAAGTTGATGGAATGAATCCTTCCCCAGCAGTGTTCCGCAGCCCTGCAACCTTCACCTAATTGTTTCAAATATGTAACAATTATCTGGGGAAATGACTGTTACTACATTTCTATTGCTTCCATGTGTGAAGAACTGTTGTGTTGTTCTATTTTTAATGTACTTTTTATAGCTTATTTGTAATTACATCCCTAGTGTTTGGAATGAAATGAGGGTGAGTAGTTAATGACAGAATGTTCATTTTTGGGTGAACTATCCCTTTTTTTCCACAACCTCTTGTAGTCCCATTTAGCCACCTGGTTGCAAACCACCTAGTTTCAAGACATTAAAAAAATAATAAATGAGTGTGTTTTATTCGAGAATAACAAGAAAATATCTTGAGTTTGTGTTCACATACATATCTTTTTCAGCCAAACCCCATTCAATTCCCTTAAACCTCCATTCAATAACTTGCATGGAATTTGCGTTTTACAATTTGCGTGTAAAACAGACTTTCCCAAAAAAATTTGGCACAGCATTTTTCCAGCTGAGACGCTTTGGTTGTATGATTTGGAATAGCATACGGTGGCAATGTATTACTAGTATCTAATTTTTAAGAATTTTACTAAATAACAAAAATCCTAACCATTAAATATTGACTTCTCCATTGGTTGTAGGCAGTCTTTTTACAAGTAGGATGGTTGGTCGGTATTTGTCCCACCCCTCCTCCATTGATTAGACGTCTGGGTAAATAGTGACAGTGACGAGTGCTGCGTTTTACAGTTAGCAAAAAAAAGAGGGCAAGGGCAAATGTACTTTGAATTTTGATGCACTGCCATAATAATTACGTGTCATCAGCTTGCCAAAAAGAACACAGAACATTTTACACATCATTTACCCATGGTAGGACTCAGGTGTACATTTATTTTGCGCCAACATTTTGAAAATATGAACATTTTCATGGATTTGAAAATTTACGTCAGAACGGGTTTACGGACGATTTACACAAAAATTTGTTCTGCTCGTGTTTCATGAATGAGCCCCTTTGACTTTAGGATGATGGATCCAGAAGTGCTAAAATGCTAACTTGTTTCCAGTTTTGGCCGACAAAAATATACCATCCCTGCAGCACTCTGTAGTTAACATGGAAGTCTGTTTAAATGCAAGTCAATGGAGAAGACGCCTACATCTACGTCATGTTTGCTGATATATGAATTTTGTAGAAATGGATGAAACACATGATATTACGAGTTAAAACCTTGTGTCATACCTTGTGCCCACATTCTCCACCATCTGAAAAATGTTCTGCAGTCTTACTTCAAGTTTTGTCTTGCTGCCACATCCAGTAAGGCTACCTACTGTTCCATGGGCCTTAAATATCTTGATAACATTACGTACGATGGAAACAGGAACATTAAGGTCTCTGGAGATGCGCTTGGGATTGACTTGAGCTCATCCATGCTTGTTTACAATCCCAAAAAGTCATCAAAACTGTAAAATAATACAGATGTAAATCACATTTTGTGGACTTAATATTTTATTAATCACAATAAGGCACTTTGCATCATATATGTACTTGTTCAAACATAGCATGAGTCTGGAGGTCATGACTCTGTGGTCATTAAAAATCCCATGGCACTTCTCGTAAAGAGTAGGGGTGTAACCCCAATGTCCTGGCCAAATTCCCTCCACTGGCCCTTGTCTATCATGGCCTCCTAATAATCCCCATCCACTTGATTGGCTCTATGACTCTCTCTCCTATCCACCTGTAGCTGGTGTGTGGTGAGAGCACTGGCGCCGTTGTCCTGTGGCTGCCGTCGCATCATCCAAGTGGATGCTGCACACTGGTGGTGGTCGAGGAGCGACCCCCCATATGATTGTAAAGCGCTTTGGGTGTACAGCAATACATAATAAAGCGCTATATAAATACCTCATTCATTCATTAATTCTTAAAATAATGTTTTGACACCTGATTTAACCACTAAGTTTGTGATTACATGCCCGTCACTACGTTCAGCATATTATGTCCTCATACTTCTTTTCCAAGTGGTTCTGGAGTAAAGCAACATCTCTGTTCTCGCTGGGTTTTGTTGTTGTTTCTCTCCTTTTGGGCTTTTTTTAACCTACGCTGTCAAGAAATGGTCTGAAATAACAAGAACTGACAAGTAATTATACGCAGAACTCTCCTCATTCGTCTCCAATTATACCTCAACACCTCAAGCTCAGGCCAATTATTCCAAATTGTGCTGCTTTGTCTCAGATTTTCTTGTCTTATTTTGCTGAGGGAAAGCATTCATTAGTGTTAATCGGACATGTGTTTGTGCACTGGTCAATAGTATGAATATCGTTTCAAAGGCTTGCTTCTGAACTCATTTTTTTATTTAAATCTTTGTTTTTGTTTTTTGCTCAGTATGGTTGAGCTGTAATAAATGAGTCAAATTAAAAATAAAAAGCACAAAAAATATAATAAATGTCTCTTATAAATAGCCACACAAGTCAATATATATTTAATCAAAGTTAAATATTTGTAGATGTTACATATATATGTTGTAAATATATAATAAATAAATAGTAAATATTTAATGTATTTGCACTGCCTGAAACAACAGGCTCTTAAACAGCAGGCTTTTGTCGCAACTGCCCATCCATGCAGATCTGTGAATTCTTCTTTTTTTTCTTTCTCTCTCTTACAAATGTTATGATTTGTAGTTGTGGCAAGAACACTGGTCCAAGATTAGTGTAATAGTTGGAGTTGAATAAGACAACTTAATTTCCCTTGTGAGCATGTATGTCTCTCCATTTCCTTTTCTCTTTCTTTCACCCTCTCTTTCTCTACCTGATGGAATATTGGATAAAAGAGTACGACACAGCAAAACACAGGGTTCTTTTTATGAAGTCCCCAATCTAAATGTCACTGCGACCCACTGTAGCGCTGGGCTTTGTGGGTAGGCAAACACCACTGGGCGGCTGTTTTGCGCCGACTGCCGAATCTCCTCAGGATCTCGTCTGAGTGAGCAGGAAATGACAGCGAACACGATATCGGGGACCTCAGAGAGGTCAGCTCTGACTCGTCCAACACACTGTCTCTGACAGGACACACATATATACACATTCACAGGCTCGATCCAGGAAAGCAGCTGCTTGTGTAGCCATGTCACCGTGTGACATATGCTATCGTAAGGTCTGACTGAATGGTATAAGACGGAGCCCCCTGTTGACTTCCTACACAATGCCGAACAAACAACAAGGAACAGAGAGAACCGACTCGTGGTCTGGTTCTCAATACATCCCAAAGATGTTCAGGGAGGTTCAGGTCATATTCTTTCTTACTATTAGTGGTGGGGATTTTGATTCATCTCACTGATTCAAATCTTTTGAATTAGCTTACCAAAAGATTACTTTAGATTCTTTCTCTGGTTTAAAATCAGTTACAACTTTATTTAACTTAGTATCTCACAATTGTGACTATTTCTTGTAATCATGGCTTTATTTCTCACAATATGGCTTTATATCTCATTATGGCAACTTGTGACCTTTATATTATAATTCAACTTTTTCTTGATTTTTTTCTTGTAATTTTGACTATTTCTTGTAATTGAGTGTTTATATCTCACAATATGGGTTCATATCTTATATTTGCAATTTTCGTTTTGCTTTTGAGACTGATCATTTCAGCTTTATTTCTCATTATTTTCACTTTATATCTCATAATATGACTCTCTCCCTCGCAACTACAACTATGACATGTAACGTCTTTCACCATTGTGATCAAACAATATGACAATTTATCCACTCCTCTCCCTGTCACTCTACACTATATGAATGTCTTTGTCTGGGGGGAAAAAATCTAATTAAGATTATCTGTCACAGTATGTTTTTTTTTTCATTATTGCAATCTTTCATATTTGTGAACCTCTGTCTCATAATTTCAACGTTTTTCTTGTAATAACAACTTTGTATATCACATTTGTGAATATTTATTGTAATTGTGACTTTATTTCTCACAATATGGCTTTATATTCCATTAATTTTTTTCATATATGAGGACCTTTATCTTGTCAACTTTTTCCTGTAATTTTTCACAATTTTTTATTTTATTTTGACCGTTTCCTGTAATTGTGTTTATATTTCATAAATTATGGTTCATATCTTATAATTACAGCTTTTTTTCTTGCAACTGATAACTCTAACTTTTTCTCATTATTGTCACTTTATATCTCACAATATAACTCTCTCTCTCTCACACAACTACAACTATTTCATGTAACGTCTTTCACCATTGCATTTATACAATATGGCATTTTAACTTTTTATCCACTCCTTTCCCTATGTCGCTCTACACTGTATGGATGTCTAAATAAATAAATGAATAAGATTATTGGTCACAATATGGCTTTACATCTCATTATTGCAGCTTTTCACTTTGTATCTCACAATTGTGACCAATTTTTGTAATTGTGATTTCATTGCTCACAATATGGCTTTAATTCCAATTATTGCAACCTTTTTGTGACCACCAATCTCTTTTTTTTTCTTGTAAGTACAACTTTGTATTTCACAGTTCTGACTATTTCTTGTAATTGTGACTGTATCTAACAATATGGGTCTATTTATTATAATTAAGATGTTTATTGTCACTTTATTTCATACTACTGTCACTTTATATCTTACAGTATGACTCTCACAACTGCAACTATTTCTCGTAAAGTAACAATATCACACATCTGTGACCTTTTTCAAAATCGACACCATACAAGTATGCCTTTCATAATTTAATCCACACCTCTCCTTATGTCACTTTTCACTGTATGAATTAATTTTTCTGAAACAAATAAATAAAATAAACTTAAAAATAATAATAATTGTAACTACTGTATGTTACAATATGGCTTTTCTCATTATTGTTACTTTTCATATTTTTAGATTTTCTATCTCAACTTTTCTTTGTATTTCACAATTCTGACTATTTCTTGTAATTGTATAACAGTGTTAGTTTCTATATTATAGCTGCATTTTTTTTCTTGCATTTGCGACTGATAATTTCAACTTTATTTCTCATCATTGTCACTTAATTTCTCACAGTATGACACTCTCGCAACTGTGACGTTTTTGTAACATGACTCACAATTGCGAATTTAGGTACAGTATGTACAGTATGACATAATTGCAACTTCAAGAACTTCAGAAACTTATGTACTCAAATTCTTATGCAAAATGTCAGTCAGTCATTCACATAAAACTTTTCAAAACACTTATTTGTGATTCAAAAGATTCATTCAAAACACCACTAATTGCACTGTGGACCACAAAGTTGAAAGCACACCTTAAGATTTAGCTTCACTTAACGGGTTGTTCATCCATACCCACATTGGGCAATGCAGCTCATCAGGAAAAAGGGGTCACCCACCAAAACAAGCGTGGGCGACTTTGAAAAAAATATGCCCCTGCGACAGAGAGAGCTACATAGGCTTTGATTTATCTTGAGAGCCTACTTAAGCATGCGGGCACCAGAACACAAGCACAGTGAAGCTGCATTCAGCTGGAGGCCGAGGAAGCTTTGAAAGTATCAATCGTACACTGCGCTGCCACTTAAAGTTTATTGCCATCCATATTTTTGCCGGTTAGAGAACATTAGAGAAGTGAAACAGAACCCCTGTTGTTCTTTAGGCTCTTCAAGCACGGCGTTAACCGAGGACAGACTGGCCACTCCTGGGAGGGAGCCAGGTCTTGCTCCTTTAAGCCATAAAAGAGCGCATGACTTATGAACGTCTGGTGTTAAAGAAAGATGGAGAAAGAGAAAAGGAGATCGATATTTAGGTTGATGCAGTTGGCAGCCTTCAAACGTGGCAGCTGGAGACAGGGCCTTGGACACTTGGAGGGTGGTGTCAAATTTACAATGCTGAAAGCCGCGAAAATCCCCATAAACCATTGCAGCCCATTGTATTACACCCTCCCACTGCATTCCTCTTTAAAAATAAAGATGATGGAGGATGAAGCTCAGAGCACAATAGCTAAAGGGAGAAATAGGCTGAGCTTTAAATATATCACTCTGCAGGGACAAAACTGTTGAGCAGAGGACCTCCGCAAACAGCGACACGTAAAGTCCTTCAGGAGCATATCTGAGAGGACGTGTCACAGAGAATTAATAAAACTGTCTTGAGCCGTTCAATTTTAATTAAGAGCTGGAGGGGTCTGGGAAGTGAGTTTAAAGCGAAATGATTCCACCCCTTCTTGGCCCAGCCCAGACCTTAGCCTAACCCCAAGGACGGCCTTCACTGAAAATGCATTCTGACATGCAAATAAAACCGCCAGTCAAAGTGTGGCTTGATGTTCCAAATACGCTCTGTTGTGAGTGCTTAAAAGTGGCTTGGAGGAGACTGGGAGGTGAATTTTAAAGGATAGTTCAGGCAGATAATTTACTCACCCTTGTGTTGTTCTGCACCTTAATGACTGACTTTTCTTCAGAAAGAAAAAAAGTGAAAAATAAATGAACTACTTTGTATCTCACAATTGAGACTATTGTTCATAACTGTCATAAAATCGCAAATACGAGAATTCACACAAGAATCGTGGGATATAACAATGCCATTGTGAGATTCAGTTGTAATTATGAGCAACAGTCACAGTTGGGAGAAAAGGAGAAAATAAGTCCCATTTCTGAGCAATGAAGTGGCAATTATGTGAAATGAAGTCAAATTGTAAGAAATAAACTCACAATTGAGATATAACATCGCAATTATAAGCAATAGTCGCAGCTGTGAGATAGTCGCAATCACGAAAAGTCATACTTGTGAGAAATAGTCGCAGTTACAAGCAACAGTCACAATTGAGAGAAATGCAGTCAAATTTGTGAGATATGAAATGGCAATTACAAGAAATTCAGTCGCAACTGTACAATATAAAATTACAACTGAGATTTAAAGTCGCAACTATAAGCAATAGTTGCAATTGAGAGAAATGAAGTCCCATTTCTGAGAAATGAAGTGGCAGTTATGTGAAATGAAGTAACTTGCAATTATAATTTGCAATTATAAGCAATAGCCACAGTTGAGATTGTCGCAATCACGAAAAGTCATACTTGTGAGGAATAGTTGCAATTAAGAGCCACAGTTGCAACTGAGACAAATGCAGTTACATTTGTGAGAAATGAAATAGCAATTATGAGAAATGAAGTCGCAACTGTAAGATACAAACTTGCAATTGAGATTCAAAGTCGCAATTATGAGCAATAGTCACAGATGTGAGAAATTCAGTCGCATTTGTAGGAAATTAACTGGCAATTACAAGAAATGATGTATGAAATTAATTACGAAAAATTAATCATGATAAATGAAGTCACAATTGTGAGATATAAACTCTAGATAACAATTATGCAATTATGAGCAACAGTCAAAATTAGTAGTTGTAAGAAAGTTGTATTTGTAAGAAATGAAGCTGCAATTGCGAGAAGTCGAGTCAATTTAATTAATTTCTCATAACTGACTATTTCTCACAATTGCAACTTTATATCTCACAAATGCGACTATTTCTTTCAAATGCTACATACTTTATTTTTTTTGTGATGGTACCTTTTCGTAACTTTATTTCTCAATGTTTTTGCCTTTTTTCTTGTAATTGTGATTTTACAGCTAACAATATATACTTTATTTATCAGAATAACAACAATTTAGCTCACAATTTTAACTATTTCTCAGAATTAAAACTGTATTGTTCATAATTGCGTCTTAAAGTCACAATTACAAGAAGTTACAATTGTGGGATATAATGTTGCAATTGTGAGAATAGTTGCATTTGTGAGAGTTACAATTGCAAAACATAATTGCGACTTTATATCTCAGTTATGACTCTCACAACCGCAATTACTTCTCACAATTGTGAAAAATGAAAAGTCGCTACTGAATTCATTTCTCAACTGCAACTATTGTTCATAATTGCGACAATAACTCACAACAGTGATTTTAAATCTCTCAATTCTGATGTGAAAACTAGCTTCCATGGTGTTGTGAACTTTATTAACCAATTCAGTGAAAAGAACAAGCTTATAAGAACAATTTGTTTTTGAATCAGCTGATCCGCTTCTACAGTTTGAGATTTCAATTTGCAAAGTTTTCGTATGACTTATAGAAGACTTAAAACAGAAGGGAGTGAGTAAATAATGACAGTTTCTGGTGACCTATTGCTTTAGAATGAAATGATTCCACCACTTCTTAGCCCAGACGGATGGCCTTCACCAAAAATGCATGCTGACATGCAAATAAAACCGCAAGTCAAAGGACAGTTTGACGCTCCTAACAGAATCAATTATGAGTGTTTAAAAGTAGCTTGGTCTCTTTCTTGAGACAATTTTCCACAGTCAAACTCACTTAGACAGGCTAAGCTGTGTCCCTTTAGCGTGCCATATTGCGACGACACTATTTTTAGAATGGCTGATGTATATCCTCTATTATTTTAAGCAATGCGACAACCATCACATATTATATAAACACCCTCCCACTGCTTTTCAAATGCTACAGTATCTTCCTCCAAACAAATCCATAGATGTGTTAAAGGATTTCACCCCCCCAAAATTGAAATTTTGTCATCATTTACTCACCCTAAAGTTTTTGAAAACAAATATGGACTTTATTTCTTGACTGGAACATGAAAAATAAAAATTTTTGAAGAATGCGGTGGTCACTGTTTTACATGAAAGCTTCAAAAAGGATGCAAAAGCATCGTAAAAGTGGTTCATATGATGTCTTCACTATATTCCAAGTCGACTAAAGCCATACGACAGCTGTGTGTTCAAAGTCAGAAAAACTGAGCAGGATATTTGGTTTAGTTCAGTCAGACTGAACATCTGCGCACTAAATTCAAATAAGCTTCATCCAAGATACTCATACATCTGTTGACTTCATCTTATGTGAGAATTATTTAGTTTTATTTGAAAAACAGAAGCATGCTGAATGAACTTCAGCAGGAATCTCCGGTTTTAACATCTCTTTGCTCTGTTTCCCCGGGCGCCGCAGCAAAAACAAAATGGCTGCCCACTGCTCCGGGTGTGTGTTCACTGCTGTGTGTGTGCACTTTGGATGGGATAAAAACAGAGCACTAATTCCGAGTATGGGTCACCATACTTGGCCACATGTCACGTCACTTTAATAATAATAAAAAAAAAAATGTGACATGCAGCCAAAGTTAACTTTATTTTAAGAAACAAAAACACATAAAACATTATTTACCATTGTATGCATCTGTAAAGCTTCCATTACACTTTTTTTCCAGTGTTAATGCCAATGATTGGCTATCCAACGTCTTGGCACTTGGGTAGATTTCCCCTTGTAATTTGAATATATTTAGTGTTTCAACACAACTTGTTACAAAAGATTGTTTTTTTTTCATGATAAACTGTATTTTAAGTAATTTTGTAAGTACATCAGTGAAAGAGCTGACTTGTGACATCTTTTTAGTTGACAACCAATAGAATACCCGCCCTTGAAAAGCAGTGGTTCCCCCTCAGGCCATCCAAGATGTAGATGAGTTTGTTTCTTCATCAGATTTGGAGAAATGTAGAATTGCATCACTTGCTCACCAATGGATCCTCTACAGTGAATGGGTGCCGTCAGAATGAGACTCCAAACAGCTGATAAAAACATCACAGTAATCCACAAGTAATCCACACCACTCCAGTCCATCAGTTAACATCTTGTGAAGTGAAAACAAATCCATCAAGACATTTTAACTTCAAACCACTGTTTACTGCTAAAATATCTATCTATAATATTGCTTTCACCAGTAAAAATAAATTTGCATCTTTTTTTTTTAGTCTGAATCAGAGAGGGATAGCAGATCAAGCACTGTTTACAAGCCAAAACAGATCTAAACAAATAAGTTAGTGGATTTTGATATAGGAGAACAACTGGGAGATTGACTTTTTTACTGGAGGATGTGTTGTTATGGATATGGACTATATTTTGACAAGAAGCGATGGTATAAAGTTATAAAAAAAAATCATAATAATGATAGATTTGTTTCTCCCAACACACAGCTTTTTGCTTTTCAAGACTTTAACTGATAGACTGGAGTGTTGTGGATTATTTTTGGATTATTGTGATGTTTTATCAGCTGTTTGGACTCTCATCTGACGGCACCCATTCACTGCAGAGGATCCCATTGGTGAGCAAGTGATGTAATGCTACAGTCTCCAATCCGGTGCATGAAGAAATAGAAATATCGGAAGGCTGAGGGTGAGTAAATCTCCAGCAAATTTTCATTTTTGGACGAACTATTCCTTTAAGAACCTGCCATTCCAAAATGATAGATTCATTCCTCAAGTCTGGAGGCAATCTAATTATAGAACCCGTAGATGGCGAGGGTGAGAGGACAGGGAGAGGTTAAGAGATAGAAAGAGGGATGTTTTTCCTCCTGGCGACAGTAATGTCATCTCCCAGCGGACAGCCCCCCCCCCAAGGGGGGGGGGCAGGACCCCAGCTGAGGGAGCCCGACGCAGGGTTCGTGTCGTTTTATTTTCGTCGATAATAACGGCGCTAGCAACTCTCTTCCACAACGTTAAGCTACGCCTCTGAGAAACGCTGGAGGAAAGATGCAAAAGAATGAAGGGAAGCGGGTAAGATGTGAGAAGACTGTGGCGAAACTGGCTTAACCCCAAACCCCGTCTGTGAATGTTATAAACGCGCTACGTGTGCCGAAAAACAACTCATGTGTTTATGTTTAACAGCTCTGGAGTACCATAGTAAGCGCAGTAGGCTACTCCGCTCGGCCCTGTCCGGTTAGAAAAATGAAATTGTTCCCTCCTGACACCTGCTTCAAACCGCTGGCAAGAACTCGAAATAGTCACCCAACGACAGAATGAAAGGGGAAAATTAGGGTGACTTTGGATCCATTATGAAGCAATGCTTCTGCAGGACCAGATTTGGCTTGACATTTTTACATAGCAATTACCACTTATTTTCTTCTCTTTGGTTCTTTGCGGTGCCGTCATGTGATATTGATGGCTCTGCCTCGATGCAGGGTTTAAATCAAACGTAGATCAGGCTGAATCTGGAGAAAACACACGGTGATGGTTTTGATTTAACTCTAATAGAAACTTAATACATTCATGAATGACAAACAAGACACCACCTGATCTCTGGCAGCTGGAAAAGAAGAAAAAAGCCACATCCAATGCACCTTAACAACACTGAAAGCTGCTATTATTATTTTTTATATATAGTTTTTGGGGGGGGGGGGGGGGTTGTGACCTTTGACTTATGGCCTGTTTTATGGTATTTTATGGCATATTTACAGATTAAGCATGTACAGGGTGATGATGATGATTATGCATCATCTAATGTATTATTATAGAATTAAATGAAAACATTTGCTAATTGTGTTATAGCTCAAATTCTAAGAGTAAACCTAACCCAGCTGTCATCTGATTTTTATTTGCAATATGTAACATTTCTTGTAAGATTAATGAGATTAATGATTAATAAGTGATATGCAATGCAATAATGTAAGAGACTAAATCAAATATGTTATGCAAATTTATGCATTGACAATTAATTTGAATAACTGAATGAGATAACTAAGGTGAGGTAATTATAATGTTACAAAGAGGTGAGCCAATTCTAACATTTATTTTTTTTTTTAAATATGAAATATGTTAAAATAAATGCAGGAGCTGAGGTAATACTATTCATCAAATAAATAAATAAATAAGTGTAATAATATTTACTGTTGCATAAATAAATACTGTAAATAAATAAATTCAAGATGTGAGGTCAAATTTTTTTTTCAGAGCGTAAATAAAATGCAAGGTATGAGGAAATTATAATATGCATCATTTTTAAAATAGTCAAATATTTCAAATGAACAAAAAAGAAAAAGGTGTGATAAATAAATAAATACTACATTGCAAAATAAAGGTAAAGTGAGGTAATATTATTTATTATTTATAAACAAGTATATAAAATGTAAGATATGAGGAAATTATAATGTGTATCATTTTTTTTTTTTATTCAAATATTTCAAATAAACAATAAGAAAAAGGTGTGGTAATTATATTCTTTGTCAAATCAATCAATCAATCAATCAATCAATCAATCAATCAATCAGTCAATCAATAAATGCATGTAATGTAATAATTACTAGATAGCAAAATAAATAAATGCAATATGTGATAATAATATGGTAATATTGTTTATTATTTTTTAAATTAAATTAAATGCAAGGGCTGGGGAAATTATAATATCTATCTTTTTAGATAGGTGGGATAATTATATTATTGTCAAAGAAGTTTAGCTAACACTTGATCAACTCAGACCGAAGCCTCTGTAACAATTTCCACCATCACTGTGCATTTTATTATTGTAGTACATATTAAAATGTTAAACTAGGCTTAGGCTTTGTAGCCATCACTAGCTGTATTGTCGTTTGGCATATGCTCTATCTGCTGCAGCTCGTGTGGACTGAGTGGAAATTGAGTTCAGTTTAACGACTGCGTTTAATGATTGTTTTTATGCTATATAACCACTGGTTTTTATCGTGGGTTGGAAGAGAGCGATACTCATAGCGAATCCGAAGAAATTCGCCTTCTATAACTTTTTAGTTGAATATTTTATGTTGCATATGTTGCAGGCACCAAAATGCCAAACGGTCCACTGGCACTAAACAACCGTTTTAATTGGCCGTCTCAAAGTTTTCCTCCGCCACACTCACAGTGGGACCAGTCAGCTGTGCGATTTAGTGGAAGTGTTCAAAATATGTGTGTTTAAAAGGAAGTTTGACTCCTGCTGAAAAAAGTTTGGCCGCTTTTGTAAAACGCTGATGAACCAATTTCATACCCATCCTTGGGAATAATATTCATTGGCTTTCAATCCATATGATTCAGAATTATTTGCATGTAGTATTTCTGGTTTCTCTACAGTGAATAAAGTGCGGATTAAAACGAGTCGTTCCAAATTTCCTCCAGTTTATTGCCTGTTAAATGTCGCTATGAAACCCTAAGGATTCAAAGAAGGAACACGATCCCTGACATGCTAACAAACCCTACATTTTAGATGTTTTTTTATTATTCTTTTTTGGGGGGGGTTTAATTATCTAAACTTGTCAAGCTTCTTGCCAGAATTAGCCGTGATTAAAATCCCCTGCAATTTCATACTTTGTTCTACCACGATTGTCACATTATAACACTGTTTGGGCAATTACTGCCTCTTTCACTGGGGAATTATGCTTGCATTTCATTAAAATAAGAGCTGCAGGAATAATTGTGTCTCTTTTTCTTCTTCTTCTTCTTCTTCTTCTTCTTCTTCTTCTTCTTCTTCTTCTTCTTCTTCTTCTTCTTCTTCTTCTTCTTCATTTCATCTACTCGCTGCTTCTCGTGCTTTTTCCATATCTGAGAAACGCTGGAGCAAAGGAACAAACATGCTGATGATAAATTGAAATTTGTTTGAAATTACAAAGAAACAGGCGCATCAAGCGTCATCAAGGGAATTTCATCCTGTTCGAACAATCAAGTGTTTGAAACTGTATGTACAGTTTGACAGACGAATAATCTAAGGTGAGGTATTATAATATATTAACTTAATAAAATATTTTAAACAAATAAATCAATATAACAAATATAAATAGGTGCAGGTGAGGTAATTATAATAAAAAATAACAACAAAACCTTTTTTAAATTAATTGGAAATGGGTTCTAGAACATAAAACTAATAATATAGCAAAATATGGAGAATGGATGAATTAATAAATGTGAGATCATTTTAATATAATATTTTTTTAACAATATCCAATAATATTCAATATTTTAAACAAATAAATCAACAAATATAAATATTTGCATGTAGGTAATTATATAAACATACCATAACCTTTTTTTTTCTTTTCAAAAATGAAAAGGGATTGGATCCAAATGAAATATTAATCATAATACTACTATAATATGACAAAATATGGAGAAAGAATGACTGAATGAGTAAATAAATATATATGTTTTAAATAATATTAAATAGTTAACAATAAATCAATAAATAAACAAATAAAAATAAGCACATGTGAGGTAATTATAATAAACAATAACATTAAACAATGTATTTCCTCAAAAAATGAATGGAGAATGGGATCTAGAATGAAATATTAATAACATAATACAACTATAATGGAACATGGAGAAACAAAGAAAGAAAGAAACCAAAAAGTTCAAAAGTTACTTAACTTACTTTACTTACTTAACTTACTTGTTTACTTACTTTACTTACTTGTTTACTTACTTTACTTGTTTACTTTACTTGTTTACTTACTTTACTTACTTGTTTACTTACTTTACGTACTTGTTTACTTACTTGTTTACTTTACTTACTTGTTTACTTACTTTACGTACTTGTTTACTTACTTGTTTACTTTACTTACTTGTTTACTTACTTTACTTATTTGTTTACTTACTTGTTTACTTACTTTACTTACTTGTTTACTTACTTTACTTACTTGTTTACTTACTTTACTTGTTTACTTTACTTGTTTACTTACTTTACTTACTTTACAACTTATTTACTTTATTTATTACCTCAGGTGTCCAGTTTTCAATGTTTTAAAAAAAATCAGATTACTAAAAAAAATATTAAAAAATCTATATAATGTAGAAAATTTTAAAACAACCACACCAGATATATTGGTGAAAAAACATTATTGTTACCACCCACCCCCCTCCGACTATCTCTATCTCTCTCTTTCTCATATACACCATCTGTGCTGCCAGAGACAGGGAGCAAAGCATGCCATCAGAGAGACAGTGTGATTTAGCCCTTAACGTGCTGTGCTGTTGTAGACATTAAACGCCGCGAGCAGAGTTTCCATTTATTCATGTTCTCCCGGGACTCAGAATGACACGTGCCTCACAGAGTCAACACAAAGACACCAAACCCACCGGAAAGAGAACCGTTCAGACGAAACTAACATTTGACTATTATTTAAATATCTTCACCCTGTGTCCCTTTTTAACATGTTGGGAACCAGCCGTCAGATGTTTTTTCCCTACTATCTGTATCTTACTGGATAACTCAGGTGGACAATTACCATATATAATTTACTTTCCTATATATAATTAACAATTATATATATATATATATATAGATATATATATATATATTATTATATATAAGGCCATTCATTCAGAATATCTGTATATAAATGTATAAAGATGAGGTAATTATAATAATTTTACTATATATAGTTTTTTTTTTAATAAATAAATAAATGCACTGCAGTAAAGAGAAGCTAGATATTATTCAAATATCGTTAACATTATAAATACAGGTGAAAAATTATAATATATGCTTTATATTTTTTTTGCATAAATAAAAAGAAAGAACTAATTTAATAAATAAATAATACAACTTACCGGTAAGAGCAGCAAGGACATTATTCTAATATAGTCGACTATGCATGTGAATTAATTTATCATATATAAACATACAAACAAACAACTTCATGAAAGATCACTAAGGACATTGTTCAAACTATATCAATATAAATGTATAAAGCAGGAAATTAACTAATAACTTAATGTATTTCTTTTTAAATACTGAATAAATAAATAACAAACTTAATGGCAAAGTGCAGGACATTATTTAAACTATCTGTATAGAAATGCAAGTGAGGTAATTATATTGTTTTTAAAATACTAAAATTTTTAAACAAACAACCAATTATAACAATAATAATAGTAGTAATAATAAGAATAAATAATATAATAATCATAATAACAACGGGAAATAAGCAGCCATGATGTCTGTATATATGTATCAATGCCGGTGAGGTAATTATGAATAAAAACACAACAGAATAATGATTAAGAATGAATGAATGAGAAATGAATGAATGATGAATGAAGTATATGGTTTGGAACGATGTAAAAAGACAGACTTTTTTTTTGTTTTTTGTTGCTTGAGCTGTGCTTTTAACTAATGAATTACACAGATTCTCAAGCAGAATATCGATCTTACATCAGAACTAATTCCGGTTCCTCTCATTTGACAAATTACTCTCGATGGGGGACTGAAATCTGCCTGCACAGATGCCAAAAACACAGTAAACACAGACTGCGGAAATAACAGAGAAGCTCCTTTAAGAGCAGATCTCTGTTTGCAGCTCGCCTCGTTCACTGTTAAACACTTCAGGGCCGTTTCGTTTATCTGTCCTCCTTTCCAATAAAAAAAGACAATTTGATATAACAAAAGGCAAGCAAACGAAGGAAGTGAAAAATCCTCAGGAAGAATTTCATGTAATTATTTTTTTCCACAGGTAAACCGATCCGTTTTGTCAATAGTATAGCTCCCCTTAGAGGAGTGGACGGGAATTGTGGAAATAAATCCATAAATCCATCGCCCCCTCCTTCTCTTTCTGTGCCATAGAAAAGCTCTAAGCAGTCTTGTCAGAGCATAATCACAATCTCGCTAAGCAGCCTTCCTCGTGGTTTTATTACAAAATGGAAGACAGACATTCATTTTGCTACAAAGGCTAAATTTGAAACCCAGAGCTCAGACTTTGCCTGATTACTGAGCGTCGAGCTGACAGATAGACTTGAGGACCAGCTATATAAACCCAACAGGCCTTCTGGAACAAGAGGGACGACCAAACAATTCCCTGCTCTCATTTATGGATCAATATATACAGACGCCCCCTGCTTCATCTCCCCCAAATCCTCCATCGCTAAAGAGCATGGAAATGTGCTAAGCAAACCTGCTTCCTGACATATTTGCTCAGAGCGACAAAGAGTGTCTTAAAAATAAGAATGACCTAATAATACTAATAATAATGTGCCAAAATATATGAATGTTACTTTCATATTGCTTTAAAAATATTTATAATGAATGAATAAATTAATGAATGAATTAAATCTGTCTTGTTTCATTTTGCCTAAAATGAAAAGGAAATGGGGTCCAAGGGTTTAAAAATATTAATAAATATTATTAATATATTAAAAAAAAAATATCTTAAAAACGTTGTGGGGGAAAATTCTATTTTATGCTAATAATTATAACAATTATTACAATACTGGTGAAGTTCTTTCAAATGTTAGTTTCAAATGGCTTTAAAAACTTTTAAATAAATAAATAAATTAATATTTTTTTGTCCTTTTGGCTTAAAACAAAGAGGGAACGGGATCCAAATGGAAGGCTGTGGATGTTGAATGTTGAAATGATCTTAACTCACCGGCTGGCCATCAACGCTGGCACTAAGCGCTTCAATAAAGCGCAACCTTGATTCACTGATGCAAAGGAAGCGTTAGTTTTCTCAGGTCGAATCTGGCTCATAAACATCCATGACAAGCTTCCCACTGAAGTGATGCTCTCATGAGGTCAATGGCATCTTTTTATTGCTTTGTTAAGTTTAATGTTTGCATTGTAAAGCTGGAAATATCTAATAAAATCTGGGAGCAGACAGAGTAATACCCCTCTCAACCTTGTATGTGGCATGGAAACCGACGGCCTATTACACTGCTTTGTATTGTCTGGAATTGGTTTTCTATGAATAAGTATCCATGGTGAATTGGCCTCCAGGAAACATCCATTAAAAGGCTAGCCATATTGTTATGGGGAGACTGTAACCCTCTTAATCTAAATTTCCTTGATATTCTTATATTCCACTTCATCTGTACGTGAAATGTATACCGAAATACTTCCTTCAAAAAAGACAGGTGATATAACACCACCATGCATGTCTGCAATTATTTGGATGTGTCTACTAGACATTATAAATGAGTTAATGTATAACAGCCATGAGAATACAGGATGGTTTCAAACTGGTTTTAGGCTGAAAATCGGATGACGTTTACAGCTGATGGTGTTGATCAAATAATATTTTGCTATTTTCGTTTTCTGGTGGCAATAGTAATTAGATATGTTTGGAGTATGAAATTGAAGAAAAGAAAAGAAAAATACAAAACAAAACAAAGAAAAGAAAAACTAAAAATACAATAGTCAAACAAAAACAAAGCAAAAACAGAAACAAAACAAAAAGGAAATGAAAAACAAAACTAAAATATACAACAAGAACAGAAAACAAAAAAAACATAAAAAATACAAAATAAAGCAAAACAATACAAAAGAAAAAGAAAATGAACAAAAACAAAAAAAATATATACAACAAAAACGGAAACAAAACAATGTAAAACAAACAAACAAACAAAAATACAAAAGAAAACAAGAACTGAAACAAAACAAAAACAATGCAAAACAAACAAAAAAAGGAAAAGGAAACGAAACAAAAACCTGTCACAATTGCAACAGAGAGGAGCAAGGAACGCAGAGACAAGGGATAATCATAAACAACAGTCTTTAATAATCCAAACGCAGGGAAACACAGGGCAGGCTGGAGACACACGTAGCATATCAAGACATTTAACACCGGACAAGGGAACATAGGGCAGACAATACTTTAAATTCAGGACTAAACTAGGTAATTAACGAGACACATCTGAACCAAATGAGACGATCACACATGGGAGAAACTGGGTCACGGGGAGCACGTGGGGAGAAAAACACACACAGGATAGTCCATGGGCATGACAAAACCAAAAGAAAACAAAAGTGTAAACAATTTGGGAGATGGACAGACATATAAAATAATCATAATAATTATTATTATTTTACATAACTTTATACAACAGTTCGTACTGGTTCTCAACTCTGATTGGTTGAGAACCGTGAGATATTGTACCGGTATCGCTACAGGACGCCCTTTCACACTTTTGTATCACTCCGCTTGTTCTAAAGCCGGTCTATTGGTTTTTTTTAATATCACTGAGCTAATCGTAGAGTACGTTAGGTAATATAAGAAGAAAAGTCTACCTTTGCGTTCTTTCTCTCTCTCATTTGGATGCACGTCTTTCCACATTGTTTCTCTCTTATAACCTCATTATTTCTCACTAATAACCCAACTGAAGCAGCACATCCCTTGATATGAATTCTAAAAGTGACGTATGTTTAACTGTCAACTTAAGCTTTGAATCCGTGGCGGAAGGAAGTAGTTCTGCACAAAAGAGGGTTTTATTAGGCACTCCGTTGTTTCTTGTTTAATTACACATGTTCCGTCAAACTGTTGTATAAACGCAATTTCACTCTCGTACTCGAGCGATACCGGCTCTATATCAGCTGCTGTGATTGCCTGTGGCCTCGTGCCTCTGGCCTAATCACAGCCATGCTGATATAGAGCCGGCATCACTCGAAGTACAAGAGTGATATTGCTCATATATACACACAGTAGTCAACATTTGAAGTGGATCAAAACCTTTCATCAAAGTTGTCCTAAAACCAAAACGATTTCTTGTCTTAGCACAACTTTGATTAACTTTTTTGATCCACTTCAATGGAGAAGTTACCTTCAGGATGAAGATGTTTGTTTGTGCTTATTTCAGTTTGTGTCTTCGTACCTGTGTAGTTTATTTGCCTTTATAATCCCTCATTAGTCACCCTACTTGCTCTCCTCTCTGTTCTTGTCTTTGTCAGGTATTGCACATGTTTCATGCTGTTTGAATGTTATCGTCCTCTGCCTGTGGATTATCATTAAAAGCATAGTGCAAAGCATTGTGCATTACTGCTAAGGACATTTAGTGATCATTTCAAAATCGAAATGTCGGCGACGTCAGTTTCCAAAATCTTGTCATTGTGTTCCGGTTGCAATTCGCATTGCTCCTCAAAGAGACGGTTTAGTAATGCACAATCCTTTTGCATCACCCTCTCTGTCTGCCTGGATTTAGCATCAGCTTCTGAAGAGCCAGTGTCTTTGACTCGGATATAAAGCAGGTCATTGGGCAGGCAGCAACATGGTTAGTTCTGCAGAAGGGTTTCGCTTCAAATGCTGGGGGTGGAAAATGTCATGACGTTGAACGGATGGTTTTCAGAGCTGCCAACCAGGCTTTAGGAGCAGTGGACCAAGAGGAGACACAGAGGACCCCAGCCCTCATTCTAATTAACTATTTAACGCCTTAGATTAAGAAAACAGTGAATTATTGAAAGCACAGAGCGCGGTGGAACTGGGAAGGGCACAGCAGAAAGCCACACTGTACTGTAAAAGAGCTGAATGTGTAGCAGCATGTTAAACGCCTTGAGAAATGAGGCAGTGCTGCGCCAGAATGTAATATGCAATAAATTAAATACAACCAGCTATCAAAAATACAAGAAATCACTTACAAAGAATTACAAAGAGTGATTTTTAATATAAAACCTCATGGCATGGACATGCAGAGCAGACGTTCTCATTCGGTTTTACTCTGAATGTCATGTGGCGACCCAACAAAAGATCAAAATGGCTATAAAGCAATATGGCACAATCACAGCTGATTGAATAGGAAAGTGATACGGTTAGCTGCATTTTATTATTTGTATTCAAATAATATAATTACATACTAATGTACCCGTTATCCATGATCCTATCAGAACAGATCTGTCACCCATTATTTAAAGAGCACTGATTCAAATACAGTCTGTGATTTTCCCATCATGCCCACACCAGATGAAAAAAGAGAATATACAGAGGTTGTTGATTCGATATGAAATATTATTGTGTTGCCTAAAATGCGTTTTGCAGCAGAGATGAAGCTGATTTTGCACATCAATGCTTTTGCATTATGAAGCAGACAGAAATCATACCTGAGCTGTATCTATTTGTGACAGGAGAATGGCCAGAAATGTGCCGATCTATTTGTAAAGTGGGAACGATGAGCATTGCATCATCCCACAAAAGAGATCTATTTTTTATTGTCCCTTACAGTATTAGTTATATATATATATAATAGATATATGAACCTTCTCATTTTTTTTAGATCAACTCTTCCATTAAAGATTTTTCTTCTTCTTCTACTTCTCTTTTCTTTCCCAGATCTAAATATCAACTACAACATTGTTAGGAATCATACTGCTCCTAACTCCCTTAACGTAAC
The DNA here is from genome assembly GCA_018155175.1 of Sinocyclocheilus anophthalmus. NCBI lineage: Eukaryota > Metazoa > Chordata > Actinopteri > Cypriniformes > Cyprinidae > Sinocyclocheilus > Sinocyclocheilus anophthalmus. The sequence goes on along the minus strand of JADLZN010008452.1, from coordinate 54,163 downwards.
CAAAACCAAACAAAACAATCAACCAACACACACAAAACCACACACCACAACACAAACAGCAAAGTAAATGCAAAAGACAACAAAAAGCAAATCAAAGTGAGGAAAAAACAAGCAAAAAGCAAAAGGCACAAAAACAAAAATATAAATAAATTAAAGATTCAAATATTTAAAATGTTCATATGCAATAATGAAATGTAAATTGCAAAGTGAAATAAATAAATAAAATGTTGCACAATTTACTTTTTAGACAGAATATTGATAAAGCTACAACTATTGCATTTTTTAAAGCAACATTCATTAGAGGTCCCTGAATCTGTCTTTGTAAACAAAATCGTTAAGTAAATGATTCAATGACACTTATAGGGCCAGATTTACTAAACAGGGCAAACTGGCGTTAGAGCACAATTCTATAAAAGCGCAGATGGCAGGGGGAAATTCTTCGGGTGATTTACTGACAAGGTGCGCACGCTGACAGTAAATCTGAGCTCATATTCACAAAACATTTGACCTGATCACTAAGAGTTCTCCTAAATAACAGTAAAAGCTTTTAGTTACGAGTTTTCTCTTAAAACCTATTCACAGAGCTGCTGAGACAAACTTTTACTAAGGAATAGAGAGAAGTCTTAAGCTAAGAGTAAGGGCGGGGTTGATCTCGTTGTTATGGATGATGTCAGCGTGCTTACTAAATATGCACACAGTGATTGGCTGATAGTCTGTCTGAGATTTATTCATAGAAATATTGTAGAGCGCGATATTATGTTGCCATATTCAAATAAAGATTTAAAATAAAAGTGTTAATTGCCACATTCAAATAAAGATTTTAAAATACAGACTAAGAGTCAATAATTAAACAAGTATATGTTCAGCTAATTGTCAGCCTCTTACATGTGTGCATCTCGTAAACAATTAGCAAATATGCATATAAACAGCTTTTTAAATAACAGAGTAGAATAATCATGAATGACAGTAAGACATGCAAACGTAAAAGAAAACTAAACTGGACGCAGCTGTTACTTCTTGCCCAACTTGTTAATGAAAACAAGGATATAATCAAAGGAAAATTTGGAGTTGGGATAATCTCCAAAACCAAAAAAAGATGAATGGGAAAACATATGTGTGCAAATAAATGCAGCGTGTTTCTAAAATGTTTATGATCCGAGGCAGATTGCCAGCAACAGCTATTTTAGCCGTGCGGAAAAAAAACAATAGAAGCCATCACAAAATTTTTATTGGTTTTACTGGTTATAACGGGAATTGTATTGGTTTTAATGGTAATGGTGCCTGTTGGTCTCTACTGGTGATTGGTCACCTTCTATTGTTGGCTTGTTAAAACCACTAAATCCTAATGCTGTATGTCCAAAAACACACTACAGGAAACCATTTTTTTATGTTTTTAATGATTAAAAGTTGGTGGTTTGTAATTTTTGTAATGGTATTTGTAGTGGAAACGTCTAGGTTACTTGTGTAACCCTCGTTCCCTGAAGGAGGGAACGGAGACGTTACGTCAGTCGTGACTGACGAATTGGGATCTCGCCCGAGAGCCCAATCACCTTCGAGTGTTAACTAAACAAGCCAATGACAGTTGGCGTGCGTGTTTCGCCACGCGCACCCCGCCCCGCAGCGCGGGTATAAAAGGAGAGTGCGTGCAAACGCACATCAGTTTTTCGCTGAGGAGCCGAGACTACGTGCCCCGGCCGTACAGCGGTGGTACAGCAACTGTGGCAACGGAACGTAACGTCTCCGTTCCCTCCTTCAGGGAACGAGGGTTACACAAGTAACCTAGATGTTCCCTTTCAGTAAGTCACGTTCTACGTTACGTCAGTCGTGATTGACGACTTGGGATCCGTATGGAAACGCCACTATTGCTGACCCCCTCCAGTGCCCTGCGGAAGCCGGCAAGTCCCCCCACACCAGCTGGGGCGGAAGATAGGACAGCGGCTAGGCAGAGGTGTCCGCCACTGCTGTTCCATACAGTGGTACATTGGATAACACTGGGAAAGCGTACCCAGTTGGGACGCTACGGAAGCCACATCCCGCACATAGGAGGTATCATGTGGAATTACACATATGGACTGGCCCAGGGCAGTACTACATATGGAAGTCTCTGCGGTAGGCTCAACCCACCTGGGGTGAGATCACTACACTGCAGAGATGGCAGTGAACGACTGCCAGGGAAAGACACGGGCTCACCGAGAGGGGAGCCGTACCGTGGAAGAATACACATGTGGGATCACCCGAAGGGGGAATCACTACACACGGGCACCTAGCCCAGCACAAGGGCTGACCTTGGGCATACACACGAGTGCTGAACCTGGCGCCTGGTGCTCCAGCACGCTTGACCGCCGAGGGTGCGGGAGGAACTTCCACCCGTTTCGCCATGGGGAAACTGATGAGAGCACAAGAGCGAGTATCCCCGGGGGTCCGTAGAGGATGCGCTCAAGCGTGACCGACACCCGAGGCAGGTTCCGTTGTTTACTGCCTACCGAGTCGAGTTACTCGGAGTACACTGGCTTCTACCGAGATTATATAATCGCAAACGTTTAGGCTCGCCAACCGCAGCTCTACATATTTCTGCTATCGGGCCGCCCCGCGCCAATGCCCAATAAATGCACTCCGCGTCATAGAGTGAGCTCCTCACATCGAGGGGGCAGGTTGGTAAACGTTGGGCCTGGTTACTCCAAGACTAGCACTCCACTAAACCATTGGGCAAGTCCTTTGTTTGGATACATCCTTTCTCCCTTCTGCTGGCCTCCAACTCAGATAAGAGCTGGTCTGAGGTTCTGAAGCTCCGCGTACGGTCCACGTAAATGCGCATAGCGCGAACGGGACAGAGCAGAGCGATGGCTGGGTCTGCCTCCTCCCGGGGCAGCGCTTGCAAGTTCACCACCTGATCCCTGAAAGGCGTGGTGGGAACTTTGGGCACATATCCGGGCCGGGGTCTCAGGACAACGTGAGAGTTACCCGTCCCGAATTCTAGGCATGAATCGTCGACCGAGAATGCCTGCATGTCCCCTACCCTCTTGACCGAGGCCAAAGCGTTGAGGGCGCTGTCTTTAATGACAAAACCTTAAGCTCTACTGACTGCAGAGGCTCTAAGGGCTCCTCCTTCAGGGCCGTCAGTACCGAGGGGAGATCTCAAGAGGGTAACATGTGAGGGCGCGGAGGATTCAGCCTCCTTGCCCCTCGGAGAAACCTGATGATCAGGTCGTGCTTCCCTAGAGACTTACCGTCTACTGCATCGTGATGTGCGGCAATGGCGGCAACATACACTTTCAGGGTGGAGGGAGACAGCCTTCGCTCCAAGCCATCCTGCAGGAAAGAAAGCACGACTGCGATCGGGCATCTACGGGGGTCTTCCAGGCGGGAAGAGCACCAACCGACGAACAGGTTCCACTTCAGCTTGTAAGCGTGTCTGGTAGATGGGGCTCTAGTTGAAGCGATGGTGTTTACTACCGCTGGAGGTAGCCCACCTAGAACCCCCGCGTCTCGTCCAGGGACCATAAGTGGAGATTCCACTTATGTCTGGACGCGGGTGCCAGAGGGTGCCCCCTCTCTGAGAAAGGAGATCCCTCCTCAGAGGAATTCGCCAAGGAGGGGCTGTCGCGAGGAGCATCAGTTCGGGGAACCAAGTCCGACTGGGCCAGTATGGCGCCACCAAGAGGACCTGCTCCTCGTCCTCCCTGACCTTGCACAGTGTCTGCGCGAGAAGGCTCACTGGGGGAAACGCATATTTGCGTAGGCCCCGAGGCCAGCTGTGTGCCAGTGCATCCGTGCCGATGGGGGCCTCGGTCAGGGAGTAATACAGCTTGCAGTGGGAGGACTCGTGGGAGGCAAACAGGTCTACCTGAGCGACCCCAAAGCGTTTCCAAATAAGCTGGACTGTCTCGGGGGGAGTCGCCATTCTCCCGGAAGGACGGGCCAGCGTGAGAGCTCATTGGCTGCACGATTGAGCTCGCCTGGGAAATGAATGGCGCGAAGCGACCTCAGATGATTCTGACTCCAAAGGAGGAGATGGCGGGAGAGTTGCGACATGCGACGGGAGCGTAAACCACCTTGCCGGTTGATATACGCAACAGTCACAGTGTTGTCCGTACGGACCCGTACATGCTTGTCGTGCAGCAGTGATTTGAAGCGGCACAGAGCCAGCCATACTGCTTGCAACTCGAGGCAGTTGATATGCCACTGCAGTCGGGGCCCCGACCAGAGCCCCGCAGCTGCATTCCCATTGCACACGGCACCCCAGCCCCTGGCAGAGGCATATGTTGACACAAAAACATGCCTGGATACTCGCCCAAGGGAAACCCCTGTCCGAAGAAAGGCAAGATCTGTCCATGGGCTAAGGGTCTGACGGCAGAACGGGGTAACAAAAACCCGGTAAGTGCCGTGTCGCCATGCCCATCTCGGGACCCGGTCATGAAGCCAACGCTGAAGCGGTCTCATATGAAGCAACCCGAGCGGCGTGACAGCGGCTGCGGATGCCATATGCCCCAGGAGCCTCTGAAAATGTCTCAGTGGAACCGCCGTCTTGCACTGGAAGGACCCCAGGCAGTTCAGCATCGACTGCGCACGCTCTACTGAGAGACGTGCCGAGAGGTTGACCGAGTACGGCTCCATGCCGAGAAAAGAGATCCTCTGCACCAGAGAGAGTTTTCTCTTTTCCCAGTTGACCCGAAGCCCCAATCGGCTGAGTTGACTGAGCACCATATCCCTTTGTTCGCACAACTGCGCTCGGGACTGGGCCAGTATGAGCCAGTCGTCGAGGTAGTTGAGAACGCGAATGCCCGCTTCCCTCAATGGAACGAGGGCTGCCTCCACGACCTTGGTGAAGACACGAGGCGACAGGGATAGCCCGAAGGGGAGGACCTTGTACTGATATGCTCGCCCTTCGAACGCAAAGCGGAGAAACGGTCTGTGTCGAGGGAGAATCGAGACATGAAAGTACGCGTCCTTGAGGTCGACAGCTGTAAACCAATCGAAAGGACGGACGCATTGAAAGATGCGTTTCTGCGTCAACATCCTGAACTGGAGCTTGTGAAGGGCCCGGTTCAGTAAGCGCAGGTCCAGGATCGGTCGTAACCCCACCGCCTTTCTGGGGTACGATATATGGGCTGTAGCAGCCCCCCTCATCTCGGCTGGAGGGACCGGCTGTATCGCGTCCTTCGCTAGCAGGACCGCGATCTCTGCACGCAAGACAGGAGCATCCTTGTCCGGCACAGAGGTGAACCGAATGCCCCTGAACTTGGGAGGGCGCCGGGCGAATTGAATCGCGTAGCCGAGTCTGATGGTTCTCAGGAGCCAGCGAGACGGCCTGGGGAGGGCTAACCAGGCCCCCAGCGACCGAACTAGCGGGACTAGGGAGACCACCGACGTACCCGCAGTGGGGCAGCGAAGTGGAACACAGGGACCCGACCCGGGAGGCTTCCGTATGTCCCTGGGTGGGGTCTGAGTGCGCGGCGCGCTACTTACCTGGCTCCACTGCTGGGCAGTGGGCTCGTGAGGAGGCGTAGCGTCCTTGAACTGAACCCTGCTGCCCACTAGCGAAGGGAGAGGGGGCCGGCTGTGTGGAGACTGGGTCTCGTGCACCGCCGTCCTCACCCTCTTGGGACCCGGAGGCAAAGGAAACTGCTCTTTTAATGAAGTTTTGGGTACCACTGGCTGAGTAGCCAGTGGCGGAACAAAAACAAAAGGGAACATAAGATTCTCCACCCGGCCCTCCTCCGGGGGAAGGAGTGGTGTGGTCACCATCTCCTGAAGAGCAGGATCCAAGGGCTCCGGGTCGCCCGTCTCAGGGACGCCGCCTGCTTTGGCGCTTCACGGGCTTGGCAGGGGCGGAGGCGGGCTGCGCCGGTTCCCTGCGGCCGGCTCCACGCTGCGGCCGTTGTGAAGGCTGCTGTTGTGGCCGCGCCGGAGCGGAGGTGGAGGCCGCAGGAGGGCGCCCTCGGCGATGAGCAGACAGAAGTTCTGCAGCCGGCGGTGGGGTGCGGACAGCAGCAGACCGCCGGGGCAGGATGTGTCGGAACGCCTCCGTCTGCTTCTGTGCGGTGGAGAACTGTTGGGCAAAGCCCTCCACCGCTTCGCCGAATAGGCCGGCCTGGGAGATCGGGGAGTCCAGGAAGCGATGCTTGTCGGCCTCCCTCATATCCGCCAGGTCAGCCATAGGTGGCGCTCCTGAACCACCAATGTGGACATCGTCTGACCAGGGCCCGCGCCGTGACTTTCGTCGCCCTAAGCGCGAGGTCCGTCGCGGTGCGCAGTTCCTGCAGCACACCTGAGTCAGCACCACCCTCGTGCAACTGCTTCAACGCCTTGGCCTGGTGGACTTGCAGGAGGGCCATGGCGTGCAGGGCGGAAGCGGCCTGTCCAGCGGCACTGTAAGCCTTAGCCGTCAGAGCGGACGAGAACTTACAGGCCCTGGACGGAAGGCGTGGACTACCTCTCCAGGCGGCGGCGCTTTGCGGGCAGAGCTGCATGGCAATCGCGCGCTCGACCGGAGGGATGTCCACATACCCTTGGGCCGCCCCCCCGTCGAGGGTGGTGAGGACGGAGGAGGCACCAAGTCTGTTTCGGGCAGAAAAAGGTGCCTTCCAAGGCTTAGTGACCTCCTCATGCACTTCCGGGAAGAACGGAACCGGAGGAGGCTGCCGATGACCGGCCTGCGCCCCCAGGAACCAATTATCCAGCCTCGAGCGTTCGGGAGGAGGAGGAGGCCTCCAGTGCAGCCCGATGCTCTCAGCGTCCCGGGAAAGCATAGCGGTCAGCTCTTGATCTGACTCGGGCAACGCCACTCTATCTGACGGTGGCAGCGCAGCCGAATCCTCATCTCCAGAGCCTAGCTCGCCCTCCGATGCAGCGACCGACATCCTGTCCTCTGCCTGTGCCCCGCACAAGATGCTAGACCCCGCCCTGTCCGAGGACCCAGCACACTCGTCCGGAAGCACCAGGTGGTGCGATATGCTTGAGGAATGAGAGGCCTGCGGAGACGTACTCGACAGGGAAGCTTTCACCGTGATCCTCAGGTCTCCCTGATCATGAACCGAAGTAGCCCTCCGAGAAGCAGAGGAGCTAGAGCGGGGCATGGCATGGGGGATACCCCCCCGTTTAATGAGGAGGTATCTGGACCGCAATGTCGCGATGGTCATGTTTCCCGCAGTGAGAACATGACTCATCCATGAGCGCTGCTTCAGCGTGCTGTAAGCCCAAGCACGAGAGGCAGGGATCATGACCGTCAGATGGAGGCAGGAAACGACCGCATCCAGAAACGCACGAGCGGGAAGCCATCTTTAAAAAGACGCCCGTCGCTCGTGTAGCTCTTTTAGAATTTGCTCTTTTAGAAGGAAACAACCCTCTTTTAGTGAAAGCGCTGAAGCGCCCAGAGGAGGTCGCAGCGAGACCGCAGAATGAAAGCTGCAGCCCACCGAGATTTCAGCAGCCTGAATGGCAAACCCCGCTGATACGCCGTCACACCAACACCAGCTGTTTCTCTAGAACACTCGCGGAGATTCGTCCTGCAGAAGGCTCGGCTCCGAAGCGAAAAGATGATGTGCATTTGCACGCGCTCTCCTTTTATACCCACACTGCGGGGCGGGGTGCGCGTGGCGAAACACGCACGCCAACAGTCATTGGCTTGTTTAGTTAACACTCAAAGGTGATTAGGCTCTCGGGCGAGATCCCAATTCGTCAAGTCACTGACGTAACAGTTGAACGGACTGACTGAATTGGGAACTTTAGATTTCTGTGATGTTTTGTATTTTTGTTTGGTTTTTTTTTTTTCCGAGGAGGTTAGTTTGTGGCTTGGTTTTAGTGATTTAGGAGTCCTCTTCACTACTCCTAACATTTCAGATTTAGGAGCTAGTTTTAGTGCTGAAACTCTTTGTGAAATACTCTTAGAGCAAAAATTAAGGAGTCCTAAATTTAGGATTGACACACCCATTATTTTTTAAAGGGGTCATATGATGTTGCTAAAAAGAACATTATTTTGTGTATTTTGTGTAATGAAATGTGTTTATGCGGTTTTAGGTAAAAAAAAAAACATTATTTTCCCCATGCTTTCCATTATTGTTTCACCTCTATGCCCCCACCTTTCTGAAACGTGTCGATTTTTACAAATCTCATCGTTCTGAAAAGCTAGGTGTGCTCTGATTGGCCAGATATCCATTGCGTTGTGATTGGCCGAATTCCTCAATCGTGTGATGGAAATGTTACGCCCCTCACCATAACTGTGATGCCGTGTCCGGCCGGAGCGACGAGACAAAAACATTAAAACCCATTATAAACGAGGCATTTGTTGCATCCAGTGGGGACATAATTACGGATTATAATAACTTATATTGTCTTTTTACGCGTTGCATCGTGCTGTGTAAACATAAAACCATGTCTGCTTTTGTGATCGGGGAAATGACAAACAACTAGCACTGCTCTACATTGCTCAAAACTCACGTTTGAATCATCAGTGGCAAATTCTTTAATATATAAAACGTACTTACAGCCTGTGAGTCAGAACAGACGGCATTGTAGCCTACTCTCCCAGGATCAGGAAACAGTCCTCCATAAAATGTGCGCACACATCTGAATATTTGGGTTTGAACTGTTCTGGAACAGTGTTGTAAATACAACTTAACCACTGATTTCTAGTCGTGTCCTCTTTTGGAAGGCCAAACAAAGTAGTTTCGCTTTCACAACGAAACACACAGCGCCTTCATGACATGGCGGCGGCGGCAACAATACTACAGTGAGAATAAAAGCTACGCCTTCTGTCTTTGCGTGAACATTTGGGCGGCGTTATGCAAATCTTCCCGCATCGTGACGTAGACATGTGGGGGCGTGTTAGAACGAGCCGTTTTAGGTAGGCTTGGTTGACTCATCGTTTCAACTCATGGTTGAAATATCTCTTTGGATTTCAGACTTTAGTCTTTGCAATTTTACAAATCTTCTTTATGCACCAAGAGTTTGTAACACTCCAAAGAGAAAGGAAAAATTTAAATCGCATCATATGACCCCTTAGTTTTCTTGTAAATTGGTGAGTTATGAGCTACTTTTAGCCTTAAGATGTTTAGTGAATACTTATTAAAAAAAGAATTTCCTTACAAGCTGGAAAAATGTATAGAAAATATGTTATTAATCACTTATCGCCACCTACTGGCGTAACTATATAGCCTACAGAAAATCATCACTACTAAGGCACAGTCACTGATGGAAACAGACAAGCAGAGTGATACAAACAGAAAAGGTTTTCAAAGCTCTCAAAAAGTATGAATTAACATTCCAGTAACGAATATAGAACTTTTGTCTTTAATAATGTTCTGTAAACATTATTTCTAAATCATTTGAGGATAATTTTTCTACAATATTTTAGTTGGACAATCGTCTAATGTATATAAACATTACAACTTACTGCTTGATTAACTTTCACAGTTATAAGTTCATGTTAAAAGTAACATTCACATAATGTTTGACCTAAATGGCCTTTTATCTAACGCTCACAAAAACCAAGAAAAAAAAGACATTTTGAACATTGAGAAAACATTTCGAAATAACAGTTCACAACTTGATGAGAATATTAGCAAATCCCAGTGCTGAATATCAGCGCTCTCAACCAATCCAGTTCAAAGACAGGAACTTACTATTGTACAATTGATAATACAGACTAACCTGAGAAAAGATTCACCCTCAGAGTGCAATTATTAAGATGTTTGTTATCGGCTCGTAATTGCATCTGGATATATGGAGCGCTTAACTGAAAAAGGAGCTTTAGGGGAGCATTCGTAAGCCACCTGCACATTGCTGAATTCAATGTCGGAGAACATCTGTGCGTTGAAAACAGAAATAAAAATAATGAGGGAGATTATCTTTCCATTCAAGCCCCTACTTTGCTAAAGAGAGTTCATAATTACACTGTCAGGGCACAGGGCCGCATGTGCTGTTGATAATTAAAAAATGCTTATAGATATATCCTCTGCTCTGTGTTTCTGGCCTCAACGGATTTAAATATGAAAAATAAGGCGGCACAGGAGTACTTTTAATTGCCTATATGAAAGGGCTTATCAGACATTAAAAGCAGCCGTACATCATAAGCACACACACACAAGCACACAAACACGAACGTACGAATAGATCAAACCTGGCAACTCATAGCAACATTAATACTGCTAATTAGACTCTGCTTTCAAAAGGCTGAGAGTACCGTTTCAGGTCTTGGGGTTTAATTATGATCTTGGAGCATACGTGTGTGTGTGTTTTTGTGTGAGTTGAACTATTCGTCTCAAATGAAGTGGAATATTCTCCCCAAGTGCTATGCATCTACCTATCTGCCTTTGTAGGTCTTCACAGCAGGGCATTCTTCCATTACGCTAATGAGTGAGGAAATGAATCGCTTCTAAACAGACCTCACTGCCCCAGGTGAAAACGTGTTTCTCGTATGAGCGAGAAGATCACTGGGCCCTGTGGCGCCACATCTCGCATTGTAACCTAAAAAGGAACATTGAGTCTAATGATTTTGCATTGAAGAAACTCAGCCGTGTCTGTAAAACATGCATTGAAATATTGATCCGACAAATCAACGTTTCTTTCCGTTTGAGCTACGGAAATTACATAATATCCTGACTCTTCCCAGCTTTGTAATGGCAGTGAATGGTGCCTAAGTTTTTGAAGCACCAAAAAGTGCATATCCATCATAAAAGTAATCCTTATGACTCCGATAGGTTAATGAATGCCTTCTGAAGCGAAGCGAAAAACTACCATCACTGGCTTCTGGCAACTGCTGTATGTGCGTTCAGGAGAGAGTCGAGTTATGACGTGCTAGTTTTGAAACTCAAAACTCAAAATGCTAGTTTTGATTAGCAATTGGGTTGGTTTTGTTGGTTTGGTTTTGTTCAGACCTGATAACCCTGTTTCTGTGTCAGTACATCTACCTTGGGTTGGTCCACCAAATGTATATATGGCCTAATGGTTAGAGAGTCAGACTTGTAACCCAAAGGTTGTGGGTTCGAGTCTCAGCACAGGCAGGGATTGTAGTTGTGGGGACTAAATGACCACTGCTCTCTTCTACCTTCAATACCATTACTGAAGAGCAGTTTACATGTTCTTTCCTTTTAACAGAAGATGTAAACTGCTCGTCAAATAATTCGGATATAAACAACAGATCGGAATTGGGCATCAAGACCTGCAGTGTAAATGTGGCCAAAGAGGAACATTCTAGAAACCACCCACAACTAACTAGCAACTACATATAAACACCCTAGCAATTAACCACAACCACATAGAAACTAAATATAAACACTCAGACAACCACCCATAACGCCATAGTAATGCCCTGGCAATCACCTACAGCCATATAGCTACCATAAAGAAGCACCCTGGCAGACACTCATAACCCCCTTGCAACTGCATAGCAACTACCTGGCAACCACCCACACCCCCATATCATCTAGATAGACAAAAAAATGGAAACCACCCGCAAACCCATAGCAGCCACATAGCAATGTCCTGGCAACCAGCCATAACCCTCTGGCAGTCACTCACAACACCCTAGAACCGCATAGCAACTCCCTGGCAACCACCCACATTCTCATATCAATCAGATAGAAATACTTTGGCAATCAGCCACAACCCCATAAAAACACTCTGGCAGCCAAACACAATCTTAGAGCAACCGGATATAAACAACCTGTAAACCACCCAAAACCCCACAGCAACCACATATACAGACCCAGGCAACCACCCACAATCCACATATAAAACACCTAGCAACTGCATAGAAACTTCCTGGCAATCACCCACATTCCCAGCAATCAGACAGACACACTCTGGCAAGTACGCAAAGCTCAGTAGCATCTACATATAAACATCTTGGCAAACCTATAAAAAAAACCTATAGCCACCATACAGAAAAACCCTAACAACTGCACAGAAAAAAACGTCGCGACAACCCACTTTCCCATATATCAGTCAGATAGAAACACTCTGCCAACCCCACACAACACACTAGTAACCATATATAAACACCCTGGCAACCATCCGCAACCACATAAAAAAACCCTAGCAACCACATAACAACTCCCTGGCAACCACCCACACTCCCATACAGTATATCAATCAGATAGAAACATTCTGACAACCACACACAACGCATAGCAACTACATATAAACACGCTGGCAACCACCCACAACCCCATACCAGTCAGACAGAAACACTCACAAGAACCACACACAACACACTAGCAACCACATAGAGAAATCTTAGCAACGGCATAGCAACTCCCTGGCAACCATCCATATTCCCATATACCAGTGGCGAGCGGTGTTTTTTTTAAACGGGTATGCTGAGTGATAAGATTAAGACCACCTACAACCAGTGGTGGGCCGTCAGGGTCAGCAGGGCCTTCTCTGCTGGCCCTCTAAAAAATAAAATTGTGTGAAAAATGTTTTTATTGATTATTTAGGTATCATTTTCATTTGTGTAATGTCCACAAAGTTGCCTATGATTAGTTTCGTTGAGGTTGAACTGGAATATCCTTAGTGGTGTCAAACGATTAATTGCGATTAATCGCATCCAAAATAAAAGCCTTTATTCACATAATATATCTGTGTGTACTGTGTATATTTATTGTGTATATATAAATACAAACACATGCATGTATATATTTAAGAAAAATATGTAATGTTTATATATTAAATATATTTATTTATAATATAATTTATATGAATATAAATATATACATGTACATATTTTCAAAACATACTGTATGTGTGTGCCTTTATATATACATAATAAATATACACAAAACACACACATATATTATGCAAACAAAAACTTTTATTTTGGATGCAATTGATCGCGATTAATCGTTTGACACCACTAAATATCCTACATAAAAAAGTCTGCAGCCAGCACTATAGATAGTGCTACCCTTTTGTTGAAAGACGTCACATCTGATTTGTAACGAGCATTAGTTACAGAATCATCAGCCAATCAAATTTTGACGTTCAATGACAGCACGCCCTCTGGGTCTAGCGACGTGCCCAGTGATACCCCCAGCATTTAGTCGGTTTAACAGTTTAACATAAAGTTAAATTCAAAGAAAGGAAAATTACAGCCGCAATCGCCGGCGCATCTACCCCAGATCTTGTTGCCGATCTACTAAAATGCCTTTTTCAAAGTGCTCTTTTGCAGACAAAAGAGAAATAAATGAGAAAGGAAGACCTACACCTAAACTGAATTCGCTAACAAAGGCTAGCGAAGGTTTTGTGCGCCATTTCAAAGATTGCAACTATGAGTGCTATGAGTGGCTAACAGCTAGCACCGAGCACAACAAGTTATTTTGTTGGCCGTGTTTACTTTTTAATATTATATGCATATGGCTGCACTAGCTGTTACAGAGATGTGTAAGATGTGGGTATGTAGTTTACAGTTGCTTACTGAAGGCCCTGACTGAAACCCCACGGTACACAGCAACCACAATGCAACGTTCTGGCAGCATCCTAGCATGATGGCAGGGAGTTTTGCATGGTCAAACACAGCTGACATTTTCTACTACTGTGAAAACTAGAAAAATAACATTATTTTCTAGTTATTTTTTACAATATTGGACCTCATTTCTACACAGTGCTTGAAGTTATGCAAGAACATCAGTGCGTGGGATGTCTTTTCTCTCCAGAAACGGGCCTACTGTTCAGGAAATAAAAATATAAATTATGGTTATTGTCTACTGATGAGATGGTAACCGCAGCACTATCAGCTGAAGTATTTGGACTGTCTACTGCATTCAAAGCAAGGTATGCATGCAGTAGTTTCAAAGGACATCATTTATTGATCTCGTTCTGTGTGGGCTCGTTGTGTCTGGCAGAGTTTAGAATAACACAAGTATGTCTCTCCAGAGAGGACACTTGACCGCATGAGTTACTGTTTTGCAGAAGCACTACACATTTTGAAAATAACTTGGAAATCATTGCTACAGTGAATGATGAAAAGAACAACACCAATAACAACAAATTACATTTCAATGTCTACAACTTTACACGTTTTGACGTGACAGTCAATGTGTCAACCACTCTACATGCAGAACACATTGATGCCAAACTGTAAAACAGATTGTATCTTGGAATTTAAAGGCTTGATAATGAAATTCTGGAATATAATAACCCTCGTCTTAGCCTTTTATAGCTTCTAAGCAGACAGGAACAATAGAGAAGGAATGACAGAAGGTCATGTTCAACGATTTGCCGGTGTGCGCCGAGACTAAATGTATCTACTACCCCTCTTTGTTCCAGCGTTCAGCAAGTTCCCTACACCCCTACAGGCACAAAAAGGGAGTGGGTGGACATTACCGATAAAAAGCAATTAATACCCGCAGTCCATAATTAGAAGATATGGCAAAGTAAGATAACTTTTACAGCAGCCTAAACAAAAGACTCTAGTGTAGGAGGGCTCAATCTCTTTTAGCATCACCACACAAGGGCAATGGACTCCTGCTGAACGCTAGAATAGAATAGAATAGTCATATTTTTGGAAAACTATAGAGAAAAAAATGTGTCTCATATCAAGAAGCTTCAGAGGTTTGATGGTAATAAATTAGCCAGAGGTGAGGTGTTTGATGTATGGGCTTTCTGGAACACCTACGCAAGAAAATTTTAATATGATCCTGTTTTTCATCATGTATTTCATCACCCTATGCTAAATCTGTAAAATTTGTGAACTTGACTATTAGCTAGCAATTAGCTAATTTGTTCGAAACCGTAAAATCTGTTACTGTCAACCTGTAACCAGCTGGTTTAAGCTGGTTACAGGTTGAAAGTGCTGGTCATGAGCTGGTTTAAGCTGGTCCTGAGCAGGAACTAGTTGCTTAGGACCAGCACATGACCAGCTAAGGACCATCTTAAACCAGCTCAAACCAGCAGCCATGCTTCAAAACATACCTAACCAGCATATGCTGTTTTTTTTTTTCAATGGGGCAGGATAGGATGATCAGTCTCAATAAAACTCTTTTTTTTTCCATAACTCATTGTCAATAATGCATCCATGTAAATTAAATTACAAACAAGATCATTAAGGTGACTGCAGACCTTCACCCCAGTCTTGCAATGTTAAAGATCTGATCATCTTCCTTGCCTAATATTTGAACCAGATCAGTATATTTGAAGTTCTGTGAGGGGACACAGACAAACAGATGGACACACTATCTAATTAAATACCCTTAAGACATTAGATCTCTTAGAAATATAATGTGCTAAATCAACAATGAACTGACTTTAACTGAAAAAATTTACTATTATTGGCTACAACTAGTCTTAACAAGTACGTGCAAAAACATATAATGCAATTTAAAATGGTAAAACTTTACAGTAATGTAAATAAATATTACTGATATTATAAATATGCTGAAGAATGTGTGTCCTGTCATCACTGTTACTCTGCAGTAGCGAGTGGTGACTTTTTTAACCGGGTATGCTGAGTGATAAGATTAATTAAGATTCATGTTTCTTTCTTTTCCTGATGTTTTTTATTATTAAAATTTTATATAGCCCACGTTTTTATACACATTGTTTTTTTATTTACCACTTAGGCAATAACGTTGACAATAACGTAGGCCTATATCTTCAACATACGTTGTCTATGACCAAAAATGTAAGAAGATATGTTTTCAGTGGACTTTTAAAATTTGATTTGCTTGAGAAAACAAAAATATACAGTTACAGTGTTTTTTTTCTTTAGATTTTGTCGAGTTGGTTTTGCATCAAACACAACGTAATTTTCGGCAATCGAGATCTGACAGCAACAGCGCATTTTTCCGCTTGGGCGAGCGCTTCGCGGACAGCTTACCTCACGCATGCAATCAGCCGCATGCGAGCAAACCAATGAGAATGCGTTACAATCCTGACGAGTCATAGCAACAGAGCGGAGGTGAGAAAGCTGCAGAGAATCCACTCACCTGGAAGCAACCGCAACTGACGTAGATTTACAGAAAATGACTGCCGTTTGGCAAATAAATCATTGTACGTACTTATTCCTAACTCTTTAAGCTTTAAGTTACATTTCAAATGACAAGGGATCAACTTATAATCATGTTTATATTAATTATCCCTAGAACTTATTCTGTCAAATGGCCTGGGTATGCGGAGCATTTGCAGCTTATATGGACTGAACACCACTGATACATACAAATATATATATATCAATGCAGTAGGATTGACATTACTTAATGCTTGTGCCTCTTAAAAATTGTCCTTGTGCCGATCTGTTTAACTGGCACAAGCCCACATTACCCATCAGCCCTGAGAGACCAAGGCTCTTGCCTGAGCAATTCAACCCACCACAAGTTGTGGATAAATCTCAGTTGGAGGTTAAAAAATACCTCCCTTATCCATAATACAGGCCCACAAGATCTCATCTATCCTGTAAACGGCTTTGTTTGGGACCAAGTTGAGATTCACGTCCAAGTCGGGCATGCATTGTGCCTGACCCGTGGCCCATTGGGATCTGCAGTTTGTTTGGCCGCCGGCCAATCACTATGTCCTATCCAAAACCTCATTGGGACCGTGAGATGATACATCACACTCGCTCTCCAGTGCTGATTCAGGCTCTCTGTCTTGAAAGATCCAAAAAAAATGGCTGCGTATTAAATTTGGATGACCTCTTTGGGATTGTCCCATTTTATTTATTTATTTTAGCTTCTTCGATCCTAATATCAGCAAAAAGTATTTTCCAAAAGATCCACAAAACCCTGTCTGGCAGCTGATGTCGCTTTTTTTAATGGCAGTCTGCCAGCGTATACATTAATGCATGCACAAATCAGACAGACCCTGCAGTTGTCAGAAACAATCTCTGTCTACAGCTGATGGGCTCCGAAGTAGGCAGAGTAAGGACACCGTCTTTCTAGGTCTCTTGCATAAGTGTGGGAACAGTCATTTTCAATGGAAGATAACTATTTAAACTATTGACATTTCTGAACACCAAGTGAACAGTGCAAACCAAGAACCTAGAAGCGAAATTGGAAGAAGAAACAAACGTCAAGTTCTGACGACTTGAGAAAAAGTGTGGGCTGGTGGTGTAGGTGTACCATAAAGCGGGTCATAAAACTGTTTGAATCTCATGCGGGTATGTTGTAATTTCTTGAAATTCAGAAGGAGGAAAGGATGAGCAGTTTCTTGTGGGAGGTTTGTGGGAAACACAGGGCCCATTACTGTCTCGTGGTAGTAATTATAGTAACTCTGTTTATGGTGTGTCCAGATGGCGGCTCCTGTAATGTTTCTGAAGTTTAACTTTTCAGTTAAAATCTGTCGC
Source organism: Sinocyclocheilus anophthalmus (assembly GCA_018155175.1). Taxonomy (NCBI): domain Eukaryota; kingdom Metazoa; phylum Chordata; class Actinopteri; order Cypriniformes; family Cyprinidae; genus Sinocyclocheilus; species Sinocyclocheilus anophthalmus. The sequence continues at coordinate 36,888 of JADLZN010008452.1, read as the reverse complement.
TGCTTGGAAGTGCCAGATTTGGAAGCGCATCATCTCTTTTCAATTGTTTCTATTCAACGGGCCCGGGTTGTGATTCTATTCGAATGACGCAGACACCATCATTTTCGAATTTTCACACAGGTGTGAAACGCTCTCCCTCGTTACCTGGCTCTTTTAGAAAGTGCAGGTGTTACACAAAGGCGTGACCGCATGTAATAATTGCATTTTTTCTGCTTGGGATGACGCCCCTTATTCACAAGAATGTGTTTAATCCAGTGAAAAGCCAGACAGTCTGCGAGTTGTTTCACTAAATGGATGCTGCAGACTGAGGAATAACAGGTGTACAAAATATCTTTGGCTCTTTGAAATACAGTCGAGCAAGAAGAGAGAATAGCCGGAGACCAAATGCTAGAACATTCCTTGATAAATACTGGAGGCATGCCAGTTTTCTTCTGGTATCAACGTCCGTCTGGGATGATCCAATCACAGTGTGTAAACAGGTTCCAGAACTTCCAGTAGGTCTTGGAAACACTGGATCATTCAAACCCCATTCTGAAATGTTCAGGTCAGGACAGCAAATGATCAAATATGTAGGGAAGTTCACTTCATATGTGACCATGAAGTGTTTCCTTTAAAGGGAGTTCACCCAAAAATGAAAATTGCCCAGGAAAACCAGTCTCCTCTTGGCTTATATTGAAATCTCCCAATATTTTTCTTTACAAATCACTCGTATCGCGGACGTGTAGGCTCTGACTGGAGTTTCTAATGTCGTTTGCTTTCTCTACGCTTCTGTGTTCGTCATGCGTGTGCCTACGTCACCCTCGCACTCATGAAAGTGCGACACGGCCAGGGTTTGAAGAAGAAGCTAGAGATTATGTTTTATAAAGTTTTAAATATGGATATTTTTCTTACAAAAATTCATCAATTCCCTACTTGAAGGCCTTTATTAACCCCCCGGAGCCGTGTGGAGCACTTTTTATGATGGATGGATGCAGTTTAATTGGACTTCAAAATCATAAACCCCATTCACTGCCATTATACAGGTTGCAAGAGCCAGGACATTTTTTAATATAACTCCGATGTATTTATCTAAAGAATTAAAAGCCATATTTACACCTAATTTTCTGTTTGGGGAACACCCTTAAAGGGAAAGTTCACCAAAAACATAAAAATTCTGTCATTAATTAAGTGACGTGTGGCAAAGTATAGTGACCCATACTTGGAATTAGTGCTCTGCATTTATCCCATCCAAAATGCGCACACACACACTGTGAACACAAACCCGGAGCAGTGGGCAGCCATTTTTTGCTGCGGCGCCCGGGGAGAAGTTGGGGGTTCAGTGCATTGCTCAAGGGCACCTCAGAGGGTAGTGAAGGTAGAAGCGAGCGGCCGTAACATTCACTCCCCCCACAACAATCCCTGCCGGTAAGAGACTCGAACCCGCAACCTTCAGGTTACAAGTCCGACTCTCCAACCATTAGGCCACGACTTTCCCAATATTACTCACCCTCATATCGTTCCAAAACTGTAAGGGGACCTTAGTTTCATCTTTCAGAACAAAAAATTAACTTTCGAAATTCTTCTATCTTCCGCCATGTTGGAGAGTATCCAAGAGTGTAATCAACGTAATCAGCGTTGTTTGCGTTGAGTAGACAGCGCATGCATGCTGAACGTAAACAACACTGATTACGTTGATTACGTTCTGGGGTACTCTACGGATTTTATGGCTGATTTGAAATACAATGTTTCAACAAATTTGACAAACAGTTCTAGAGATTTCAGTCTTTCCATCATTCAAGAAACTGCAGTTATTTCACCTACATGAAGTCATTTCCATATGGCAGACAAGTGAATTGACTTGCCTTAGAGGGACCTTCTCCTCCCCTCTTCAAAGTGGTCACTGGAGACACATTCGAGACGAATGTTAATGCCAGATATAAACAGCAATCTGGCTTGGCTGACCGCTTGTGATCAGATCACCCAATGTGGGTGTTAACACCAGGTGTAAAGGCGGCTATGAGTCCTCAGACATGGGCTTCTGGTTGACAAGCTAGCAGAAAACAGTCATATAATGGACTGTGATGACATAGGGAACCGTTTAATAAAGTACTGGTCCTGTTCAAAAGAGAAAACAAGAACTGCTGTCCTTTCTGTTCTAAGATTGGAATGCTCCTAAGCACTACTTTGGGGACAGTTAACACACATAATGTCTGCTGACATTTTCCCTGGTTTATCAGACTTGCCTCTTGCACTCCCACTACCAAAATTCACCTCAGTTTAGAGGACTTTGTTAAATTATACCAAAACTTCCAATATTTGGAAGAAGAAAAGTTCCAAGCATTCCCAAGTTGCAGAAAGCAGAAAGCCACTGGAGCCACCGTAGAGACCATAGACCCTCTCTTCCTACATACCTGCAGTGCTGTAATGGCTTGTGACAGCTGGCACGTCACAGTTCAATATGACGATGTTTGGAACTAAACACCATCCCTGGGATGCTGCAATGTGCTTGTTGCAGGACAAAATATTCATGGCATGTCAACTCCATTTGCAGTTCTATCAAGAACTATGGGGAGGTTGTCAACAGTCTCCCCAGCAAAAGATGATTGTGAAAGTAAGATTCAAGAAATTACTACTTTGTCTGGTAAATGACTACTAGAACTAAATGTGTAGTGTCTAAAAGTACATAGCAGTGCTTGGAAGGCAGCAAAAGCCATTTGCTTAGATTGGACAGAAGAAAGAAAGCCAATCAGTATGCAAATATTACCGTGTTTTGAACGAATGCAAGTCAATCTTGTATTTCAGCAGAATGGATTTCAGTAGAGACTGCCATTAGCATGATGCTGAGCTAACAGCACAAAACCCAACAAAAAGCATAAAAATACATACAGTAGAACACAAACACTGTATAAAACTATCCATTTGTATTCACATTAAGCTATATTTATCAATATTCTTCAGTATGATGCCAAAAAAAATGCAAACGTTAGCTAAAAGCATAGTTAGCTAACAGTTAGCTGTCTTCATAGTTTGTTAATACCAATCTTAACCGAGACTGCTACTACTGTCGTTTTGTTGCCGCCTCAAATGCAATTTCTGTTCAAAAGTGTTTGTTTAACTTTCGGAATAAAGCATGCTAACTCTCGAGTTACTAAAACATTTGAAATAGCTGTTGAAATGTATTGTAGCCTACAGTATATGTTTAATAAAAATACAAAAGCGCTACAAAATTCCCACTAATTTGAACCGTGGCAGCAAAGTTAGGTGAATCAAGTGTGAAGAACTGCAAGACAAACAGATGCACGCTAAAATTGGTATCTGGCTTTCTGTCTGTCTGTATCCTATAATGAGTACATGTACCACAAAACAGGCCTGGGCAAGCCAGGTGCATCATCATTCTCACTTAAACTATAATGCGGACACCAAATCTCAGATGAGTGTGTTACCAAGATACACCCAGAAAAGCTCACAAAAATGCAGGAACGGTTTGTAGATTAGCGTGCTAAATGCAGACTCTGCGAAGTTCATGCTGGGTAAGCTTTCTGCTTGTTCAAGTCTTCATTAAAAATGCATTCTTGAACTTCAAACTGGATAAGAATTTGAAATTGTCTGAAGGAAGAGTATACTGTAGCTCATACACTCAAAGGCCGCTTTATCAAAAAAAAACTTGACTCTGTAATTAATCCAGTACTGGATTGCTTAAGCACATCAAAGCACACCTTGTGAAGCTATATATCACTTATACAACTTCAAAGGAAAGGTATACAACAGTTACATATGTCCTCCTATGACTAATAATAATAAAAAAAAAGCTTCAGTGCCTTCACTCATCTTAAAAAGTTACAGAAGATGAAAGACTGACTTTAATGAAGCAATAACTGAAATTAAGCCATATTCTCACTATATATTTGCACAGAATAGCCTTTTGTGACATTTTCTTATACACAGTAAAGGTCAAAATGTATACTATTTTCTTTCTGATAGACTTCATACAGATGTCTCAGAAATAGCAGCCTTTAAGGACTCCTTACATGTAAAAACATACATTGTTTTATAGAAATGGCTACATCTTGGTACTCTTTTTAGCCCTAGACCAAGAATTAGTATGTTAGCCCTAAAAGGTGTTATAAAAGCGCCCCCTCCTGGGTATGAAGTAAATTACATCTTAGAATTTCTTGGGGGCCAAATTCATAAATTCATGATGTTCGACCTACAAACACTTAAGCCACACACACATACATATAGAATACCGATATATGCATAATTGTGTTTGTATTTATATTAAAATAAATTTATATATTGATATTATAATATTATTTTTTTTTTTTTTATATATATTATATAATAATTTAATTTTATATAGTTTTATATCTTACTATTTAATGTTTTATTTTGTTATTTATTTATTTATTATTATTTACACTATGGACCCACCACTAATATCCCATACAGATTTTTTTTTATTTAACAAAAACTATTTGCATTATTATTATTGTATTATTTGCGTTGTGCATCTGTATTAATGCTCGTGTTCTTCGCTGCCTAAAATGATCCAGGAGTGCCAATTTATGTAATTTGGAGCTACTTTAGAAAATGTCAAATAATAAATGACTAATTTCTAAGGGTTACGGGCGGGTTTCCTTCAGTTTTGTGAAGTTCATTTATAACTGATTAAAGATGGTTATCAAGTACATTCTCGTTCACCACAAACCACCACAGCCGGAATTAACGCAACTGTCACATCTGCCACAAAATCTTGGGATTAAGATCCTTGTGCAAACATAATGAGCAACACGCCAGTCAAACTTCAACGGAAAACAAGCAGCATAAATCAAAACACTCATTTTCAACCATGGTCTGCATTTATAACCGGTATGAGAGAGAGCGTTTGAACAATGGACTACTGATTTTGTGTCAGACTAATACATCCTTCAGCTTATTAAAGTAAGCAGAAGCATTTGAAGACAACTTTTTCTGAATTCCAGGGCTCTCGCAAACCCTTAGGCAGATCACAGAAAGCTCACAAAGCTATAATGGCCTCCTCTTGATATGACGCTTTCATGGTTTCCCAAATAGAGCTGACCAGGTTTTACTCGCTGACAGTTTATTTGAGCGAGAGCGAGTGAAATCGGGCCTTCTTCTTGTCAATATTCCTGTCTCTGTAAATTACGAGGCTGAAGTTCTATTTCGCTGAATTCTTCTTTTCAACACAGAGAAGGCTAAACTTTATTCTAAAAAAAAAAGAGGAAAAGTGAAGCGTTTGGATTAAGATGCAGACCTACAACGTATAAGCAAGGTGTTTAATGTATTATGAGGAGATTTGTCACGCTGTAGATTATTTAACCATGTATTTCTATGTCTTTGGAAGGCTTTTGTCTTTCAAACACATTCCGTTCACAATCTTTTTTGTCATCTCATCCTCTTTCACCAAATAGGCCTATAATTACTTAAAGTACCCCTGTGATTTTAAAATAAATATTTTAATAATTTAATATCACATTTGCATGTTCACAGTTCTCTGATGTTGGTTAAAGGTCACATGACAGGCAGGTACACAAATATTTATTGTTTTTTAGTAAGAATTTTATTTTGATTGATTTTAAAATGATTTATTTTCATTAAAAAAAATTATGATTTAATTAATTATTAGCTTTTCGTTAAACTTATAAACTCCATGCAGTTGCTTCGCAAATCACAGTTTGGGAAACCTTGATGTAATATAATGTTTAATGCACTTCCTGTTGTTAATAACAACGAATGGAATATATTTTCTTACTCTTTGTATTTGTATATCAATATGGTACAGAATTATTCTATTTAAATCAATGTGATAAACGAGTTAGGTCAAAAGTAATCTAAAAATAGTCTCATATTACTTAAAATGTGTAATGTAGTGGATTACGTTACTAACTACAGTTTTTGGCATGTAGTTTGGAATCAGTAACAGATTACAATTTTGTAAGTAATCTACCCAGCTCTGTGTATATATCTGATCCCAGTTATTACTGAGAAAAACTAAAAAAATGATGTGACTTTTGGAAAATTAAAGAAAAAAAATCTAGGTAAATTAAGTAGAAATGGTAGAAATTACTTGTCAGAAGAAACAAACAAACAAACATAGCATGGATACATCACCCAAATTATTGTATAAATAAAATCCATAAATAAATAATTCCTTTATTGGAAAATTTATTTATTTTTTATTTTTTTACTATAACGACAAAACCTTTAACGTCCTGGTTGGTTCGCAATGGTATCTTTTTTTAAAGCCATCTTCTTGGCATTATTTCAACTTATTTTTCAATTTTGTAATGTTATTGTTGGAATTTGTGTGAAAAGTACTTTAATTACACCATGAGGCAAAAATTCCCACAATCGGAGTCGTACCAAAAGAACTTGCAGGGCTCTCTAGGCCCTCAAAATGCTATATTGTGCCTCTACAGTTGTATATTTTACAATTTTTATAAAGTATTCAATGCCGACAATGCTTTAATGAAGGCTTTTTTTTTTAAATCCCTATGGTATAAATGAATTGGGGGGGTGGGGGGGGGGGGGGAAAACCTAAGACCTCTGAAAAAGTGGGCGTGCCTCTCTAATAAGCTACATGCTAAATGATTGACGCGTGTCTGAGGTTAGTGATTTGCATAAAACACACCTAAACCATCTCCATACTGTAAGTGTATTCTGCACACCTTTTGCCTTTCATCAAACACAATGGTGCTTTGTTCAGATACTTGTCCTGTGTACAGACTCCAGAGCAATTTCAGAGGAATCCCATTCATATTTCAAAAACCTCCACTTGCTGACTTACAATCGGCTCAAATAAGATCTCACTTTCTAAAGCGGCACAATTATTCGTAACACCTGCACTGTGCCGCTGCGCTGACAGAGACTCCTCAGCTTTAATTATTTCTAGCAAATGGACTGAATCTGCCCGCTTTTCTGCTAATATACTTCAAATCGCCCTTGCCTTAAACGTTATCAGGAAAATAGGTGGAAATCCAAACCATGTGACCAGCAGATTTCTGAGTTCAAAACTAATTTATTAGAGCTGGATGCTAGATTATTTGAACTTTGAAGCCTATAATTAATAGCAGGTTGTCACATACTGCAATTACACAGAATAACAATGCATCTGAAGCAAAAGTCACTCTCATTATCCGTATCGGCTGGTAACACTGGATATCACTGCACCCCAGTGAAATAAAAAGACTCACAAACACACCCAAGCAACAAGGTGGATGTATGAATATAAATAACTGCTTAATGAAAAACAGTAACAAAGAAAAAACTACTACTAAGACTGAGGAAAAAACTATATACCTCACATCAAATGACAATATTTCACTCCATATGCAAATCATGACTGGTTCTTAATCAGTATTTTTGTCTTAGATTTCTTTTTTACCCAATTGTTGCAGGTTTTTGCGTTTTAACTTATTAATAAATGTATATAGATTAATGGTGAAACAAGAAAAATGACATTAGGATCGGAATAGTACACATTTCAGTGACCATTGTGCAGCCTTGCACCAGTAGATGTCTTAATGAGTGAAGGTCCTTGCACACCGAGTTGGAAATTTTCATATGCGTTTTTTTTCATATTCGCCATCCTTTCCAATCAAAATGCTTGCTAAAGCGCATAAATTGGAACCTGATCCGAGTTTTTTTTATGACGGGCGAAAGTTTCGGAGGCAGTGTGTAAACGTGATTGACACAACGTGAGGTCGTATTTATTTTTTAACGTGTGAAAATTTCAGACGAGAATTTTGGACTCAGTGTGCAAAGACCTTGAGTCATGGAATCATTTGTCCAATTCATTTTGGAAGGAAATACCTGTGGTCTGGCAACACGGGATTCTGATTTTGCTTCGTTTGGAACTAAAATAGACCTATAGAATAGAAACTGGGGCCCGTTTCATAAAACAAGTTTACCAAATAATCCAGGTTTATTTCAGTTAGTCTGAATTGGTTGATTTGGTTCAAAATAAATCAGACTAACTTAAATAAGCCTGGCTTATTTGGTAAACTTGTTTTATGAAACAGGCCCTGTAATTTCTAAATTAAACAGGGTTTTTTTTGTTTGTTTGTTTGTTTTACTTTTTTATTGTTATATAAAAGTATTATCGCACTTACGAATATGTACATACAAATATTAAATACTAGGGAAAATTGGCGTAATTATGCAGGAATGATAGTAAACATGCAAAATTGTCAACTATACACAGAATTGCATGGAACAAAAGACAAAAAGAAAGGTACACAAATATTACAAGCAAAAAGTGTGTTTAAGAACATCTTTAAAAAAACAATAAAAAGCACACGTGTTCATACCTTCATATGCTAAACCCTGCCGCGGTGGCGCAAACACGGTAAATATTTACCTCAAGCTCCCAATCGAGCTCTGCTTCCTCCAGCGGTGAAAATCTGTGACAATATTCACTGTAGTTTCACTTCATTTTGGGCTTCTGCCATCTTATTAGCACCTTTGTCTGCGGTGATACATAAGATGGGAACAATAATTTAAAAAGTTCATCTACACGCTTTCAGACAGACTGCCCAGTCATTCTTGAGAAATGGAACAAAACAGGGTGCAAAATTGAAAAAATAAAACCTTGTACTCAGACAAATGAAACTACATTTATGTCAGTATGTACTAAGCTACTGAGCTTTGCTTTGATACAACCTCCCAACTTTTCTTTTTTTTTAACAAAATGTGCTTTTTTTTTTTTTAGCTTGGACTGTGTAATATAATTTCAACTTTATCTTTAACAGCATTCAAGATGTTTTTAACATTTCAAAACACATTCTCGTGTTAACAGACAGATTACACTTTCATATGTGACCAACAATTCCACAACAAATATAAAATATCGTAATGAAATATTATCAAAATATTCAACTGACGGAGGTGACGAAAACCTGAATTTGTAGTCATTTTAACTATCAAATACATTGAATCAGTCAATTACTGTATTAAAACAAACACAACAAACAGTGAGTATGTTATTGTTTATAAAGCTTTTATTCAAGAGTCACATTGAAGTATTTTGATATATCATTGGAACACAAAATCTTATGGTGGTGACATCTGACGGTGTTGACAAATTTGGCATTTCTTTCACAAAACCAGTGGAGTTCATGTAGTAGCCATTTTCTTTTTTTCTGTTGATGCTAGATGCTAATGGAACCTGCTTCAGGAGAATAAAATTATCTCAATATTTCAAATAATTTCCTCAGGAATTGGAAGATGGTGTTGACATATCATGGCTGTGACAATGGAAATATTAACATTAGGATTTAAAATATTCTAAAACTATAAAACTTAGCAGAGCCTGTCTGACACTGCTGTACTCTGCAGAGGTGAACTGTGGCAAGGGGGTCTTTTAGAGTGACAGCTGCCCCTGATATTCCTTGATTCCCTACATTTTATTGAATGTCTGACGGTGTTGACAAAAAGTGGGGACGCAACTTTAAAATCTTATGAAACATGCATGTGTCATTAAAAAACAACCTTGCTTTGATAGGCGATATTATTAAGTGTTGCTTTTGATAAAACAAGCTCTTTTTCATCATTAAAATTTTTTTTTTTATCCATTTTATTGCATATGAATGATTGAACCCTTCTCTGTGGACACACTGTTTTAGATGTAGTGAGAGGACATTAAGAAACACAGATTTGGTATAATAATGAGAAAATTAAATTGAAGGTGATAATTGTGTTAAATACATTCTATTATTAATCCCTCATGACATTTAAAATTGAAAATATTTTACATTTTTAAACCTAATAGCAGTTACCCTTGCTGGACCTGTTTTGTCCCATGTCTCAAGAATGACTGTGCCCGCTGTGCATGAATTCATCAAATTATTGACAGACAGAAAACGCCTCAAAAGCCATCTGATTGAATAAACATATCTGACCATTAACCCTAAGCGAGTCATTGAATCGTTTCATTTAAGCTTTCATTGAACCAATTCGTTTAAAAACACAGAGTCGTTCAAGAATTGTACACTATACTGCGTTGTTTGGAGACGTGAAAATGTTTTGGCTTCATTTGGAACTATTTTCGATGGCAGAGGAAAAATCGACCAGGTAAGTGGCAATAATTGTGTCTAAAATGTAAGATGTATTGATTTATTTGCAGTGTTTGCAGCCATGTACCTTGGTTTAGCCATGGTTTTATTACAGTAAAACTGTAGTAACCATTTTTTTTTGGCATACTGACTACCATTTAACCACAAATACAATGGCTAAACTATGGTTAGTGTAGTAAACTATGGTTATTTTGATCTATTTATTTATTTTAGAAACTTACATTTCATAAGGGGTAACACTTGGCTTAGTAAATAAGTAAATATTAGTTTCTGATACATTTTTAATCATATTAAAATGTATAACAAGTATGTAGAACAAGAATCTTTACACATTTTATAGCTCAAATGAAAAAAGAAATGAAGCCATTAACAAACTACAAACTTCACATTTAAGCTTTAAACCCACAGGAATATCTTGATAGACTTTTTTTGTTTGTTTGAATCAAGGAGCGAATCAAATTGCCTTTGCCAACTGACAGCAATGTCCCAATTGATGTCAATAAAGCTTAACTACCCGAAACATTGCTTTACATCAGACCGAACTACAAAAATGTTGACGATGAGTACGAGTATGTTTACTCAGCAGAAGGCAACGCCACACGACAGATGAGAACATATGCCAGCGCTACAGTCCTGCGCCGGCGAATGCCTCTTCACTGTAAGGACTGTTAAGACTCGTTTTACGGGGGATAATCAACACCTGCTTACATGATAATGAAGCTCCTCTCTGATGGAAAAGCTGGTGTTATGTAACAGGCCTCAGTAAGGTCAGAACGATGAATGTGGGGATTGGATTTAATTTGCAGTCTGACCTTCGCTGTCTTCAGGGATAAAGTCAGAGGTGTGAGCATCACTTTTGAGGAATCAACAAGCTGACATTCATTCTCCAGCAAGATCATAACAATAACATGCTAAAAAGAGAAAACTAGGACATTTCTGGTCATAATGATTCTAAATCTAAATCTAATATTATTAGTCTTATTTTCCGTAAAAATATCTAAACATCATCAAGACACATTTAGGCTAGCAAAATTTTGTAACATAAAATTTAGATTAATAATTTGATTATTAGAGATAGATTTAGAGATAAAGACTTACCAAAATGTAGTGGTTTCTGCTTAAAACAACAAAAAAACAAGTTCCAATGGGATATAGGTTTGCAGAAAATGTATCAACTTTTTATAGTGGAAAAATAGACCATGTTGGAATAGACCTTAGTCAGGTTAGAAAGTATATTTAATTTAACCATGTGGATGAAAATGAGACTGTGAGGAATAGATGTACAGTCTTTCCAATGGCAAATACAGTTTTGGCTACTGAAAGTTTGTCAACTGAAAGTTCAGAAAGACAGCTGAACAATCAACAATATAATAATACCATGAAAGGCAATGGCTGCCAGCAACTGTTTGGTTACCAACAATCTACAAAATAACTTTTTCTATGTTCAACAGAAGAAAGAAACTTGTACAGATTTGGAACAACTTGAGGTAATTAGGGTAGAGTGGGGGAAAACGCCATCCCCACCTGTTTTTCCCAAAATAACCACAATATAAGTCTAGATACATTTTTATTGTATCAAAATTGAGATTTATACATCATCTGAAAGCTGAATAAATAAGCTTTCCATTTATGTATGGTTTGTTAGGATCGAACAATATCTGAAAATCTGGAATCTGAGGGTGCAAAAAAATTTAAATATTGAGAAAATCGCCTTTAAAGTTATTCAAATGAAGTGCTTAGCCATGCCTATTACTAATCAAAAATGAAGTTTTGATATATTTACGGTAGGAAATGTACAAAATATCTTCATGGAACATGTTCTTTGCTTAATATCTGTGAAAATGTTTTGGCTTCATTTGGAACTATTTTCGATGGCGGAGGAAAAATCGACCAGGTAAGTGGCAATAATTGTGTCTAAAATGTAAGATGTATTGATTTATAAAAATCCTTAATATCCTAATGATTTTTGGCATAAAAGGAAAATGTATCATTTTGACCCATACAATTAATTGTTGGCTATTGCTACAAATATACCCCAGCGACTTAAGACTGGTTTTGTGATCCAGGGTCATATATGAGAACAGATGGGCCTGTAGAGAGGGAGTATGTGTTATTTAATAAAAATAATTATATTTTCAGAATGACATTTCTTTTATTTATTTTTTCAATCACAGTCAGTGGGGTAAAACGCCACCAGGGGGCAATGGACAATTTCTGTAGTTATTCTGTTCTGAACATCAAATCCTTAGTTTTTCCATCAAATGTATTCTAACTAGTTGGTTGAATCAAAATATTTGGACTTTATATTTAAAAATGGTACTTCAAGTTAGCATCAGGTAGCTAGTTAGCTAACCAGTTAGCATCAGCTAACAATTTTTTTCAAATAGGCTATTATACTTTTTGTAATCCACAATTATTGATTATATTCTTTTTATTTTAAGCTAAAACTTCATGTACTCTGATTTTTCTGTAAATGTTTAAAGCAAATTGCTTTGTTTGACTGGGGGGCATTTTATCCCACCCTTGGTACATGGAAAACATGGTACATGAAAACGCTTTCATTTTTCAAACTTGGTTCATAATTTATGTCATACTTATGTAAAACTTAGTTTTACAGAAAAAAAAATCACTCTACCCTAAATGATGACAGAATTTTCATTTTTGGGTGAACTATCACTAAAATGATTTTTTTTTTAAGTACAATCCATTCTATGCACTTTTTTAAATGTCCATTGCACTTGTGTTTTGTACAGCTTAATGTATCGCTAACATATTCATTTGTAAATGATGTTCATATGTTCATACTTTTCTGCTTACCTATAGTGTACATAAACTTATTACATAATCCATCTGTATAGTATGTTCATAGTACACCTATCTGTATATCATGCTGATAGTATTTAAAAATCTGTAAATTATGTCCATAGTACTGCCTTATCTGTATATTTATTGTACATTTGTAACATATTGGAGACACTGTATATCCTGTACTTACTGCTTATTGCACTTCTGGTTAGATGCTAACTGCATTTCGTTGCCTTGTACCTTACATGTGCAATGACAATAAAGTTGAATCTAATCTAATCTAATTAAACACACGGTACTTCAATCAATCAATCAATCAATAAAATGGTAGGCTACTACCCTAACCCTGATCCTGGAGGCACCACAACACTGCACATTATGCATGTCTCCTTTCTCTGGCACACCAATTTCAGGTCTTGTGATGACCTGAATCAGGTGTGTTTGATTAAGGAGACATGCAAAACGTCCAGTGTTGGGGTACCTCCAGGACCAGGGTTGGGAACCACTGACTTTAAGGTATATGGAAATGTGTGCAAACAGAAAAACTGTATTACCATTAAGTACCACTAGAGAGAGATATGTTTCCACCTCAGACCTTTTCAGTAAGACTGTGTTCAAGAGTCTATAAAAGAAACCTTTAAATGAACCAAAATCTGAATTTGAAGTTCAGTATACAGCTTTACACCACCCAAAATGAGCCAAACCCTGTCGAACAGAGTCGGTCGGCAATAAAAGCAACGCCACTTGCTCCATTGACGAACGAGAATTCAATTACAATCCCTATTGTCATCATTACTATATCTGGGTCGCTGGAATACCTCTAGACCACTGCGTGCCTGTCATGTTGCACTTGTGTACTGTCTGGAAGCCTTTCACACCTCGACACGCTCCCCCGCCGCGTTTACACTCGCTCCGCTTCGCTCATCAGCGCCGCGAATCTCAGGTATTTCTCATGGCTGTCCGCACGCAAGACACCTGTTGGTCTGGCTGTCAAATCTGACTCCATTTGATTCGCTCAAGTGCTGTTTGAGTCTTAATAACACAGCTAAACCAAAATATCCTACTATACTCTTGAAAGTAAAGAACAGATGCATTTTGGGAAGTCAGCGGTTATGATCGTTATTAAAGCACTGGGATTTTGGCATTGACGCGTTGAGAAGCAAATACAGGTGTGTGCTATAAGTGACCGGAGCCAGGTACAATAAATCACTCCAGAAAAGCTGTCAAAACCATTTATAGTTGTTTACCAGAGACAAATGTTCGTGTCAATTGAAGTTCATGTCAAAAAGAAGATGCCAGTCATACTAAAACAGGAAACATAATATCTACTGGCCCCCACCCCAGTCTTTCCTTTCACTGTATTAAAAACTGTTGCACCCAGACACAAAGCGTGTGGAGAAAACTTCTGTCATCATTTACTCACTCTTATGTCATTCCAAACCTTTATGGCTTTCTTCTGTGGAGACAACATTTAGCAGAATGTTGATGCAGCTTTACAATGGCAGCATATAATATGGAAGCTTGTTTGTGCAAACTAAATAAATGTAACTGCATTTTTTTATTTTACAATTCAGTCTTTTTTCTTGCAAATCCGTCAAAATTGTGAGTTTATATCTTGCACTTCTGAGTTCATAAGTCAGAGCTGAGATAAAGTCGCAATTACCATTTTTATATTTGTTATTCTGTGGTGGAAACGGGCACCTATAATATAGTGACGACCAATAAAGATTTTTTTAAATGCACCATAAAAGTAGTCAACTGACAAACCAGAGTAATTTGTTCAGAATTTTTTAGACTTCATAGATCACATGCTTTTGATTCACTAAAAAGAACCAGTTCCTAAACTACACAGATCGCACAGTATGTTTTTGATCCACTTCATAAAACTCATTAGTTTGGGAATCAGACTACACAGATTGTGATGTTTTTGGTTCACTAAAAAGAGCTGTTTAGGAGTCATTTGTTCTGAGTTTCTGATTTACTAAAAAGAACCGGCTCCTAAGAGTCATTCATTCATTCAAGAATCAGACTTCTTGGATTGTGCCGTGTGTTTTTGATTCACCAAAAATGGCTGGTTCTTAAGAGTTATTTTCTTCAAGAATTTGACATCAAATCACGTGGTATGTTTTTTAGAACTGGTTCCTAAACTAAATGTATTGCACTCTATGCTTCTGATTTACTAAAAAGAACTGGGTTGTAAGAGTCATTTGTTCAGGAATCGGACTACATGGATCGCGCAGTATGTTTTTGATTCACTAAAATTATCCTGCTCATAAGAGTAATTTATTTGGAAAGTGGTTTGATTACACTGGCTGGGTTGTTTGTTTTGATTCACTAAAAGGAATCCATTTTAGTAGAGTCATTGTAGAATTGGACAACACTGGTTGCGATTTATGATTCGGAAGAATAAGCTGTTTCTTTTAAGGGAGTCGGACTACACTAGTCACTGTTTGTTGAGCTGGATCATTAGAGTCTACTACATATACTACATTTGTCATACAGTGGTTTAAAAAAATGCTAAAGTGCAGTGCAAACATTCTCATTAACATGTTTGTAATCTGCAGAAGAAAGCAAGGCATGTTTGGAACAACATGAGTGTGAATAAATGATGAAAGAATTTTAGTAATGTATTTATGTAGGCTATTCATTGTGAGTGTCTAACTTATACTTCTTTTGTCTAACAATTCACTGAACAGCTCTACAACAATGGAAATAGGCGACATACAATGCCCGATCACCTGTGCCCATTTTTCACTGTCACATGACCACATTTACCATTGTCTTCATTCCACATGAGCTCAAATACTAGTGTATCAGTTTCAGCCCAGTTAAATATACACAGATAATTACACTGTTGTAATTAATTCAAAGAACCATGGAACGACAGGCCAAAGGACAGATTAGCTTTTTGAGTTATAAATAAATTATGTGGGACAATTTCTGTCCCACAACGACATATATTATTGTATAGCTACATTTAGGCCTACTCAAATATTCACTGTTTGCAAGAAATTTCTTTGTAATTTAGCAGCACGTGTAGAGCAGCAGAGCTCTGGGATGGTTTGTAATCAACAGGAGGTCAAGTCTAGTGTTCAAATCATCTCTCACTGGCTGAAATGAATGATTTCTCTGACCCTGTGTGGCACTGCGCTGGCCGTTACAAGACCACAGAATATTGAGAAAGGCAGCTTCAGGCTTCCGCTGACTTTATATCATTTTTTTACAGCAGGAAAATTAATTAAAACATCCAGAGAAGAAGAACGACTGCCAATAACATCTTCAGATAGCGAGAGACTGTCTGTTTATATGCACCTGTGGGGAGAAAGTGCAGTAAAGTGACATGAGCAAAGCAAGTTAAAAATACAGGTACATCTAATTGATTTTATTTGCATATATATCTTAATGTTTTTTTGTTTTTCTTTTTGTTTTTTTTAAGTTTGGACAAGTCATCATATTAGAAATAGTTTACTTGCATAAAATAAAATGATAATTGACACAAGTACATGATTTTTATCTACAGTATTTTTTATTGATGTTTAAGTTTAATAAATTATTTGGAAATGAATTTGCATTAGTTCGTCCTGTTTCATATTGATAATCTAATATGCTTTCAGTGTTAATACTATATAGATCGATATATATATATATATAGTATATTATATATATATATATAGATTATATATAATATCAACCTGTATTAACATTGTAATTACTTGTCTAATATCTATATAGCTTTTATATTGCCACAGGTTCAGGATTTTCTGAGGACATGTCAGTTTGCCCTGTTTACAATGTATTTATTCATTCATCTATTTATTGTTGATCAATATAATGCATAATGCAGAAAGTCTTCGGTCTGGATTTCAAGCACCTGAAGACTGTTTGATGAGTCCGTCCGCAGTAGCCAAGTGGATTTCATTGTGCAAATGGATTTTATAATGTCTATAAAATCAGAGCTATTCTGCAAGCAAATGAGCTTTAAAGTTGATCAACTTGATCACAACATGAGATGAGACTCTTATCTCATTATCATAGTTTTAGCATAAAACTAAAGTTAACCATCATATATCCTTAATTTTAAAAAAGAAGATACATGTAGATCAATAGCACTTTATAGGCTATACAACATTAACTATAAAAGAGCTTAATATACATTCAAATAGGCATGTGTTCTGGAACTTCCATATATATTATTTGTTCCATATACACTTATTTGAGGCTTGTTAATGAGTCAGTTATTAAGTTACTGAAGTGTTAATGACTGTTTTACAAACTGCTAAAATCATGTCTAAATGCAAATGGCCATAGCAAAAATAAAAACAGTTGTCTGTTGCTGTTCTTTCTTGATTTATGGCTCAGGAGTTTCGACGAATCGATTTGAACTGTATGTCGACTGTCAAATCAACGTTCATGCAGAATCAAATCTCATTCACTCATTCATTCTTCTTCCGCCCATCACAGTCCAAAACCAAATCTTATCCATTTTATTTTTCAGCCAGTCCCCCCCCCCCCACCCCCCCCCCCACATCGCTGTCAAATGAATCCAGTAACGAAATCGAGTATTTTTGTTCCATCACTGTACTACTATCGAATCTATTTTGAACGTAACGAATGTTTTGTTTTCAGATCGCTTTATTTCAGCTACGGGCTCGATCAAATCGAATCGAATCAATATTTTTTTCTTTTTTTTTTTTCATCCACGCGCTGTGGATTCGAATCTTTCTCCTGTCATTCGCCGTCAAATGACTTCAGAATAACTAGACCACTTGCGCGAAGAACAGTGAAATATTATGGCGTGATATTTTAAAAGAAAGTGTCAGCCAGATTTCTTATGAAATAATCGAGAAAGGACAATGGCTCAAAAGAAGAAACCAACGCAGAGCGATTTGTCCTCTCGGCATACGGTTGTGCATTTGTTCTTTTTAACCCTCGTGGTCTTTTGCAATCGTAATAGGATGGTCCATCTCCTTTCCCCTCCCCTCTCTCTCTCGTCTCTCTCTCTCTCTCTCTCTCTCCTCTCTCTCTCTCCTCTCCTCCTCCTCTCTCTCTCTTCGGAACATCGGGGTATTCTCTCCTACAGTAAGCGCCTGACACTGACAATGTGGACATCAGCGGGGAATATATAGTGTATCATCTAAATTCGCATCGTGTTATCAGCGCATTCAACTTCATTATTACCAGGTAAGACGGCATTATTATGCCGGATATCTTTTCCCTGTATTCATTTCGTATCTGTACATGTTTTGGTAAAAGCATCCGCTGTTAATCTGATCCGGTCAGAAGTGAGAGATGGTTTAGAATCGCGCTGTTATCCCGTAGGAAAGCGCTGCTGCTGTTGTTGTTATGGGAATAAAAGCGTTACGCGTTGCGTACCGGTCCGTTTCAGCACTACTAATACAAGTTTAACAACTAATATAAATAGGAACGGCGAAGTTTACAGATTTGTGAACGTTTTATGCAGCAATTTACCACGCAGCTGTTTAAACGTGCCGCTAAATTAGCATAACGCGCAATATTTACCGTCCGTATTTTGTGTAGAATACGAGACTAAATTTGACTTGTAAATTTAGATTGCTAGTTAATCTGATTAATCTGCCAATGCAAAGTAAAAGCTAAACCAACCCAACCCTGGCCAGTGATTTAGGATTCAAATCTCTTCAGACTCTGACGGAAGATTCCTCATTGGTTCTTTGCAGTAGCTACTTTATGGGTATGAAGCCACGTTTTGGTTGTTTGTATAAGTTGTTTATACATATCAAGGTATTGGTTTCTAGTTTCGTTAAAGGTTTAATACAAAACCTAAAAAGTTATTTCCAGTTAAAGCGTCTTCATCAACCTTTTTTGGTTCAGTTGAAACCTGTGTGGGGTTTGTGGTGTGGATTGAAGTTCATAGATTGGTGGCCAGATGCCAGAGGTCTGGGTGATCACTCCTGTCTGGACATCTGATTTTTGATTTCGGTGCTCTTTGATTAGGTTTACAGGGAGCCGACCCCCCACAATTAGTGCAAAACTAATTGCTTGGGTCAGTGACTGAATACTGAGCATCTTTGAATTGAACTTATTCCAGGAAGTGGGCACGTGCATTGGGCTGTTTGTTTGTCGAGAACATGCAGCAGTTCTCCCAACTTAGACTGATCAGTTATCTCTCTACTATCTGATCAGCTATCTATCTATCTATCTATCTATCTATCTATCCATCCATCCATCCATCCATCCATCCATCTAGCTCTTGCTATATCGTTAAGTCAGTAACAAACATTTCCAGTCTTTTATATATGCATTTTCAATACAATTAATATTTAATTAAATTTAATATAACACAGAAAAAATGGTGTATGATTTACTTTGAAACAGTCACTTTTACTTATTACATTTCACAAATAATTGCAAAGAGATACATTGAATTACGCAGTGTTTATATAATATTTCAATTTAAAGGAAGGATCTACTGACATTTGTTATGTATAACTGTTACCGCATTATATATTTCTAAATATTATTATGGCATTTGTGGAATAATAGAGTTGATCAGTGATTTAAATTGCTCTCCATCACCTAGAAATGAAATAAAAGCTTGACTGCACCAGCTGAGCTTGTAATGTAGAATAAAAACCTCATTGTGCTCATGGCATCTTCTCTGCTAAACTGTTTGCCATGTGAGCAGCTAATTCTTCTTCTCCGAATCACTGAATAGAGATCTTTGTTGCTGTTCTTTTGCCTCTCCGTACAAACTAGCTTTGAAGTTAAAGGGGTCATATGATGCGATTTGAATTGTTCCTTTCTCTTTGGAGTGTTACAAGCTCTTGGTGCATAAAGAAGATCTGTAAAGTTGCAAAGACTTAAAGTCTCAAATCCAAAGAGATATTCTTTATAGAAGTTAAGTGTCGCCAAACCTACCTAAAACGCCTCGTTCTAACACGCCCCCCCACATGTCTACATCACTGTGTGGTAAGATTTGCATAACGCCGCCTAAATGTTCAAGTAAAGAAAGAAGGTGTAACTTTTATTCAGGCTGTAGTTTTGTTGCCGCCGCCGCCGCCATGTCGTGAAGCCCTGTGTGTTTTCGTTGTGAAAGCGAAACTACTTTGTTTGGTCTCCCAAAAGAGGACACGTATTTCCCTTTCAGTCATTCCGGGCTGTCTTGCCTTGTTGCTTAGGAAATACATCAACTTCGCGCTGTGGATGGTCGGATCGGCTTTCACCATGGACGAAGGGGAGTCCAGCCCGGGGTCATCACATTTGTTTGCCGCAAGCCGGCCGGACACTCCTTCATTGATTCCGCCCGGCCGCGCCGTTCTCAAGCCTGCCGTCTCTGCTCACTCTAGCCCCCGGCCTCTTCTCACTCTAGCCCCCGGCCTCTGCTCACGCTAGCCCCCGGCGCCCCCCCGGCCGTTCCTCACTCTAGCCCCCGGCCGTTCCTCACTCTAGCCCCCGTGTGTGACGCTGTGTGTTTCGTTGTGAAAGCGAACTACTTTGTTTGGTCTTCCAGAAATGGACATGACTAGAAATCAGTGTTTAAGTTGTCTTTACAACACTGTTCCAGAACAATTCAAACCAAATATTCAGATATGTGCAGCACATTTTATGGAACTGTTTTCTGATCCTGGTAGAGTAGACTACAGTGCTGGCTGTTCTGACTCACAGACTGTAGGTACGTTTTTTATATTTAAAGAATTTGCCACTGAGATTCAAACGTGAGTTTTGAGCAGTATAGAGTAGGGCTTGTTGTGTGTCATTTCTCCTATCACAAATGCAGACATGGGTTTTATGTTTACGCGGCGCGATGCAACGCAACGCGTAAAAGACAGTATAAGTAATTATAATCAATAATTATGTCCCCACTGCATGCAACGAACCGCATAAACTCATTTCATTACACCAAATACACAATAATGTTCTTTTTAGCAACATCATATGAACCCCTTTAACTTTGGATATTAATAGGGTGTACAGGGACGTGACGTGTTCGTAGCTGGTCCTTATCGCCTGTTGAAGACCGTGAGATGTCCTTCAAAATAAGTTGGAAAAAAACTTCAGTTCCTATGAAATTTCTTTTTACGAAATAAGACACGCCGATGTAATTGTTGACATTAAAGTTTTGACAAATCTGCACCAGAGCACATTAGTTTTGGTTCTGTGATTAAGCCCCTTGTCAACTCAAAAGTGAGTTTATAAGAAAACAAATTGCCTCTCTGGTTGAGGAAATGAGGAGGCCAAAAAAGTGATGAATGACTTAAGAAAGGGAAAAAAAGAGGATGAAGTGTAAACATCCTTCCAAAACAAAGCCGAAACCAAGAGCGGCTTTGCTTGGAAGATCTTCAGACCTCCTCGTTGAAGCACCTAACGCACAATGGCATTCGGAGTCGCAGACAGGCGATTAACTGCGGTTTAATCTGCACGAGGCCCTTTTCTCCTCAACATTCTGATCTACGACACTATTTTTATCCCCACAAAACAACGCGCTTCCCCAACCCCCTAAAAACACTGCAGGCATCTGTGAGGAATCCAGCATTTAAGATAAGAGCGCAGGCTCACTTGGCGCTGCGTGAGGATGCTAAGTTTGTCTGCATGACATGCATGTGATTCATGCAAATTCTCCCTTGTCTCTGCCGTTTGTTTGTTTCGGGCGACTTTGCGGCGCGTGGTGCATCACGAGGCGGCAGAGCTGTTCGTACATGGATTCTGTGTTTAAAAAAAGATCGGAGAAGATATTGACCGCTTGCAAGAACGTTGGCATTAAGAAACGTGGCCCTCGGCCTGCAACATGACTGTCAAAACTCTTACGACTGGGGCTTTTAGTTGAGTTTAAGACACAAGATTCTCTTTATAAAATTATAAACCCATGTGACTTTCTTTTGTCTGTGGAACCTGAAAGGAGAGATTCTGCAGCTCTTTCCTCTACAACGCAGTGAACACATGTTTTCAAACTCCCAAAAAGATTATTTCCCCCAAAATCATGAAGGAAACTATATATTGACTATATATTGGTCAATATTTGGATATTTAATTGTGCATTTCCTTCTTCCTGACTTAATTTGTTACATTTAAAACTGATAATTTTCGTTTTATTTATATGTTTTGCTTTTAGTATGTAAAATACTTTTTGACAAATTAGTATTGAATTTATGATAAGCCAATTATTGGTCAAAACATACAAAGTTGCTTATTTATTTAAAAATATTATTGAATTTTTGTATCAGCCATTTATGAAATATTGGTCATAACATAAAAAAGAGTTTATAAGGGATTGATTGAGTGATTGATTGATTTTTGACTAAATAGTATAGCATTTTTGTATCAGCCATTTATGAATTATTGGTCATAACAAAAATGTAAATATTGGTGCATCCTTTGTTTGTTTAATGTTTTGTTTATAGATTTGATTTATATTACGTAATATAATATAAATTCAAAATATTGCATTTAAATACAGCTATTTATAGATTATCAACCATAGCATGAATTATTCACAATATTCTTGACTTAAGAGTATCAGACGAAGCTTTTAATATTGGTCAATCTCTATCTATCTATCTATCCATTCATCTATCTATATATCTATCTATCTATCTGTCTTTCTATCTTTCTGTCTGTCTGTCTGTCTGTTGTCTGTCTGTCTGCTGTCTGTCTGTCTGTCTGTCTATCAATCTGTCTGTCCATCCATCCATCCATCCATCTATCCAGCTATCTATCTATCTATCTATCTATCTGTCTGTCTGTCTGTCTGTCTGTCGTTCTGTCTGTCGTTCGTTCTGTCTGTCGTTCTGTCGTTCTATCTATCTATCTGTCGTTCTGTCCTTCTATCTATCTATCTGTCCGTCTGTCCGTCTATCCATCTATCCATCGATCTATCTGTCTATCTGTCTTTCTGTCTGTCTGTCCGTCTCTCTGTCTGTCTGTCCATCTGTCCATCTATCTGTCCATCTATCTGTCTGTCTGTCTGTCCGTCTATCCGTCTGTCCGTCTGTCTTTCCGCCCGTCCGTCCATCTATCTATCTATCTATCTATCTATCTGTCTGTCTTTCTGTCTGTCTGTCTGTCTATCCATCTATCCATCTGTCTATCCTTCTGTCTGTCCGTCTATCCCATCTATCCATCTATCCTCTGTCTGTCTGTCTGTCTGTCTGTCTGTCTTTCTGTCTGTACCGTCTATCCATCTATCCATCTAAATTACCATGGACTGCCATATGGAAAAGGGCTGCATGAAGGTTCTTCAAAAATTCTTCTTTTGTGTTTCACAGCACACAGGTTTGGAACGAAGTGAGGGTGAATAAATCATGACAGACCTTTCGTTTTTGGGTGAACTTCCTCTTTAAGTAAAAAGAAACCAGCGTATTGACAAATTGATAGTATAATAATGGCTTAACGTCTGTTGTATGAGGTAAACAAATTAGATCCATTGAGTATCGCGGAAAGAGACAAAACTTGCTGTCACTGTGTGTTTGGAGCTGAAACAACTGTTCCCCCAGACTCTCCTCCTATAGCACTTCCTCCTGCTACATTTGTCAGCTTACATGAGTATATTTTTCCAGTCTGGTACATTTATAGGTAATGCTATGAATTTTATTTTTGACAGACAGCGTTTTCCAGACTGGTCCATTGGTATCTCTTTTTGCCACCACAAAGGTTTATTTGATATTTTAGATCTTGCTGTATGCACAGTATTAATAGATTTTTCAAAGTAATTTCAAGTAAATCATTTGTAAATAAAGCTACTGAAGTATGTGTATGTATATATAAAATATAATTTACTAGCAATTTCTGAGTTGTTTTTTCCTTATGTAATAAATTTTTAACACAATAGTAGTGGAATGTGAGTTTTATTTATTTATTTGTTTGTTTGTTTGTTTGTTTATTTAAAGACAGTCACTATGGACTGCAATATGGAATCTTCAAAAAAAATCTCCTTTGCTCTATACAGAAAAAAATAAAAAATAAAAGCATAATAACAGCCTTACCAAAAATGCTACTTATTGTTTCTAATTAAACAATGTTGCATTTAATAACTTCACTTACTGTTTCGTTTGTAATTTTTTGTATATTACACATGTATTTGTATATTGATATTTATTTTAGTCTTTCTACTTTAAAATTTCACATTTATTCAGGTTGTTACTTCAAGTTTCTTCATAATTATTACAGAAATTTACTAGCAATTTCTGAGTGTTAAAGTTTTGTATTATTTAATAAATTTTTAGACAAAATAGTATTGCTAATGTGATTTTTATTTATCAATTTATTTATTTATTTAATCATGTTGTTTGTTTCAAGACAGTTACTATGGACCACAATATGGAAAATAGCTGCATTAAGATTCTTCAAAATTTCTTTGTGACATTGAAACAATTTTTACACAGAAATTGCTAGTAAATCCGACATAATTTTTTTCATTCATCATTTTCATTTTTCTACTCATAATACTACCGACTACATGACGGTTTGGACAAAAAAAGGGCAAAAATAATGAATGTTAATTTGAAGTGGATATCATATCTCACTATTTCAGCCAGCTTCTAACGTATAGCGTCAAGGTTGCTGCTTTTGTCTAGAGACTGCATCTAAACTTAGAAGTGATTCTCCGTTGTGCATGTTGTTTGACACTCATATCTGCTTCAGTCGTAGTTTTCTCCCATCAATGTCACAACAGCCCCCCCCCCTCCTCGCCCACTGTCAATGTTGTGCATCCAACTTTTTCAGAGCGTCTTTGATGTATTTCTTTGGAAGAGAGGTGTTGCAATTTAGAGCTCTGAGAATTTTTAGATCAAGACGTGCTTCTTCTCTATCTCTCCCATTCCCATCGATATCAAAGCCAGCTGCCAAGGTTGCAATCAAAAAGCTGAAGATGATTTCCGGAAAACGCGACACGTTTGACCTGCTCGTGAAAAGTGAGAGAACATTGTCGTTTTGATATTTGCGTCTTACTGTCGTTCATAACGACTGTTAGAGTTAGCGAGGATTGTGTAATTGTTCAGTCGATTTATAAAGGCCTCCACTGAATAATTTCCAACAGAACGGTCCTTTCATAGAAAAAGAATACATATATTGTTTCATGTGCACTAGCGAGCAGAATGCGCGAAACGCAGCCCACTGCTCCGAACAAGCTTCCCCTTATTTTTCTGCTTTCTGAGAGATTGAGGTCATTGTTAATTGAAACACAGACACATGTTAATTAGTGTGAGATATTTTCCCCTGAATCTCTCCAACTAACGATGTCCTTCAATTAATTACTGGGTTCCTGTCTCTGCTGCAAGCTAGTGCTAGTCAAGAGAAAAATAAATGAAAGGAATTGTTCACCCACAAATGAACATTCACTTGTGTGGTTCACAAACTGACTTTCTTTCTTCTGTCGAGCACATAAGGAGATATTTTAAAGAATGTTCACGCTGCTCTTTTCCATATAATGAAAAACAAACAGTGGCCACGGACTGTTTAGCTTCAAAACGTAATTTTATTTGCACTTCTGCATATTCAAACCCAATATCATGTGGTGTCATAGATATAAAACCTGATGCAGGAGGGAAGATGATGCAGATATTGACTTAAATTTCGGTATATTCCTCATACAAAGCTATTGTATGATTTTCAAAGTGTTGAAATATATTACACAAATTGACATGAACCACTATTTTTGGAGCAGTGTTGTAAAAACTACCAAGAATTGTTTTGGTAATGTAAATACTGCTGGAAAAAATAAGACAGATGCAAAACTTTAAATGTTTCATTGGAAACTAACCGAATTAAAGTTAAAATAAAATAAATGACTAAATAAAAATATATGACTTAATTTAAGATTGGGTTTTCTCCAACCAGGCTACGTATAGATTTGAAGAGTTGAGGATGTATCATGCAATTATAACTATTAACTGTACCTAAATTAGATTTGTTTGAGGGGCATACAACTAAAACTATTAATATTTTTTTGTATAATATTTTGGTATCATGTTACATGCTAAAATAACATTAAAATATTAGAAGAAACTGAAAAACCTACCTTTGCAGTACAATGCAATAATTAAGCTGAGTACTAAATTGTTGTAACTATTATGTATATATATATATATATTAAGCATAAAAATACTAATTTTAAACCTAACATATAAATATAAAAAGCTAAAAATAAACTATAGCGATATATAAAAATAACATAACAATTAGGTGTTTACAGACCATTGTTCACTATAATGAAAGTGCAGGCCTGAACTTTCTACTAATATCTGCTTATTGTGTGTTTTACAGAGAGAAAGTAATTTCTGAATTATATTATCTACTATAGTTTCAAATAATATTCCAATTCTAGCCAATACTTGGGATCATTTATTTCCTAATAATGATAACAGAGGAATGGAAAT
This sequence comes from Sinocyclocheilus anophthalmus, assembly GCA_018155175.1. NCBI lineage: Eukaryota > Metazoa > Chordata > Actinopteri > Cypriniformes > Cyprinidae > Sinocyclocheilus > Sinocyclocheilus anophthalmus. Next base: position 10,661 of record JADLZN010008452.1, on the reverse strand, counting down.
ATTCTTAACTATTATTGTCTAAAAAAATAAAATAAAATAAAAACAAACAAACAAACGTAACACTAAAGCATTTAAAGGCTCAAGTGATAATAATATTTGTTATTAATGGGTATTATATATTATTAATTTACTGTTTATTACCAATACTTTTTTTAACAGTAAATCTAATGTTAAGCATGTCAAATTTAATATTAAAGATAACTAAAACTGGTCAACTGGAGTACTGGCTATGTACAGCTATATTGGTGACTCCGTCATATTTTAATGTTGCTTATTTTATAGTCAATTGTGACGAAATTAAATGCCTATACAGGAGTGTCCATAAGTGATTTAGTCACATTTGTTTCTTTTAGTGATGTTGCCATCTGATTTTTTTTTTTTTTTTAAATGTTTCCTGAAGAGAATGCAACGCTCTCTGTATACTCTTAATAAGCTTGAGTAATTAATTCAAACCAGGAGGATTTTCCTGACAACCACCAGTTCGCTATGGTGATTTTTGGGATATAATCAATCTGATGTGTGTATCAAACACCTGTTTTCCCTAAACAGAATGGCTGCCACCTTCCATTTTAATCAGCCACAGGAAAATTGCCATGGTGTGCTTGACACACCACCTCTTCTCCAGCCCAGCAACCCAAACGCAGATCTATCTCCTCTCTCCGCAGAGAGATTCCCCCCAAGCGATATTTATGAGACGCACTATCCGCCTCCCACAGCCACAAATGATGTCCTTTCCAGAAAGGCACGTGTGTACCTGAGCGTTGTGGGCACCTTGCCATGGCACGTCGCCTTTACATCAAGAAGAACGCTGTAGTACAATGCTATTTTCTGAAGTAGTACTTAAAAGAATGAGGAGGGGAGGGACCTCTGGACTTTCCACCACTCGTTGGGAGTCTTGATAGTAGGAAAAAAGAGTGTTCATTTGAAAGCACTCTGTATCCTCAGAGGGACAGCTAAGCGCATGGGGAAGAGCTGAAATCCTCCATTAGACTGAAAGGTTACAGGTTAATAACTGACTGTGGAAATAGGATAGGAGAATGAATGCTTTTTGGCATTTGAGCTAAGTGAACATTGCATCTTGCAAACATGAGAATATAGCGGAAGGGAAGAGTGAGGTCTTGTCTGTAAAAGCAGGATGTTTAAGTGGACGTCAGCTCAAAATTGACCTTATTTATTAATGCATTTCTGGCCTTATTGTGATTGATTTGGAGCGCCTGATTCCAAATGTCTTTGCAGCATTTCATCAACATTGTTCTGCCTCTGAAACAGCTAGGTCTAGAATGTTTTGTAGGACAATAAAAGGAATGGTAGATTATAAATATTTAGAACGCATTAGACTTTAATGCACAACCTATTTTATGAATAAATATTTTGAGAATTTTATGAGGCGAAAACTGTGATTTTAGATGAAACGCACTGCTGTCTGGTGACACATGGAAACTGGTTATAAATATAATATTTCCCTAAAGTCATGATTCATTCATAGTTGAATCATAACTGTAGCGTTCATTTTTAATTTGTTCACAAATCATTTTTGCTAATCTTTGACCCAACAGCAGTCTGCAATATGTTATAATAATATATTAACATAATATTACTGATATTAAAATAATCAATAATTTATTAAAGGTATTATTGGTTTATAGTTTAATATTAAGATTTCTATAACAATTATATAATATATTTCTGGATTTATTTATTTATTATTATCAATATATTTTTATAAACACATATCGTTCCGGTTCCTTGAGCTGATTGGCTTGACATCTTTCGAAACTGTTTAATTAACTCTACACATACCCTTTTAGTTTCGTTTGTGTTTGCTGGCAACCACCGTTGTTGCAACCACAACCGTTCTGAGGACTACATTGTTTGGCGTGAAAGAATAAGTTTTTTATATATCCTTATCTATCTATATTCTCAGAGATCATTGAAAATTGTGCGACGTTTTTCAAATTTCTTTCCTTGTGCTTTAAAGGAAAATAATTCCACATACAAGTTTGGAATTACATGAATGTGATTAAAAAAACAAAATGTACATTTTTGGGGCAGTCTACTCCTTATAATATGCAGTCCTCTTGTTCAGTTGTCCATTGCAAACTTGAATGCCGGGTCGAATTACACAGAGCGACCGAAACGAGACGCTGCATTAGAGCAGCCATGGAAGAAGCACTTCCACGTAATCGAGTTGCACAAAAGCATGCTCCACTAATTCACATCTAATGCGCAACTTTTAAGCAAGATCTAGGTCAAACAGTACGTCTCATCGAAAGAAAGAAAACTTCAAATGTGCCTTTTATTTTAAATGAGTCCCCATGCATTATTCGGCTTCTCCAGCTCATGCTTGGGCGCACAATTATGTCAAGCAATGCCTTGGCTCTTGAACAAGCATCTGAATGGTTCACTTGGTCGTAAAAAAGATGCAGAAGCACTCAAGTACTTTATTATTTAAAAGCCATCATCTGCTTTTTTCCGAGACTGGAGCCCTGCTGCACCTCCTGAGCTTAGATGAGGTGGATTTGTTTGTGTAATCCAAAAGCAAGAGTCCCATCTGTAGTCGTCAGGGAATCTAGATGTTTGTGTCTTATGAATGCAACAAATTCTGGGACATTGTCTCCTATCTCATATCCTGATATGGGAACCTTCGATAAATGTCAAGCTTTTTGGCTTATGAGCTGGAAGGGTTGGCATTGGGAATGAGGTCAAACTGGAACTTAATTATTTTGAAGGAATATGTAAAGATGTGAAATATCTGTAAATGCGGGGCAGCGGGGACTGGAAAGCTTACGCTAAAATCTTAAACTTCTTGAACATGAAATACTCAAAAAAAACAACTGTGCAATGATATACATACATACTAAAATACCATGTTCAAAACATGGAATTTTATTGGTACCATGTCAAAAAATACCATAGTAATACTATGGCATTCTTTGAAGATATATTAATTTTCAAATACCACAGAATTTACATGGCTATTCAAGGTACTTCAAAGAATATCATGGTATTAGCATAATATATACCATGGATAACTACTTAGAAAAACAAATTCACCATGGTAGTACAGTAGTATATTTGTAAATACCATGGTACTGTATGTGTACCATGTACCAAATATCATAGTATGTCTATGATAAGATAAAAATATGATATTACCATGCTAACATGTAAACAAACTAAACAAAACTTTGTAATATCTTGGTATCTTTTGTATGTGTTTAATACGGCTTAATATGCCCATCTTCCTTTTATACAAATGGACCAATTTCTTAATTAGCATTTCTTGCTATGAACATGATTGATACCTCAAATCAAGTAGTTTGTGCATTTTTCTAAACAATCAGACTTTCGTCTGGCAGACAAAAAAGCAAACTAAAAACCTCATAGATTTGCATTGAAGAAGGAACTGGATCCATATCTGGGGGCCAGAATATCATACTTTTGAGTTGGGCCAGTAAGTAACTACTTATTAACCACCCAGAATACACTAGCAACAATGCAGCAATCACCCAGAATGCACTGTGGCAGTTTTGCACAGAAAATGCCACAATTTTGTTAATTTGTGTAACAGTACAGCTCTTTTTTTCTTTCATCTTTGTGTTTTCCCCGACAACAACCAACTTATGTCTCTCCAGAAAACGAGAAAAATACGCCCTTGTTTGTGAAACAGTTTCCCCTAAGTCAAATAAATAACAATGGTGAAGGAGCTGCCATAATGGAAGCTCACATGTCATGCGGAATGCTCCCAAGGCGGCGCGAGAGGGGGGTGTTATGCTGTGTGGGCGCATGCATGCACGTCTTTATCCTCAAACACGTCAGAATGATTCATGCGATGACAGAGCAGCCACTGTGCCGGCCCCGCCATCGCTTCCCCCTCACAAGTGGCTGCTTTGTGCCTCCGTCAACCTCGGTGCAGAGATGGCAGGACACGACGAGCGGGGACCCATTCAGCCAGAGATGTCCGCTCTCTCTGGATTTGACTGGTCCAAGACCGGTGAGGAAGAGGAGAAGGTGCGAGGAGAGACAGCAATGGGGAGTCTTGCCAAGTCGGCAGGCAGCATCCATTCCCATCCTGAATTTAATATCCTAATGCGCTCTTGGAATCACAGATCTAATAAGAAAAAAGATGGGGAGGGAGGGAGGGAGGGAAAGAGGGTGGTCCTTTTCAATAATGAAAACTGGGCAGAAATCTCTCAAGCAGCAAGAGAAAGAGAGCGAGAGAGGCCTAACATAAATTACCGAGTCAGGAAGTGACACGCACGTCTCCAAAAGCTCTTGGAAATGCCAATATCTGGACTTATTTGTAGTGCAAAGATGCGGCAGTTGCAATCCCAAGCAGTAAAAGGGCTTTGCTGGGTGGAAAACTCAAGACTGAAGTATTGCTGACTGTGAACCTCAATCCAGCCGGTGTAAAAGAAACAGCCGACTGCTCAACTTTATCTCCCTCTCCATCATGCTTTTCTTTGTCCCATCTTTTCGTAGAGTTCAGGGATTTGATTGTTGCTCCACAGCACAAAACACATTTAAAAACACATTTTTGACAGTGTTGTAGTCAAGACCAGCACATTTGAGCCTAAGTTACCAAAACTGGACCGAGACCAGAAACGGGTCATGTCCAAGTCAAGACCGAAACCAGAAGAGGGTCGATTCTGAGTCAAGACCAAAACCAGAAGAGGGTAAATTACTAGTCAAGACCAAGATCAGAAACGGGTCGAGTCCAAATCAAGACAAAGACCTGAAGAGGGTCGATTCCGAGTCATGAACGAAACCAGAAGAGGGTCGATTCCTAGTCAATACTAAGACCAGAAATGGGTGGAGTCTGAGTTAAGACAGACCTGAAGAGGGACGATTCAGAGTCAAGACTGAAACCAGAAAAGGTTGATTTCAAATCAAGACTAAGACCAGAAACGAGTCGAGTCAGCATCAAGACAAAGACCTGAAGAGGCTCAATTCCGAGTCATGAACGAAACCAGAAGAGGGTTGATTCCTAGTCAATACTAAGATCAGAAATGGGTGGAGTCTGAGTTAAGACAGACCTGAAGAGGGACGATTCAGAGTCAAGACCGAAACCAGAAAAAGATTGATTTTGAGTCAAGACTAAGACCAGAAACGAGTCGAGTCCAAATCCAGACAGACACCTGAAGAGGGTCGATTCCTAGTCAATACTAAGACCAGAAATGGGTCGAGTCTGAGTTAAGACAGACCTGAAGAGGGATGATTCAGAGTCAAGACCGAAACCAGAAAAAGATTGATTTTGAGTCAAGACTAAGATCAGAAACGAGTCGAGTCCAAATCCAGATAGACACCTGAAGTGGGTTGAGTGTGAGTCACGATCAAGTCCAAATGCTCCTGAGTCCATGGCTCTCAGATTCGAGACTGGTCTGAAGTACTACAACACTGATTTTGGAGGCCATCAAAAACAGATATGAATCATCTTGTATTCAAGTTTGAGTTCAATCAAATGCTCTCTAGAATTTGAATGCCCTTCCCCATAATACTACCTGTCACATAGAGTACTAGCATTAGCAATTATCAATCAGGGATGACTGACAAAATGAGCTTTCTTCTGTGGAACACAAAAGAAGATATTTTGAAAAAAATGTCTGCATGTTTTTGTTCATACAATAAAAGTCCAGTTTTGTTTTGAATGCCATTGACTTTCATTGCTTGGAAAAAGAAAGTTGGGTAACACTTTAGTTTAAGGACCAATTCTCACTAGTAGCTAGTTGCTTATTAGCATGCCTATTATTAACATATTGGCTGTTTATTATTACTTATAAAGCACATGTTCTGCATGACCATATGCTACATCCCTAATCCTACCCAATACCTATACTTAACAACTGCCTTACTAACTAATAATAAGCAGCAAATTAGGAGTTTATTGAGGCAAAAGTCGTAGTTAATGGTTTGTTAATAGCGAGAATTAGACCTTAAAATAAAGTGTGACCGACAGTTAAAACATTATTATCTTCTTTTATGCTCCACAGAAGAAAGTCATACAGGTTTTGGAACAACATGAGGGTGAGTAAAAGATGTATAAAGACTGTAAACAGTCAATTTTCAATTTCATGTTGACTTTAAGTGAACATAACTGAGAACTCTTATGTCTCATGAGCTATAAAAGAACATTCGAGCAATAAAATCTTCCTCCGCCTTATTGCTTTCCTTATTCATTTTCTCTCGATCACCTCCTTGTTTTCTCTTGAATATACTTGTCTGCGCTGGTAATTACTGCACAGATCTCTCTGTTATGTAGCGCAGAGGATGTGGTGTCAGTATGAATTAGGGATGAGACAGCCCTGCAGCTGACGTCTGCACTCGTTTTGAAGATATAATCATCCACCCTCATGGCTCCACCAGCACTCGTTTCCATCCCCACCCACTCGTTACGCTAAAATACAAGCTAATCGCTATTATTAGCCCGCTAGGTTTCTGCAAAATAAATCGATTAGTCTGACCTAGTTTGATTGGAGGTTTATAAACAGGACAAGGTTTAGTATAGGTTTAGCGACTCCCATGCTGGTGGGATGATGGGACTGTCGCGGCGCATCGGCTTAGTTTTAGCAGCAGGCATCTTGTCGTTCCAGGATCAAGGCCATACCCTGCACAGTCCTCAGAAATAGTCTAATTCCTCTTTCCCGGAATAGGCAAATAAATCTCACTACAGGACAGACACAAGCGTGGGCTCCATAGGACAGAACAGGACAGTTATATCCCCAATTTGTTCTGAACTCCTTAAGAAGCTTCCTTGGTTTTGAACATTTTCGAACTTTCCCTCAATTACTCAACAGCTAACCATCGTTTTAGGCTCTTCAGAAGTAAAACAGAGAGCAGTGCGCTAGAGAAACAGATGCTGCATCCCTTGTTACTCGCCGTGCTGTCCCTTGCGCATCGGCTCCCGTCCCTTTAGAACCGTCGCGATCGCTGTTCCTGTCCCTATAGCGCGTAGTGCGTAGAAGCAGACTGCACGAGCTCATGCTGCCAGCGGGGCTTACCGATTGTGGAGCCGCTCCCTTTTTATAAGCAATTCCATGTTAGTCTGGGGAAAGAGAGAAAGAGAGAGATAGAGAGAAGCCCGTGTCCGAGAGCCGCACTTCACCTAAAACAACTTTAATCCGAGCGTGAGAACCGAAAGAATCAGAGCACTGGAGTTTATTCACTGCACTGCTGCATGCATGGGAATCATTTGATTCACTCACTCCAGGAAAAGCCCATTTAGTCTGCAACTTCATGATTTCAAAGCCGGGAATCTTTTTTTTTTTTTAAACACTATATTCCTACCTGTCAGATAATATGTTTTAAACGATTCTTTGAAGTCCGAAGTGTCTCGGTGCAGTGAGCTTGAAGGACGGGCCTGACTGTCTCCTGGCTGGACTCGGTACCCGTGTTGGATCGAGAAATTGTGTGTGACCCCTTTACCGAGTATTATCGGTGCGCGCGGCTTATTTCCACACTAGAGGCGCCGCCTTTGCACTGAACACACACACACACACAGGTGCCAGAGAGACCCACACACTTCCGATTGAGTATTCGAGTAAAGGCAGATCAGCGAGGATCACCCAGGACTTTACGCGGCACCGAGTTGGATTTACAAAGCAGATTTGTCCCTGTGTGACAACATGATGGATGCATGCATGAGGGCGCGCGAGATCAATACACCTAATTAATCAATACCCTCTAAGCGCACGTGAAGATCAGCTCCGCTGGATGTGTATGACCGCATCTCTATCACCAGGTGGCTTTTCAAGTGCGTGTTTCCGAGCGCGTTTCTCCTGTTGGCGCATAAGGTGTTTTAGGAGCCACTAAGCAAAAGCGCAGAGCGACAATGCGCGTGCGGGGTTAGTTTAAACTTTGCTTTGCTGCGGAATCGTCTGGACCTGGACTCTAAACTCGCGTCCCCTGTACAGAAGAGACTACGTAGACCCCAGATGGGAGCTGATCTGGATTGAATTGCAATTTGTTTCCCCTTGTAGAGAAGAAGGGACAAACATTCCAGCCGGAGGAGATTACAAGTGTTTTCTTCTCAAAGATCATTTGTTGTGACTCCTCTCGTTTTTGGATTTAAAGCTCCTGCGCCTGATTTGGTGCAACTGTTTCGCACCAGGAATTTCGTGCGTTTTATTAGAACTTGGAGGAAACAGCAGTCATGTTTGTGTTGAAAGCAGTGGTTCTCTGTGCATTGCTGAGCGGGGCTGGGGCTCAGTCGTGCCCGTCTCAGTGCTCCTGCAGCGGGACAGCGGTGGACTGCCACGGGCAGAATCTGCGGAGCGTGCCGCGGAACATTCCCCGCAACGCCGAGCGACTGTGAGTGCGCCGAAACACGCACCATAAACACGAATACACTGGCCAGTACTTTATTTTACAATGTGCATTTGAGCCACACAATGATTATAAAATTATAGTTATTATCTCTTTAAATTAATTCAGCATGCACACAGGACGACCAAATATTCTTCATAATATGCTATGTATAATGTTATTTACTCACGTCTATTATTAAATTGGACTATTATGAACAGTGTGCATGTAGTATAATAAGCCACACAAACGATATATTGATATTATTCTGTTACATGCTTCTTGAAGTGCTGTCATCAGAACAATACCAGAGTGTTCTTTTCTATTCCACTCACGCATATCTCAATCTGTCTCTTACACTGACTGTCTTTCTGAAGTGGGATTCGTTAATTAAACTGGCATGAAGTTTTAAACACAACCTGCGTTGCTTTGTCGAGGAGCTGTTGAACCACCAGACGCAGTTCAAATCCTGCCTTTTACTTAATTATTAGAATTTCAATCACTCCTGGCCTGTGCTATTATTTTCTTTGTTTAATACTACTATATGCATGTTTGGCTGGATAGCTGTAAGTAGCTGTCATTTAGAAACGTAGGTCCCAAAGGCTACATGACACCAACCTTAATTGGTCAGGATTCAGAATTCAATTAGAACCCTGCTAAGAACTCATCCACAGTCTAGCACATACTTCACCAGTGATAAAACACACTTAAGGATGGTGCATGATGATGCAGACAATTTAAGCAATCTAGCATGCTGTGGAACATGTGAAATCCATTGTAGTGAAGGCCAGTTTAATGAAGTGGCCAGAAAAAAAAGTTTCATAGCATCATTTACCAATTTATGGCCTAATTTAGACTTCTTAATTATGGCTAAATGCGTAAGTCATTATTCACCATTTTACCCCCCCTGTTTTCTTTCCATAGTGACCTGAATGCAAACAATCTGACTAAAATCACAAAGGCAGACTTCGCGGGACTACGGCACCTCAGAGTTCTGTAAGTACCGAACTAGTTTTATGAATGTTTTTTTTATTCGTTTTAATGTTTGTTTGCATACAACCTAAATGTTTTAAGAGTGTATCTTGCATGCAAAATGCACAATGTAGATTTTATTACAAAAAAGGGCAAAACAACTAGAAAAATTTGTATGTAAATAGAAATATAAAGTTTGCCAGGCAAATTTTTAACAATACATATGTTTTTGTTGTTATCTTCTGAAATTAATCCCCCACTCAACAACACACACACCACCACACACACACACACACGATATATATATTATATAAAACACACACACACACACACACCCACATACCCACACACACACACACACACACACACACATATATATATATATTATATATATTAAATATATATATATAAAATAAACACATACAAACACACCCCCCACCCATACCCATTTTTGCTGTTTTGTGAAAATTCCCATTATACTTGTCGCCATCTCCCATTATTATACTCATGCCGTGTAAGCATCGGGGGGGGGTATGCTTACACTGGCATAATCCTTGTTCTGGTTTTCTTGGAGGTTAAACACTTGTAGTATAATGCACACTTAGAGCCACGAGTTGAACATGAAGCTTAACGAGGCAGTGACTATTATTGTCAACACAAAAGGCATCATTTTATTCAGAAAATTATTGCATTATCTGAATGTGGAAGTGCCTTTCTTTCTTTCTTTCGTTCTTTCTTTCTATCTTCCTCTCTGGGTCTGTGTGAGGTTGTGACAGAGCGGGAGATTTTGTGAATGTAGATGTGTGTGAGTTGGAATGTGTTGGCGCGAATGTGTGTGTTAGAGAGCGAGACATATAGAGAGCTCATGTAAGAACAGGTTTGCCCTCCACTTGGAGAGTAGTATTTCAGCTGAAGACTTTCTCCCTGTCTGTCTTTCCTTTCTCTCATAGATGCATTCTTTTCTCTTCCTCTCTCACTCTTACTTTTTCTTGCTCTTCTAAGACATCCCTGAAATGATCTGTATCTCCAAACTTTATCTAAACTGCCAACACATATACTTGATTCATATAAGAAACAATTAGAACATAAACAAACAAACAAAAAAATGACTCTAACCTAGTTTATTATTCTTCTGTGTGGTTGCCGGCGATTTTGACCCATTTTAGAGTGTTCCAATTTAAGACACATACTTTAAATTTACATTAACCGACACTTTATGACATCCTTCACAGACGTCTCTCACACAGACGCTCAGTCAAACAGAAAATTGTGACTTGTGAGCTGTGATTTCTCATGTAGGGTCAATTGCCAGCTACGGAAGGGTTAAATAATGCATCAGTAATCCTTTGAATGATGTTATAAATATATGATTCCCATACCGCAGGGGT
>JADLZN010008451.1:0-29083 GCA_018155175.1 Sinocyclocheilus anophthalmus | reverse complement strand
CCCCCCCCCCCCCACCCCCCCCCCCCCCCCCCCCCCCCCCCCCCCCAGGGTGCTTTTGTCTGCCATTCCTTCTTAATGACTTGTGCAGGAGCAATATCACAATACTTCTTAACTTTAAGTTACAGAGCCAAGGAGAATATCACAAGTCTGAGAAATGCTTGGGGTTAATTATTAAAGCCACTGCATAAATAGCACACTACTGTTTCTCAGTTAATAGCATGATTTACTGTATAAATCTAATTAGTCCACGTTTTGTGTGGGTCCAGCACATGCTGAATCCGTCAACGTTTTTAAAACGGCTAATAATTTAGTTGTAGTATTATTTCTGCATTATTCTATGTGAAAAGTAAAAATCCCCCTGCGATAGCCAAACACAAATCACCAATACATCAAGAGGACATCATTTATACACAGTTCTGTAAACTCTTTCAACACAGGCTGAGAGTATTATTTGGAGGCCTTAAACTGATGATAAAAATCAAATCCTAAACCACCTATGTAGCCGCTATTCAGCACAATACCTAATATTATTCAAAAGACAAGTCTGACCAAATGACACTTGCCTTGCATTTTTATACACCTTACTCAGCAGCTGCCCTCCACTCTCCTAAACAGTTCTGCGACAACATTAAATGAAATTAGGAGGGGCTTTTATCATCACTGTTGCACTTCATCTGTCTTTTACCATTTTTTAGTTTAAAAAACATAAAAGCCAAGTTTTTTTGTGGTTATTAAGTCCTTGATCAAAATGAGTATTTTTTTTTGAGTGAATGTTTAAAATTCCTAACTTCATGGCATTGGTTTTTTGTCTCACATCAAGTTCTTAGCTTTTTTCATGCATAATAGGGCCCCGAGAATGGAGATGCATCAGCCGTACGGCTTGACAGAGACTTCGACTTCATCATTTGATCCACAAATCTAGACATCTTCCGGCACGCTGTGGTTCCCGCTTATCCCTTGTAATATGTTGTGAATTTTGCTGCTATCATATCGTCGTTTTTTTTTAGTTGATCAATCTGGGGGCCTTTGCATCAAAGGAGTGGGAGAGTTTGGGTCCCCAGCATACACCATGTCCTCCCTTTTCTGTGAGAAAGCTTAGAAGGTGAAGATGCGATATGAACTAACATTCATATCACAATATGGTTACGCGTGTCCCAGGACACCCAAAAGCCGATATCATTTTTTATATTGGTATATGCTGGAACAAAATTACAGTCAAATATTTTTAACCTTATAGAACTATAAAAGAGATGATGGATTGGACATACACTGAAAGTCTGTTTTTTTATATGTGCCTCTTGTTTTTTCTCCAGAATTTCAAATGTGCACATGAGTAGGCCTGTATGAATTAACTTAAATTTTTTTGTTTGAGTTTGGCCATTGTTTTCCCAAATTTTCTATACCTGGACCGCCCTTTTGTAGACAAAAATAGTTCCAAGACCCCCCCCCCCCCTTTTTTTTTTGTTTTTTTGGAAGTTTCCCTTATTCTCACCAAGTCTGCATTTTATTTGATAAAAAATACAGTAAAAAAATGTAATATTGTGAAATATTGTCAATTTAATTTATCAATTTGAATGTTTTAACATATAGGCAACTGTATTTCTGTGTTCAAAGTTGAATTTTCAGCATCATTACCCCAGTCTTCAGTGTCACCTGATCCTTCAGAAATCATTCTAATATGCTGTTTTGCTGCTCAGTAACAATTTCTGGTTATTATCAATGTTGTAAACATTTGTGGTGCTTAATATTTTTGAGGAAACAATTTTTTTCACGATTCTCTTATGAATATTTGAAATGGTATAGAAATAGAACGCTGCATCAGTTTACTGTCATGGCGTGTTCCCGCACCGCATCCACAGCAGAGAATATCACTGGGTTCTATTTGCTTTTGTCAAATCGCTCCGCTCGCGTCTGGTGTAGACATGTTGTTTTGGTATTTGTGAATCTTAAGTATATTTATAATCTGCTTTACATTTACCTGGCACTGGAAATCCTTTCACAAACTTGTAACTTATGCTAAGAGCAGAACCATACATTGTTCATTTATATTTCTACATGGCTCCCCGCAATACAACTCTGATTCTTCAATCGCACCATCTAGTGGTCTGTTATTGATACAAACACAACTGCTACCAGAGCGCTCACGGTTGGACTGAGATTCCTGTTGAGTTATTATTAAAATATGTTTGCGCTCAATTATTTACTTACAGACAAGTTGGCTGCATGATAAGTGGGAAAAAATTATGCAGTGTAATCATTATGCACCGCGCAGAGGTTTTTTATTTTTCAAAATCAGTCTGCTGACTGTAAACGAGTCCCCCTCATATGGGAACACTGGATTATCGTTTTTTGTGCTCCCGTAATTAATTTGGTCTGTTCTAATGCTCTATGTGTTTTTTTGATTTACCCATGCCCTGTGTAGAATGTTTTGGCGACACAGAGTACAAAACGTTCAGCGCCTCAACTCTTTATGATCATTTGTGTTCACAAATTTGCAAAGCGTCCCAAATTTGAACACATAAAATGGCAAAATTTTAATTCATGATATAATCACTTTATCCACGTATAGCAAACCCATATCCTGGAACAACATAATACCGGTCGTCCTATCATACCTCGTATAAGCGCCCCCCCTACTCTGTGGGCAGGGGTCAGCCGTGATGTTGTCCATGAGCAGTGCTTGTTGCGTGGTGTTATCAGTGTCCTTGTGGTATGTGTCAACCACATGACGACTTGGAAGCTGATATGAAGTCCTGTCGTCACTCATACTTTGTCCAGTTGTGTGTGTGCCATTCAGGTTGAGTGGATTGGCACACTCTGCTGAAGGATGACGGAGGTAGAAGTAGATATTGTCCTTAAGCACTCTTGGACAAAGTTTGTTTGGGTGGAGGCCATCCGGTTTAAACAGTTGTTTATGGCCCCAGAAAAGATTGAAGTTGTGGATGAAGTTGAATCCTTTTATACTGCAGGTTCTTTGTAGTCATGTATTCAGCCCAAGCAACCGTGAACACATGTTAGTTCCCCTTGCTGGGTGTGGTCCACTGATGAACGACTGAACTTCAAGTCTTTTAAGTGTTTCAAAGAGTTCACTGAAGTCCTTTTTAAGGAGTTCTGACTGCTCTTTCCGAATGTCATTCTTCCCCACATGGATGATGATTTGATTTGCAGTCTTGTGCTTCATCAGAATATTCCGGAGTTCCCTGTTCATATCAGAGATGGTTGCTTGAAAAAAGCAGCATGTTGTTGTATTTCAGCTACTGATGTTTCTGATAATGGAGTCACCCACTATCAGAGTCCTGAGCCCGGCTGCGCTCTGAGCTGAATACCGCTGTCTGCTCGACCGGTAGCGGCCGCCTGTTTAGTACGTGTTGGCTTCTGGCCATCCCAACTCCATGTTGTATCCAGCACATTTGTGGGGATTCCTCCACCCACCTTCATTACTTGGCTTCAAAATCGTTCTCAAGCTGTTAGGGGGGGGTAGAATACCAGTAGTTCACAGCCTTTTCCAAGCCCGTACTGGGGTCGAGGAGGCTACGTCAGCAATAGAGAACCTGTGACAATCTGAATTCTCTATCTGCTAGCCTTTGGGTCTCACTCCCTTTTTGGCCATCATTAGTGTACATCAGTTTCGCTTGTTTCCTCTACACTTGGTATGAAACTGTTTGAGATTAATATATTCACAGTAACTCACGGCTGTATGCTGAGGGGGTCCATGATGACGGTCTGCTGAGTGTTCTGCCTGTTTTTGAAGTCCAGCAAGTAACTTTGTTTCAAGAACCACAATCCTTTGTAGAAGTTTGTGGCAGTTTATGCAGCAAGTAGATTCAACAGGAGGTATTTTCTTTCTCTTCTGTTTGAATGTTGGCAGCTGTGTTTTCCCTTCTCCGGATTGTAAGCTGCTGGCAGTGGGAGGCAAGGAGTCTTCTTTTTCGTGGTGTTATTCCAGTCCCAGAGAGTTTTTAGTGTTTGTGCCAAAAATGTGTTTTTTGAGCACTGTGCTGATCTGCCGAAGTAAAAATCTTAGAAAAATCTGACAAAAGTACAGAAATAGGGAGCAAAGCACAGAGCAGTAAGCAAAAACGTCCCGAACTGTAGTGAACCGGTAAGCGAGACAATGTTATTGGTTGTTTATTTTTGCTTTGTAATAATAGAAAGTAGCTGAGAAAAGCCTATATACAGTAAGTAATCATTATTATTTATTAATAATGCCACTAGCCCTTTTGCACTCTGTATCGAGAACATATTATGATGCGCTGTTTGCCCTCTGATAACTTTTTTAAGGCTTATTCTGCTGGCGCTTATATAAGCGCTTTTGACATGTTGTGGTCACGGATCTGTAAAAAAGTTTACAACTCACTAAATGAATGAATTGCGTTTTGTGTCAAACGTTTCTTTCTCTCAGTTAATGTGCGCGGTGTCATCTCACAGTCTGAAGCGTCTGTCATTGCAAATCAACACATGCTGTTGTGAATTATTAAGCGAAGCGTCTTCTCATTGGATAAGAACACAGTCTCATGAATAATTTAATAGACAACGACGCGTCATCGATTGTGACAAATTGTGATGTCAACATAGGGCTGAGCGATATAGCTAAAAAAATTATCAATGATATAATGTTTCATATCATTCGGTATCGATAATTATTTAACATTTTTTATAACCTTTTTTTAAAACAAAAAGCAATAAAACATTTTTTTTATTTATTTAACCACTGTATTTTTAAATTAACCCAATTTATTGAGACAAACAACATTTTTTTTTGTTTTAACAGTCAAACACACAATAAACTTAAACAAATATCTAATTTCTAATGTTTTATACGCAGATTAAATAGTCTTAAGGAAACTTTTTGCTTGTCTCCCGAGGCCACAGGGCGCCATAGAGCAAAATAATGCAGCACATTTAAATTGCCAACGCAAGGAATACCGGTCAATAAAAAAAAAAAAAAAACAACAAAACGTGCAGTACGTCGAAATTAACTCATATAGAAAAATCAAATATAATTTCAATAAATTTGCATAAACAATTTGAACAACACAGAATCCGTGTATTTATGCATTGCCTTATACAAAACTGAATCGCCCCTCACCGCATATTGCAATTTAAAAAACATAAGACTCATTAAAAAGGACTAGCATCTCCACACATATGGCGATAAGACATGTGTTTTCTAAAAGTTTAACTGTTTTAACTTTGCATGGCTTTCTACATCTCCTGTGTGAGACGCGAGTGCAGCAGCCATATTTGTCCGTCTAAAAAATGAGCTGAATATGCATTGTGTGAATGGCTTGGTTTCGGTTTTCACCTAATCGAGATCTTCTCCGCATTGAGTTTCTATATTTCTCTAATATTTTGAATTCATAACACAGCAGCGGCGCATCTCGTGGGCTAGACTAACAAAACATAAAAATGCAAAAACGTCACTTACATCATCACCGCATCTCGTGTGCCACTGATTACGGTCCCTGACGCACTCCTAACATTCAAATGCAAATATTTATTTTAAATTCGACTAATATTATTTTTTTTATTCACAATCTCCTCATCACAGGCAAGCACAACACTCAATTCAGCATGTGTTCATGTTCGTGTGTTCCTATGGGTGCAACGGTTCAACTTTAGAGTCACGGTTTCGGTGCGGTTCGTTATGTGCTATGTTTAGGGAAAAACTATATTGTCAAATAAAAATAGAGAAAATAAGAACAAATAATCTAACTATAAGCATCAGCACAAATAAATAAACAGTGAAAAAGATACAAATAAAATAAACAGTGATAAGGTTTTTTTTTTTTTAGGTAGGTCTAACATTAGTTTTTAGATACAGAAATTTAATAAAGTAATCAAATGTAAAATAACACTGCATATTTGACTGTATAAATTAAAGATGAATCCTTATTAAATTTACAAAAGCTGTTCAATCGAGAGTAGTGAGTGATTTCCTTGTCTTTTGTTGTTTTTATTAACATTAAGAAAGTGCTGTCACTTTAAGAGAACGCACTGATCCAGGATACTCACCAAGACGGGCATTTTTAATGTGACATAATTTTTGTGTGAATTTGTTCATTCAAACACAATACTTCACAAAGAGTTTAAAGAGATAGTTCACCCAAAAAAAAATGTGATGTTTATCTCTTACCCCCAGGGCATCCAAGATGGTAGGTGAACTTTTTTGGTTTCTTCAGTAAACACAAATTATGATTTTTTAAGGAGGGCAACCGTTGCAGTCCCCCCTTACAGTCATATAATGATTTCTCTGGTAAAAGTGCCTAATGAGAGTAAAAAAAAAAACATGCACAGACCAATCCAAATTAAACCCTGCAGCTCGTGACGATACATTGAGGTCTTAAGACACGAAACGATCGTTCTGTGCAAGAAACTGAACAGTATTTTTATAATTTTTTACCTCTAATACACCACTATGTCCAACTGTCTTTAGGCGCGCGCACGGCTTCCGGTGCGTGAGGTATGTTCGTGCTCTGGCGTAGTTTACGCAAGCTCCAGAAGTGAGCTCTCGCGCGTATACGTCACTCATTGATTACACAGTGCACAAACATTGTAGGTACAACGGCTAATCAAAATAGTACTTACTTGTAAAAGCCTGCCCTTACGAAAAGTACAAAAAAAGTAATGTTTGATTTACTAAAACCATGTTTTTTAGTGTATTAACTTTCCATTTGTATACAGCTGTTGGTACTACCTTCACCATGTTTAAACTCGGTAACCATTGTTTTACTACAGAGACAATGATTTGTTGTAAAACCTTCCCTAAAACTAAAGGTTTACTTTTTCATAAGGGTGAAGTAAATATATAATAGTAATAATAATAATAATACACAGTGTGTATTCAAGTTAGTATAGCTCCAAATAGTATTGACTTTGTAATGACAAGCAATACTGTATATTCTTAGGAAAGCCTACAGGAACCAGATCAGCCTGCAGAACACGAGTCAGACGAAGGTCAAGAAACAGAGTGCCTTGGTGCAGACATCGGGCTAAAAGATGTTCCACAATCAACACCTCAGAAGCCAATGAAAACTGGTGTTGAAAAAACCACTGGACAAGAGGACAAATTACACAAGCATATGATGTTACTACTAACAAGTCCACAGTCGTCGGAAAAGCATTCATATCCCTCCACATCCGGGACATATTTTGCTCTTCCAGCTGTAAGGAGCCAGCAGTTTGTAAGTATGAGAGTGTTTCTGAATTTTACATGCAAGCTGGAAAATGGCTAAATGTGCTGTTGGTATAAACAACTGTAAACTGAATACAGCTATTTGTACTGTACATTTTTGTAATTATTTTTACATCTTTACACAAATATTTAAAGGGGCCATATGATGTTGCTAAAAAAACATTATTTTGTGTATATGGTGTAATGAAATGTGTTTTTATGCGGTTTAAGGTTAAAAAAAAAAAACATTATTTTCCACTCATACTGTTACATTATTGTTTCTCCCTCTATGCCCCGCCTTTCTGAAACGCTTTTTTTTTAACAAAGCTCATCGGTCTGAAAAAGCGAGGTGTGCTGTTATTTGGCCAGAAACAACAAACTAAAGGCAAGAATAAAAGTTACACTTGCTTTCTTTGCGTGAACATTTGCGCGGCGTTATGCAAATCTTCTCACATTGTGATGTAGACATGTGGGGGTGTTAGAACGAGCCGTTTTAGTTAGGCTTGGTTGACTCTTAACTTTTATTAAGAATATTTTTTTGGATTTGAGACTTTAGTCTTTCCAAATTTACAGATCTTCTTTATGCACAAGAGCTTGTAACCCTCCAAAGAAAGGAAAAATTTTAATCGCATCATATACCCCTTTAAAACACCTTCCTTTTCTCTTGTAGGATGAACCAGCTGCCAGTGAAAGCGAGCCTGATGACCTAAATATCAGCATGCTTTCATTAGATCCACCATCTGAAAAGAAGGATGTTAGTTTTGTTCCACATCTGCCTCCAGTACAACCACTACGACAGAAGAAGAGGAGGACCAGCCATGGCAAGAACGGAAATGGATTGTTAATGAATCAGCACTGATGAAACAATTTAGAAGATGTCAAGACTGTGGTGCACTAATCACATAAAAAAAAAAAAAACTTCAGGGAGCCTAATCAGTGTTCTTTGGGAATATACAAGGACATAAGGGGCAGTGGAATTCATGTTCTGATGTGCGTGGAATTCCATCAAACAACCTTCTAGTGTCAGCAGGTACTATGTTTACGGGGTCCACATATGCAGACATCTCCGAATGGGCTGCTGTGCTTAATCGTCAAGTACCACACAAAATAACTTTTTTTGCAATACAGTCTTCTTACCTCATACCTGCAATTGATGAGGCATTCAAAGAACAACAGACTGCCTTACTGGAACATTTGAAGGCAGGAAGCACAGAAAAAAAGGAATACATTTATCTGGAGATGGAAGATCAGACAGGTAATTTTATATGTAAATTTTTAAAAACAAAATTTTTATGTGATTATTATATTCTCTTTAAAGTAACAATAAACATTGAAATTGGGGTTTCTGTTATATCTCAAAGCAGTCCTGGATATTCGGCAAAGTACACCACATACAGCTTGATAGATGACAATACAGACAAAGTGGTACACTTTGAGCTGGTGCAAGTAAGTGTTCATGACAATAGTGATATATGTTTGGGGTAATGTAATTTTAATGTAATATTTTTTATTATATGTTTTATTTATAATAATGAACTACAAATTACCTGTGTGTAGACGGACAACAGGTTATGGGTCATATTCACAAAACAGTGTTCAGTTTTTCTCCGAGATTTACAAACCTTGTAATACTGTGTCTCATTTGTAATTGCCATTTCTTTTTATTATAGGTTACAGAATCATCAAGCTCTGTAGGAGTCGACTGGTTTCAGGAGAGTACTCGGCAAAATCCTAGATGACGATATTGGAGTAAGTGTGGTGACAACTGATAGATCCCCATCCATTCGCAAGATAATGCGACTACACAAACATTCATCACGAGTTTGATGTATGGCATGTGGCAAAAGGTATGTTTTTTTTAATCAATGCCTAGTGCAGTAACTTATGTATTCTTTTCAACTTCTGTTTTGTTATTTATAAACAGCAGTAAACTATTCACCAAAAAAAAATTTTAATTGGCATTCTTTTAATTTAAGTGCCTATTCACAGGGTAAACACTAAATGACAAAGGTACAGAAGGGTTGTAAATAAAGCAGCTCTGTATGCTTTAGAATCTCTCTAGTAGTAATATGATGTCACACCCCCTTGTGTCTGTTTTCAAGTCAGACACAGCTGATGACTGTGATGTTGAACAATACTTTTGGATGCGGATTAACATTTTCTTTTTCTTGTAGGAATGATCAAGAAATTGGCTTCGGTATCCAGATACAAAGACAACAGACCACTTCAGCCATGGATTAAGAGCATTAGCAATCATCTGTGGTTTTCATGTTCATCTTGTGGAGGTGACCCGGATGTAAGTCTGTGTTTCTGTAACTGTTTTTTATCAAATAAACTGTAGAAGACAGCTAAATATTTACTTCAAATTTATCAGGAGTTGATCAAAAGGTGGAAGTCACTTCTGCACTACATTTGTGGGGTTCATTCCTGGACAGAAGATGGAGAAGAAAGAAGATGTCTGCATAGCGAGCTTACCTCTGATGAGCAGAGAAAAAAAAATGGCTTGATAAAAAGTCCAGGGCATTCATTACATTAGAGAACCTTGTCTTAGACAAGGGTCTTCTGAAAGACCTCAGGCAGATGGCACTTTTCAAGCATACTGGTCAGTTTACATATGTATAATGTATGTACATGTACAGAGCAAGAACATTTCTGAACACTATATTATTTTATTTTTTATCAGGTAAGCTTGAAGTGTTCCATTCACTGCTCCTGAAGTACTGCCCAAAAAGAATACACTTCCATTACACATCAATGCTTGCACGTACCCAGGTGGCAGTGCTTGACCACAATGAGAATGTTCACAGACAGCAAGCCAGAACCAACACTGGTAAGTTTGCTATACAATACATCACTGATTGTAATGTAATATTTCAGTACAAATATAAATTATTATTATTTTTTGGTAGGTACGCCACGGTTCAATGTAGTGTTCCCCAAGCACTCTAAACAGTGGGTGGCCAGAAAACTGTACGAGTCCCCAACTCAAAATTTCAGAGACGAGTATTTGAGAGGCGCATGGACGCACTATTATTTACAAGGACTCTTCTTCACATTTGGCAATACAAGCTGTCCCAAAAAACATATCGCAGCAGACCAAACCATTTAAGGAGGACACAGTCGCAAAGCATTTGTCACGATTCTCACAGTAGTTTTTTTACAGACCGACAACAGTGTAGGTTAACTTTACGAAGTGACGCTAATAAGTTCCACATTGCATGGTGGTTTTCTTTAGGGGTGTGTGTGTGTGTATGTTTGACATTGCCTGTTACAGTAGTATCTAAAAGTCAATCTATCTGTTAAATAACTAAATGAGGAGTATATAACAAAAAATGTGTAGGAAAAATTCAGTAATTGAGATATTTAAATTATAATTGATCTATTAAACATCGTATTGCATTTGGTTCCTTATTTACTTATAAACCAAATTATAAACAACTTAAAACCTATTATAACTAAAAAAAAATTCAGTAATTTTGTAACTGTTCATTTGTGAATCTACAGATAAAGAAAATTAAACTGGTAAAATACTTGCTTTCATGTAATGTGTCATTACTCTTTATTCTAACTGTCTGTCTATCTCTATATAATGAAACCATTATAAGTACTGACTGTTTAGTATTGCACATAGAAAAGAACATGTATTGACAATTTTGTTTTATTTTAGGAAATCAAAGACAACTGAAATTTACGTTATAATGACACCAGCCAAAAAAAAAGTCATTGCTCATAAATCGATAAATGGTAATGACTATAAGACAAGAAAAAGTCTTACATTTTATAGGCTTACAAGTAATAAATATAGAAAATATATAGAACATAGTTACAAATTATAAGAGTTCAATTCAAATTTCTACAACATTGCAAATGCATTGTCTGCTTCTGTGAAGCCCACATAACGTCGCGGATGGCTTTCTCCACACAAGAGGGTAAAACTTTTCTATTTCTTCTGCCCAGATATTCCCCCTTCAGCATCCACTCCAAAACCACACGATACGCCACCAACCTGCACTGACTGAAATATAAGGCAAACACTATAATAAACTCATTTGTTCATATGCACCCCTGTAATCGTTGCAATAACATTACAAATACAACACATTACTCACTCTATTGACAGCATGCCATTGGGTCCCTCTGGCCTTGGACGTCGCCTCCAGTTTATACGTGGCAAGCTAAACACAACATGCAAAACGCTGAGGCTCAACAGTGGAGAAAAGTCTGGATCTTCAGTCAGGCAGATGTGTGATGGGACACCCTCGGCAATGTCCTCGTCGGCGTCTTGTAGTTATGGCATTGCTATGTTCCATTCGTGACAACAGATGCTCTCCACTTCTGTTGGCATCTCACAACACTTACCACAAGAACACCACCACTTTTGAAGAGATCTCTGTCTCTCTGAGGCTTGAAGACATGCTGCTGCAGCAGATGCTTCCTCCATCTCTCTGAGTTCTTGATCTGAGTATTCTGGTTCAAATAAATACGGTTGGGCAAAAAAATCCACGTGGTCTGTTGATATATCAAAATCGTCTTCCATTGTGATTACCTGTACATCTAAATATCTTTAGATCTTCACAGTGGCAGGGAACACCGCAATGCTGTGTAAACAATGAGTGACGTATAAGCGCGAGAGATCACTTCCGGCGCTTGCGCAAACTACGCCAGAGTGTGGCTGGCGTGCTCGAAGAAGTTGGACATAGTGGTGTATTAGAGGTAAAAACTTATATAAATACTGTTCGGTTTCTCGCAAAAAAACGATCATTTCGTGTCTTAGGTCATCAATGTGTCGTCACGAGCCGCAGAGTTTAATTTGGATTTGTCTGTGCATGTTATTTTACTCTCATAGATTTTGTTACCATTGCAATGCATTATACGACCGATAGACTGCAACGGCTGGACTTAAAAATCATAATTTGTGTTCTACTGAAGAAACAAAAGTCACCTACACCTTGGATGCCCTGAGGGTAAGCAGATAAACATAACATTTTCGGGTGAACTATCTTTTAATATTTGCGCGCGTTCTGAGATGCGGGTTCACGCGCTTCAGATGAGCGCACACACAGATCTTCTCACTGTGCGCGCGCACGAGTTCACTTCTGGCTCTTTAATATTTTAATATAATATCTAATTAAAAAAAATTATATTTAATATTTCAATTTAATCTTTAAACTGGCAAGGCTTAAAAGAGTTTAGTTTAAACACAGATAGCAACATGTGATGTTCTGGTCTCACCTGCGCTATCAACACGTGACGACGGCATAAATGACAGTTATTCCAGCATTGATTAAAGAGTGACTGGTTTGTCCACGTATTGTTTTTTCTCTCTCATCGCTCTTGTTGTAATGTATTGGGAAACCAGAATTTGTATCCATCAACAGAAACAAGCATTAGCCGAACTCTAACAAATTAACCAGTTTTCCACATGTTAAAATTTATCAGATGCTAACATTGTCTTCTATGATGTGCAACACAAACACCCCTGCTAAAATCTCAGAAAAAGTAGTCTGGGGTTTCATGACCCTTTAAAGATACTGGGGGGAGAATAAATTGACACATTGGGCTAAATTAACCATCTTTTGATCTTCGAGATTAAAAGATTACTAATAAGGATGTAACGATTAACGCGGGGGGGGGGGGGGAAAAAGGGGCCCCCCCCAGTTGAAACCGATTCAATATGGGACGATTCAAAGTCGGTTTGAGAGCTAAACAGATCGCGATCATGAGGTGTAGGAGTTTATATGAATGCATGCCTGTGGGGAACTTACGGTCTTTAGAAAAGTTTAGGTGGTATTTTTTCTTTTCATCTTGCCTCTGTATAATGCCTAATAGGGCTGTGCAATTAATCGCATGCGATTGTCACGCTCATCTCGTCAGTAAAGTCGCCCAGCAAGCAATAGCCGTCATTTCAACGTCTAGGTTAAGTATAGACCCGATATAGTCCGGCTACGTGTAATCCACATCTAGCCCAAATAACCTTGAATTTGGTTTCATGTCGTTTTTTGGCAAAATAACTTGTAAGCAGGGGCGTAGATTACGCGGGGGACGCGGGGGACATGTCCCCCCCACTTTTTATAAAAAGTAAATTCGTCCCCTGCACTTTTATTGGAGAGTTGTGTTCACGACATGTTGAGGTTTTAATGGAGCGATGTATATAAATGCAGAATGATTTAAAATTAAAAGAGAAGATGGTCTACGCATGACGTTCACGTTTCCATGGCAATCAGTCACTCCGTCAAGTCATGACACGCCCTAGCTCGCATCCGCGGTCTCGCGCTGTATCCAACAGTCATAGAGCTCGCGATGAGTTCAAAGCGGCAAAAAACTCTTCACTCCTTTTTTACGAAAAAGTCAAGCAGCGTAAGTTGGCATGTGGTATCCGAATTGTGTTGCACACTGTTGAGCAACTCTGCCTATTGCTCTTGTTGAATAATTAGCTAGCTTTGATGGAAATTATAAGGGAAAAATAGATGCTTGGACAAACGTTCACTTATTTTCTGTGTATTTTCCGTAAATCTTTTATAACGTCTTTTATTTTAACAAGTATGTTATCAAAACCCTTCAAATAAGAATAAAGATAATGTTGAACTGAGATTTTACAACGTTTACAGCATGTTTAACTCTGCCAATTCTGCATAATATAATTCAATCAAGCATGCATGCACTGACGATCTGATATAGAAGCGATCTTCATTTATGGGGTGCTCTTTCATTATTGCACAAATTTTACGTTTTTATATGTTGTCAAATATGAGCAAGAAACAGACAGCCTAGGTTTGACAGGGCAGAATCAGGATGTAACACAAGAAAAATAAACTTCACAGGCGAGAACAGATAGAGTGGCTTTTAACACCTGGCTGCTATTGCATTGTTGTTGTTTTTACATTGTATAAAATCTATTAATGCACAAGTGTTTGTAGGATTATATATGGACCAATCATAAAAAATTTAATTAGTAAAATATAGAAAAAATATGTAACACATTAGTATGATGAACAAATTCTCAGCTATCATTTAGGTACTTATTAGCTTGCATACTGATTGTTTATTAGTAGGCTACTTAGAAAGCACATACTAATTCCTTATTCTTCATGACCATATCCTGCATCCCATAATCCTACCTAATACCTAAACTTAAAAACTACCTTACTAAATATTAATAAGCAGAAAATTAGGAGTTTGAGGCAAAAGTCATAGTTAATAGTTAATATGTGTTCCCCATACTAAAGTGTTAAAAAATAATTTAGGATACAAATTATTGGTTGGTAGACAGAACAGGGGGCATCTGGCATAGGGTTGGCTGCTGTAGAAGTAGGCAGGTCGTCTGTAACTGTATTAAAACCCCACCAGCCAGATCCTAAGACTATTGTGTGTCAGGTGCATGGACTGTAGAATAGAACAGAATAAAGTAGTATGTGAATGTGCAAGTATCCATTACTGTGTGCCATGTGAAACAGGTAAGAAACATACACAAAATACAATTGAAATCTAAAGCTGCAAGCAGCGATGAACGGGCCCTCGCACCCGGGCTCACCGCCAGGGGGCGTCTTTAGTAAGACTGCGAACGGCGAGCAATATGCATTTAAAGTGGTAAATGAAGGAGGAATATGTCATAGTCATTTATATGTGCCAATCTTCCTGCTGCCAGCTGGTGGCGCTATGACTATAACTGGATTTGGCATGTAGATTTCTTCAGTCCAGCATTTTTATCAAACATATGAAATTTGGTGCAGTTTGAACATGGTATGTTTGAGTTAGTGTAGAGCATGGTGTTTCCTATTGACAACAGGTGGCGCTATGTTTATAACTGAATATTGGCCTTTTGATGTCTTCAGGCCAGTATTCTTACTAAACGTGTGATGTTTTTTGCAGATTGGACATTGCATGGTTAAGTTAGTGTAAAACAAGTAATTTCCTGTTGCCAGCAGGTGGCGCTATGATTATATTGGAATATTGGCCTTTAGATGTCTTCAGGCCATGACTCTTTGGTGCAAATTGGATATTGTATGTTTAAGTTAGTGTAAAACATGCCATTTCCTGTTGCCAGATGGTGGCGCTATGACTATAACTGAATATGAGCATGGACATGTGTTCAGGACAGAACAACTACCAAACGTGTGAAGTTTGGGGCAGATCAGACATTGCATGTTAAAGTTAGTGTAAAACAAGCCATTTCCGGTTGCCATCAGGTGGCGCTATGATTATTATAATGGAGAATATTGGCATGTAGATCTGTTCAGGTCAGGAGTCTTATCTAACATGTGAAGTTTGGGGAAGATCGGACATTTTATGCCTGAGTTACAACAACTTTTATTCCCATGGCGAGACATCGAAATTTGTCACGGCGCCATGGACTCATCCTTTAACGAAAACACAAGATCTTCACAACTTAACATCTTAAAGGCCTTTAGATCAGACTGACCAAAAAAAAAATGTTGATGTCATTAAAGTTCTAGGAGTAGTTCGTTACAGCGTAAAACATGTCACTTCCTGTTGTCAGCAGGTGGCGCTATGACTATAACTGAATATGGGCATGTAGATCTGTTCAGGTCAGGACTATTATCAAACATATGAAGTTTGGAGCAGATTGGACACTGCATGCCTGAGTTACAACAACTTCCTGTTTCATGGCGAAACATCGAAATTTGTCACAGCGCCATGGACACGTCCTTTAACGAAAACTCAAGATCTTCGCAATTTAACATCGCAAAGGCCTTTAGATTATACTGAACAACTTTGGTGTTCATCTGAATTAATCTCTAGGAGGAGTTCGTTAAAATACAACGTCTGAAAATGGCAAAAATTACACACAATTTGCAGAGAAAATTAAAAATAACCGACTTCCTGTTGGCTTTCGGATTTTGCTCCGATATACTTTTTTGTAGGTATTGGTGTGTTACATATGTGTTCCGATTTTCGTACATGTACGTAAAACGTAGCTCGAGGAGCACTCCGTCGAAATTTTACAGGTGGCGCTATCGAGCCATTTTGCCACACCCGATTAAATATTGGCTTTTAGACGTGTTCAGGCCAGGACTCTTATCAAACATGTGAAGTTTGGGGAAGATTGGACATTTTATGCCTGAGTTACAAAAGCTTTTATGCCCGTGGCGAGACATCGAAATTTGTCACGGCGCCATGAACACATCCTTTAACGAAAACTCAAGATCTTCACAATTTAACATCGCAAAGGCCTTTAGATTAGACTGACCAAAAAAAATTTAGTTGACATCAAATTTCTCGGAGGAGTTCGTTACAGCGTAAAACATGTCACTTCCTGTTGCCAGCAGGTGGCGCTATGACTATAACTGAATATGGGCATGTTGATCTGTTCAGGTCAGGAGTCTTATCAAACATGTGAAGTTTGGGGCAGATCGGACATTTCATGCCTGAGTTATAACAACTTCCTTTTTCATGGCAAAACATCAATGTTTGTCAGGCCGCCACGGACACGCCCTTCGATGAAAACTCTAGATCTTCGCAATTTAACATCGCAAAGGCCTTTAGATTACACTGTCCAGGTTTGGTGTTGATCTGAATTAATCTCTAGGAGGAGTTCGTTAAAGTACAAGGTGTGAAAATGGCAAATATGACTCAAAATTTGCAGAGAAAATTAAAAATAACCGACTTCCTGTTGGGATTCGGATTTTGCTCCGATTTACTTTTTTGTAGGTATTGGTGTGTTAAATATGTGTACCGATTCGTACATGTACGTGAAACGTAGCTCGAGGCGCACTCCGTGTAAAGTGAATAGGTGGCGCTGTCGAGCCATTTTGCCACACCCACTTCTGAAACCCATATCAGATGTAAATTTTCGCCACTTCTGAGGCGTGTGCAAAGTTTCATGACTTTTTGAGCATGTTTAGGCCCTCAAAAATGCGATTGATCTTGGAGAAGAAGAATAAAAATAATAATAATTAAAGCTGCAAGCAGCGATGAACGGGCCCTCGCACCCGGGCTCACCGCCACCCGGTGGCTTTAGGAAAACAGCAAACATTGGGCAATACTCTTTTAAAGTGGTAAATATAGGAGGAACATGTCAAAGTCATTTATATGTGCCAAAATTCCTGCTGCCAGCTGGTGGCACTATGAATATAACTGAATGTTGGCATGTAGGTGTCTTCAGGCCAGCACTTTTATTAAACATGTGAAGTCTGGTGCAGATTGAACATGGTATGTTTGAGTTAGTGTAAAGCATGGCATATCTTGTTGCCAACAGGTGGCACTATAATTATTACAGAACATTGACATGTAGATGTCTTCAGGCCAGTATTCTTACTAAACATGTGATGTTTTTTGCAGATTGGACATTGCATGTTTAGGTTAGTGTAAAACAAGTAATTTACTGTTGCCAGCAGATGGCACTATGATTATAACTGAATATTGTCCTTTAGATATCTTCAGGCCAGGACTCTTACCAAACATTGGAAGTTTGGGGCAGATCGGACATTGCATGTTTAAGTTAGTGTAAAACAAGTAATTTTCTGTTGCCAGTAGGTGGCGCTATGATTATAACTTAATATTGGCATGTACATGTTTTCAGGCCAGGATTCTTATCAAATATTTTAAGTTTAGGGCAGATCAGACATTGCATGTTTAAGTTACTGTAAAACAAGTCATTTCCTGTTGCCTGCAGGTGGCGCTATAATTACTACTGAATATTGGCTTTTAGATAAGTTCAGTCCAGGACTCTCATAAAACATGTGAAGTTTGAGTCAGATTAGACATTGTATGCAAGAGTTACAACAACTTCCTCTTTCACTGTATTAATAGCATGCTTTAGCACTTAGCTAAGTGTTGCTAGCTTGTATGAGCACATTTCTAGCATGTTTAGCACACAATGGCATATTTTACTGTGTTGCTAATAGTGCAGCACAGTCTTAAACATGTCACTTCCTGTTGCCAATAGGTGGCGCTATCACTAAACTGAATCTTTGCATGTAGATGTGGTTGGTACGGACTGAAATCAAAATAGTTAAGTTTGGGCAGATTGGACACTGCAGGCATGAGTTGCATACATTCCTCTTTCACTGCATTAATAGCATGCTTTAGCACTTAGCTAAGTGATGCTAGCGTTTTTTTGTATGTTTCTAGCAAGTTGCCAGCCTATGAAACAGTTGCTGACGATTTTTATTTTGTTTCTTGGAGTCCAAAACAGTGTTAAGCATGTCACTTCCTGTTGCCAGCAGGTGGCGCTATGAGAATAACTGAATTTGGGTTTGGGAATTTGTTCAGGACATAACACCTATCAAACGTGTGAAGTTTGGGGCAGATTGGACACTGATTCCTGAGTCAGTAAATTCTTGTTTCACTGCATTAATAGCATACTTTAACACTTAGCTAAGTGTTGCTATTATGTTTTAGTATGTTTCTAGCATGTTGCCAGCCTATTTAACACTTGCTGATGCTTTTTAATATGTTCCTAGGAGTCCATAACAGTGCTAAACATGTCACTTCCTGTTGCCAGCAGGTGGTGCTATGACTATAACCGAAAACGGACATGTACATGTGTTCAGGACAGGACTCTTATCAACTAGTTAAATTTGGGGCAGATTGGACACTGCATGCCTAAGTTACAGTAACTTCCTCTTTCACTGCATTAATAGCATGCTTTAGCACTTAGCTAAGTGTTGCTAGCATGTTTCAGTATGTTTCTAGCAAGTTGCCAGCCTATGAATCAGTTGCTGACGATTTTTAATATGTTCCTAGGAGTCCATAACAGTGTTAAGCATGTCACTTCCTCTTGCCAGCAGGTGGCGCTATGAGTATAACTGAATTTGGGAAGGGGTATTTGTTCAGGACATAACACCTATCAAATGTGTGAAGTTTGGGGCAGATTGGACACTGCATTCCTGAGTTACAGTAACTTCCTCTTTCTCTGCATTAATAGCATGCTTTAGCACTTAGCTAAGTGTTGCTAGCATTTTTAATTATGTTTCTAGCATGTTGCCAGCCTATTTACAAGTGCTGACGCTTTAATATGCTCCTAGGAGTCCATAACAGTGCTAAACATGTCACTTCCTGTTGCCAGCAGGTGGCGCTATGACTATAACCGAAAACGGGCATGTAGATGTGTTCAGGACAGGACTCTTATCAAACTTGTTAAGTTTGGGGCAGATTGGACACTGCATGTCTGAGTTACAGAAACTTCTTGTTTCACTGCATTAATAGCATGCTTTAGCACTTAGCTAAATGTTGCTAGCATGTTTTAGTATGTTTCTAGCAAGTTGCCAGCCTATGAAACAGTTGTTGACGATTTTTAATATGTTCCTAGGAGTCAATAACAGTGTTAAGCATGTCACTTCCTGTTGCCAGAAGGTGGCGCTAAGAGAATAACTGAATTTGGGCATGGGTATTTATTCAGGACATAACACCTATCAAATATGTGAAGTTTGGGGCAGATTGGACACTGCATTCCTGAGTTACAAAAACTTCCTCTTTCACTGCATTAATATCATGCTTTAGCACTTAGCTAAGTGTTGCTAGCATGTTTCAGCATGTTTCTAGTGTGTTGCTAGCATATTTTACACTTGCTGACGATTTTTAATATGTTCCTAGGAGTCCATAACAGTGTTAAGCATGTCACGTCCTGTTGTCAGCAGGTGGCGCTATGACTATAAATTAATTTGGTTATGGGTTTTTGTTCAGGACATAACACCTATCAAATGTGTGAAGTTTGGGGCAGATTGTACACTGCATGCCTGAGTTATAGCATGCTTTAACACTTAGCTAAGTGTTGCTAGCATTTTTTAATATGTTTCTAGCATGTTGCCAGCCTATTTAACACTTGCTGATGCTTTTTAATATGTTCCTAGGAGTCCATAACAGTGCTAAACATGTCACTTCCTGTTGCCAGAAGGTGGCGCTATAACTGTAACAGAATATGAGCATGTAGATGTCTTCAGACCAGGACTTTTATCAAACATGTGAAGTTTGGGGAAGATTGGACACTGCATGCCTGAGTTACAGTAACTTCTTGATTCACTGCATTAATAGCACGCTTTAGCACTTAGCTAAGTGTTGCTAGCATGTTTCAGTATGTTTCTAGTATATTGCAAGCCTATGTAACAGTTGCTGACGAATTTTGATATGTTCCTAGGAGTCCATAACAGTGCTAAACATGTAACTTCCTCTTGCCAGCAGGTGGCGCTATGAGTATAGCTGAATTTGCATGGGTATTTGTTCAGGACATAACACCTATCAAACGTGTGAAGTTTGGGGCAGATTGGACACTGCATTCCTGAATTACAAAAACTTCCTCTTTCACTGCATTAATATAATGCCTTAGCACTTAGCTAAGTGCTGCTAGCATTTTTAAGCATGTTCCTAGCAAGTTGCCAGCCTATTAAACAGTTGCTGACAAATTTTTATATGTTCCAAGGAGTCCATAACAGTGCTAAACATGTAACTTCCTGTTTCCAGCAGGTGGCGCCATGACTTTAACCCGAAAACGGGCATGTAGATGTGTTCAGGCCAGGACTCTTATCAAATGTGTGAAGTTTGGGGCAGATTGGGCATTGCATGAATGAGTTACAACAACTTCCTGTTTCACTGCATTATTATCATGCTTTAGCACTTAGCTAAGTTTTGCTAGCATTTTTTTGTATGTTTCTAGCATACTGCCAGCCAATGGTACAGTTGCTGACGAATTTTTATATGTTACTAGGAGTCCATAACAGTGTTAAGCGTGTCACTTCCTCTTGCCAGCAGGTGGCGCAATGACTATAACCGGAAAAGGGCATGAGCTGTGTTCAGGCCAGGACTCTACTCAAACATGTGAAGTTTTAGGCAGATTTGGGATTGTATGCATGAGTTACAACAACTTCCTGTTTCACTGCATTAATATCATGCTTTAGCACTTAGCTAAGTGTTGCTAGCATGTAATAGTATGTTTCTAGCATGTTGGCAGCCTATTTAACACTTGCTGACGCTTTTTAATATGCTCCTAGGAGTCCATAACAGTGTTAAGCATGTCAATTCCTGTTTCCAGCAGGTGGCGCTATGACTATAAATTAATTTGGTTATGGGTTTTTGTTCAGGACATAACACCTATCAAGTGTGTGAAGTTTGGGGCAGATTGGACACTGAATGCCCGAGTTACAGTAACTTCCTGTTTCACTGCATTAATAGCATGCTTTAGCAATTAGCTAAGTGTTGCTAGCATGTTTAAGCATGTTTCTAGCATGTTGCTAGCCTATTTAACACTTGCTGATGCTTTTTAATCTGTTCCTAGGAGTCCATAACAGTGCTAAAAATGTCACTTCCTGTTGCCAGCAGGTGACGCTATGAGAATAACTGAATTTGGGCATGGGTATTTGTTCAGGCCATAACACCTATCAAACGTGTGAAGTATGGGGCAGATCGGACATTGCTTGCCTGAGTTACAACAACTTCCTGTTTCACTGCATTAATAGCATGCTTTAGCACTTAGCTAAGTGTTGCTAGCTTGTTTTAGTATGTTTCTAGCATGTTGCTAGCCTATTTAACACTTGCTGACACTTTTTAATATGTTCCTAGGAGCCCATAACAGTGTTAAGCATTCACATCCTGTTGCAGATGGTGGCGCTATGACTATAACTTAATTTGGGTATGGGTTTTTGTTCAGGACATAACACCTATCAAATGTGTGAAGTTTGGGGAAGATTGGACACTGCATGCCTGAGTTACAACAACTTCCTGTTTCAGGGCGAAACATCAAACTTTGTCAGGCCGCCAGGGACAGGCCCCTTGATGAAAACTCAAAATCTTAGCAATTTAACGTCACAAAGGCCTTATGATGACCCTCACCAAATTTGAAGATGATCCGATTAAAACTGTAGGAGGAGTTCGTCAAAGTACGAGGCCTGGAAATGTCAAAAACTGCACAAAAACTGTACAGTAAATTCAGAATAACGTACATCCTGTTGGGTTTTGTACCAAGAGACTTTTTTTGTAGGTAATGGTGTGTTACACATATGTACCGATTTTCGTACATTTATGTAAAACGTAGCTCGAGGCACACTACGTTGAATGTTTACAGGTGGCGCTATCAAGCCATTTTGCCACACCCAATTCTGAAAACCATATCAAATGTACATGTTCACCAGTTCTGATGAGTGTACAAAGTTTCATGAGTTTTCGAGCATGTTTAGGCCCTCAAAAATGCGATTCACTTTGGAGAAGAAGAAGAAGAAGAAGAATAATAAGAAACGGAGCAATTCCAATAGGGTCCTCACACCATCGGTGCTCGGGCCCTAATAATTAAAGCTGCAAGCAGCGATGAACGGGCCCTCGCACCCGGGCTCACCGCCAGCGGGCGTCTTTAGTAAGACTGCGAACGGCGAGCAATATGCATTTAAAGTGGTAAATGAAGGAGGAATATGTCATAGTAACTTATATGTGCCAATCTTCCTGCTGCCAGCTGGTGGCGCTATGACTATAACTGGATTTTGGCATGTAGATTTCTTCAGTCCAGCACTTTTATCAAACATATGAAATTTGATGCAGATTGAACATGGTATGTTTGAGTTAGTGTAAAGCATGATGTGTCCTATTGACAACAGGTGGCGCTATGATTATAACTGAATATTGGCCTTTAGATGTCTTCAGGCCATGACTCTTTGGTGCAAATTGGATATTGTATGTTTAAGTTAGTGTAAAACATGCCATTTCCTGTTGCCAGATGGTGGCGCTATGACTATAACTGAATATTGACCTTTAGATGTCTTCAGGCCATGACTCTTTACAAATATGTGAAGTTTGGTGCAAATTGGACATTGCATATTTAAGTTAGTGTAAAGCAAGACATTTCCTGTTGACAACAGGTGGTGCTATGATTATAACTGAATATTGGCCTTTAGATGTCTTCAGGCCATGACTTTTTGGTGCAAATTGGATATTGTATGTTTGAGTTAGTGTAAAGCATGTTGTGTCCTATTGACAACAGGTGGCGCAATGATTATAACTGAATATTGGCCTTAAAATGTCTTCAGGCCATGATTCTTTCCAAATATGTGAAGTTTGGTGCAATTTGGATATTGTATGTTTAAGTTAGTGTAAAACATGCCATTTCCTGTTGCCAGATGGTGGCGCTATTACTATAACTGAATATTGGCATGAAGATCTGTTCAGGTCAGGAGTCTTATCAAACATGTGAAGTTTGGGTAGATGGACATTTTATGACTGAGTTACAAAAGCTTTTATGCCCGAGGCGAGACATCGAAATTTGTCACGGCAACATGGACTCATCCTTTAACGAAAACAAAATATCTTCACAACTTAACATCTTAAAGGCCTTTAGATCAGACTGACCAAAAAAAAAAAATGTTGATGTCATTAAAGTTCTAGGAGTAGTTCGTTACAGCGTAAAACATGTCACTTCCTGTTGTCAGCAGGTGGCGCTATGACTATAACTGAATATGGGCATGTAGATCTGTTCAGGTCAGGACTATTATCAAACATATGAAGTTTGGAGCAGATTGGACATTGTATGTCTGAGTTATAGCAACTTCCTTTTTCATGGCGAGACATCGAAATTTGTCACGGCGCCATGGACACGTCCTTTAACGAAAACTCAAGATCTTCGCAATTTAACATCACAAAGGCCTTTAGATTATACTGAACAACTTTGGTGTTCATCTGAATTAATCTCTAGGAGGAGTTCGTTAAAATACAACGTCTGAAAATGGCAAAAATTACACACAATTTGCAGAGAAAATTAAAAATAACCGACTTCCTGTTGGCTTTCGGATTTTGCTCCGATATACTTTTTTGTAGGTATTGGTGTGTTACATATGTGTTCCGATTTTCGTACATGTACGTGAAACGTAGCTCGATGCGCACTCCTTTGAAAATTTGTAGATGGCGCTATCGAGCCATTTTGCCACACCCGATTAAATATTGGCTTTTAGACGTGTTCAGGCCAGGACTCTTATCAAACATGTGAAGTTTGGGGAAGATTGGACATTTTATGCCTGAGTTACAAAAGCTTTTATGCCCGTGGCGAGACATCGAAATTTGTCACGGCGCCATGAACACATCCTTTAACGAAAACTCAAGATCTTCACAATTTAACATCACAAAGGCCTTTAGATTAGACTGACCAAAAAAAATTTAGTTGACATCAAATTTCTCGGAGGAGTTCGTTACAGCGTAAAACATGTCACTTCCTGTTGCCAGCAGGTGGCGCTATGACTATAACTGAATATGGGCATGTTGATCTGTTCAGGTCAGGAGTCTTATCAAATATGTGAAGTTTGGGGCAGATTGGACATTGCATGTCTGAGTTATAGCAACTTCCTTTTTCATGGCGAAGCATCGAAATTTGCCAGGCCGCCACGGACACGCCCTTCGATGAAAACTCTAGATCTTCGCAATTTAACATCGCAAAGGCCTTTAGATTATACTGAACAACTTTGGTGTTAATCTGAATTAATCTCTAGGAGGAGTTCGTTAAAGTACAAGGTGTGAAAATGGCAAATATGACACAAAATTTGCAGAGAAAATAAAAAATAACCGACTTCCTGTTGGGATTCGGATTTCGCACCAGGAGACTTTTTTGTAGGTATTGGTGTGTTACATGTGTGTACCGATTTTCGTACATGTACGTGAAACGTAGCTCGAGGCGCACTCCGTTGAAAGTGTATAGGTGGCGCTGTCGAGCCATTTTGCCACACCCACTTCTGAAACCCATATCAGATGTAAATTTTCGCCACTTCTGAGGCGTGTGCAAAGTTCCATGACTTTTTGAGAATGTTTAGGCCTCAAAATGCGATCGATCTGGAGAAGAAGAATAAGGAAATACAGAATAATTAAAGCTGCAAGCAGCGATGAACGGGCCCTCGCACCCGGGCTCACCGCCAGCGGGCGTCTTTTAGTAAGACTGCGAACGGCGAGCAATATGCATTTAAAGTGGTAAATGAAGGAGGAATATGTCATAGTCATTTATATGTGCCAATCTTCCTGCTGCCAGCTGGTGGCGCTATGATTATAACTGGATGTTGGCATGTAGGTGTCTTCAGGCCAGCACTTTTATTAAACATGTGAAGTCTGGTGCAGATTGAACATGGTATGTTTGAGTTAGTGTAAAGCGTGATGTGTTCTATTGACAACAGGTGGCGCTATGATTATAACAGAATATTTGCCTTTAGATGTGTTCAGGCCAGGACTCTTTCCAAATATGTGAAGTTTGGTGCAGATCGGACATTGCATGTTAAAGTTAGTGTAAATCAAGCCATTTCCTGTTGCCAGCAGGTGGCGCTATGATTATATTGGAATATTGGCCTTTAGATGTCTTCAGGCCATGACTCTTTGGTGCAAATTGGATATTGTATGTTTAAGTTAGTGTAAAACATGCCATTTCCTGTTGCCAGATGGTGGCGCTATGACTATAACTGAATATGGGCATGAAGATCTGTTCAGGTCAGGAGTCTTATCAAACATGTGAAGTTTGGGGAAGATCGGACATTTTATATTTAAGTTAGTGTAAAACAAGTCATTTCCTGTTGCCAGCAGGTGGCGCTATGTTTATTATTGAATATTGGCCTTAAGATGAGTTCAGGCCGGGAGTCTTATCAAACATGTGAAGTTTTGGGAAGATTGGACATTTTATGCCTGATTTACAAAAGCTTTTATGCCCGTGGCGAGGCATCGAAATTTGTCACGGCGCCATGGACTCATACTTTAACGAAAACACAAGATCTTCACAACTTAACATCTTAAAGGCCTTTAGATCAGACTGACCAAAAAAAAAATGTTGATGTCATTAAAGTTCTAGGAGTAGTTCGTTACAGCGTAAAACATGTCACTTCCTGTTGTCAGCAGGTGGCGCTATGACTATAACTGAATATGGGCATGAAGAACTGTTCAGGTCAGGAGTCTTATCAAACATATGAAATTTGGTGCAGATTGGACATTGCATGTCTGAGTTATTAGCAATTCCTATTTAAGGGCGAGACATCGATATTTGTCATGGCGCCATGGACACGTCCTTAACGAAAACTCAAGATCTTCGCAATTTTACATACGCAAAGGCCTTTAGATTATACTGAACAACTTTGGTGTTCATCTGAATTAATCTCTAGGAGGAGTTCGTTAAAATACAACGTCTGAAAATGGCAAAAATTACACACAATTTGCAGAGAAAATTAAAAATAACCGACTTCCTGTTGGCTTTCGGATTTTGCTCCGATATACTTTTTTGTAGGTATTGGTGTGTTACATATGTGTTCCGATTTTCGTACATGTACGTAAAACGTAGCTCGATGCGCACTCCTTTGAAAAATTGTAGATGGCGCTATCGAGCCATTTTGCCACACCCGATTAAATATTGGCTTTTAGACGTGTTCAGGCCAGGACTCTTATCAAACATGTGAAGTTTGGGGAAGATTGGACATTTTATGCCTGAGTTACAAAAGCTTTTATGCCCGTGGCGAGACATCGAAATTTGTCACGGCGCCATGGACACATCCCTTAACGAAAACACAAGATCTTCACAAATTAAAATCTTAAAGGCCTTTAGATCAGACTGACCAAAAAAAAATTTAGTTGAAATCAAATTTCTCGGAGGAGTTCGTTACAGCGTGAAACATGTCACTTCCTGTTGCCAGAAGGTGGGGCTATGAGAATAACTGAATTTGGGCACGGGTATTTGTTCAGGTCAGGAGTCTTATCAAATATGTGAAGTTTGGGGCAGATTGGACATTGCATGTCTGAGTTATAGCAACTTCCTTTTTCATGGCGAAGCATCGAAATTTGCCAGGCCGCCACGGACACGCCCTTCGATGAAAACTCTAGATCTTCGCAATTTAACATCGCAAAGGCCTTTAGATTACACTGTCCAGGTTTGGTGTTGATCTGAATTAATCTCTAGGAGGAGTTCGTTAAAGTACAACGTGTGAAAATGGCAAATATGACACAAAATTTGCCGAGAAAATAAAAAATAACCGACTTCCTGTTGGGATTCGGATTTCGTACCAAGAGACTTTTTTGTAGGTATTGGTGTGTTACATGTGTGTACCGATTTTCGTACATGTACGTGAAACATAGCTCGAGGCGCACTCCGTTGAAAGTGAATAGGTGGCGCTGTCGAGCCATTTTGCCACACCCACTTCTGAAACCCATATCAGATGTAAATTTTCGCCACTTCTGAGGCGTGTGCAAAGTTTCATGACTTTTTGAGCATGTTTAGGCCCTCAAAAATGCGATTGATCTTAGAGAATAATAATAATAATAATAATAATAATAATAAACGGAGCAGATACAAGAGGGTCCTCGCACCACCGGTGCTCGGGCCCTAATTAAAGCTGCAAGCAGCGATGAACGGGCCCTCGCACCCGGGCTCACCGCCAGCGGGCGTCTTTAGTAAAACAGCGAACAGCGAGCAATATGCATTTAAAGTGGTAAATATTGGAGGAATATGTCAAAGTCATTTATATGTGCCAATCTTCCTGCTGCCAGCTGGTGGCGCTATGACTATAACTGGATTTTGGCATGTAGATTTCTTCAGTCCAGCACTTTTATCAAACATATGAAATTTGGTGCAGATTGAACATGGTATGTTTGAGTTAATATAAAGCATGACATGTCCTATTGCCAACAGGTGGCGCTATAATTATAACTGTATATTGGCCTTTAGATGTCTTCAGGCCATGAGTCTTTCCAAATATGTGAAGTTTGGTGCAAATTGGATATTGTATGCTTTAGTTAGTGTAAAACATGCCATTTCCTGTTGCCAGAAGGTGGCGCTATGACTATAACTGAATATGGGCATGTAGATCTGTTCAGGTCAGGATTATTATCAAACATATGAAATTTGGTGCAGTTAAAAGGGTTGTATGTTTGAGTTAGTGAAAGGCATTGTGTTTATTGACACAGGTGGCGCTATGATTATAATGAATATTGGACTTTGATTACTTTCAGGCCATGACTCTTCCAATATGTTAAGTTTGGTGCAGATCGGACATTGCATGTTAAAGTTAGTGTAAATCAAGCCATTTCCTGTTGCCAGCAGGTGGCGCTAGATTATATTGGGACTATGGCCTTATAGATGTCTTCAGCCCAGACTCTTTGGTGCAAATTGGAATGTATGTTTAAGATAGTGTAAAACAGCCAGTCTGTTGTCAGTTGGTGGCGCTATGACTATAACTGAATAGGGGCATGAAGATCTGTTCAGGTCAGGAGTCTTATCAAACAAGTGAAGTTTGGGGCAGATTGAACATGCTATGTTTGAGTTAGTGTAAAGCAGGATGTGTCCTATTGACAACAGGTGGCGCTATGAGTATAACTGAAGTTGGCCTTTAGAAGTCTTCAGGCCATGACTCTTTGGTGCAATTTTGATATTGTATGTTTAAGTTAGTGTAAAACAAGCCATTACCTGTTGCCATCAGGTGGCGCTATGATTAAAATGGCATATTGGACTTCAGATGTGTTCAGGCCAGGACTCTTATCTAACATGTGAAGTTTGGGGAAGATTGGTCATTTTATGCCTGAGTTACAAAACTTGTATTCCCATGGCGAGACATCAATATATGTCGTGGCGCCATGGACACGTCCTTTAACGAAAACACAAGATCTTCAAAAATTAACATCTTAAAGGCCTTTAGATTATACTGACCAAAAAAAAAAAGTTGATTCATAAATTTCTAGCGTAGTGCATCACAGAGTAAAACATGTCACTTCCTGTTGTCAGCAGGTGGGGCTATGACTATAACTGAATATGGGCATGTAGATCTGTTCAGGTCAGGAGTCTTATCAAATATGTGAAGGTTGGAGCAGATTGGACATTGTATGTCGGAGTTATAGCAACCTCCTTTTTCATGGCGAAGCATCGAAATTAGTCAGGCCGCCACGGACACGCCCTTTAACGAAAACTCAAGATCTTCGCAATTTAACATCGCAAAGGCCTTAGATTATACTGAACAACTTTGGTGTTAT
>JADLZN010008450.1:12875-55132 GCA_018155175.1 Sinocyclocheilus anophthalmus | reverse complement strand
TCAAGCTCGTGTAGAGCAATGTGTCCGACTCTTTGATCTGAGTCAGTACAGTGTGTATACACTGGGCCTTTATTCTTATTTTAACATTGCGCCAGAACCGTATAATAATGTCTGCTTGCATATATATATACTTTGTCTATACCTCTGTACCAGTTAGAGATGGTCATTTTGGTCGTTTATTTCTCTGAGGCATTCAATTGGGGGTTGGTGTCCATATTAATTATTTCTTTAGCCTATTTCTCTATGCATCAGATTGACTTTGGCTGTTGCATTATGCTTCAGTTGGTTCAGAATTTTGCAACATGAACTTTGCAGTTTCAAGATGGTGTGAGGGTAAAAAATGGCTCTCAAGCATGCTTAAAAACACATCTCAAGACCTTTGTGTCCCATTCTGTTGAGTTATATGCTCACGTCTGGCCGTTTGAAAGGAAGAACACGTCCTGTGTGAACGCCCCTAATCCTGTCTGGGATATTGAGCGCTGCCCTGGACTGAAAGTCAATGAGAACAGTGATGCAAATGCTGTAATGATGAACGTAAAAATAGGGCTGGTTTTGACACCACCCCTCTTCACGATGATTCGATTTCATGCAAAGCTCGATTTGATATCGATTATTTTGGATATATGTCAGGTACAGTACTTGCCAAATTTTCTACACTTAAAAACTAATGTTTTAAAATATGTCATTTGGTACTACATTACTATAATATTAAAAGGTTAAAAATTACTGATTTGTAGGCTAATATACAACTACTAAAATTACACTTAATGAAGTTTTTAAAATAATAAAGTTACAATTAAATAATATTTCTTACTTCAATGTTTTTTGTTTTTATATAAAAACATTAAATGGTGGCTGTCATAAAAAAATTGATTTATTCAAACATAAATTAAACATAAGAACAGTAAAACTTATAATGAATATGTTATATGGTGCATATATTTAGCTAAGTGCTCCTCTCTACAGTTTATTTTTCTAATGAGTAACGAGTTTATGCTTACGAATATGTTTTTCTGAGGTAAGTGTGACGTTACGTGACATTGTACAAGCTGTTATATTGACGTCTTTGCGCGGCTGAAACACTGATTGAGCGATTACACGAGACAGGATACGGATTGTAAAGTTATACTCTTTCTTTAACTTACCTCGGATGTTTAGTCATGTTTATTTTGTGTTGAAACTGGTATTAATGTGGAGGAGATCTGTTGAACTGAGGCGCTACAGCGATCTGTCACTCCACATTAAACAGCGCCGAAACGGCATTTATTGTTTGAATACTGCAATACAATGTACAGAATTTGAAATCTGAGACTTTGTTTCATATTGAAAGTACGAACACACAATGCTTATTGTGATTTATTGGATGGGAAGTGCGCTTCAACATTCCGTCCACTAACTGAAAACAGGCTAGAATAATCGATTCTTGGGATTTAAGAATAGATATCGTTCCGTAAAAACCGAGAATCGATAATATCAAGATATCAGTATTTTTTACCCAGCCCTAGTGACCAACCACAAAATCAAAAATGAAGTCAAGAGTTGTGTTGTCATGTTCGATCTGTTCCATCGCTTCTGAATACTTGAGTATTTGTGTCTAACAGAGCAGTGAGGCTGCACTATTTCAGCAGTCTTGGTTCTGTGAGTTTTTCTGATTCATTTAGGCCCCATGGAGATTTTTTTAAATTCTTCACTAAAGAGTTCCAAGCCATGCACAAAACCTCAGAGATAAATCACTACGTTACTAACATTTTGAATAAAAAATACAGAGTTGCAAAACTGTTCTTAAAGTGATAGTCACCCAAAAATAAAATGTCTCAACCAAAACTATCCTTCAAAATATATTTTATGTTCCGCAGAAGAAAGTTAGTCATTAAGGCTTTGGAATGACATGAAGGCAAGTAAATGATGACAATTTTCATTTTGGGCGAATTTCCTATTAATATCTTTATTTATTTGTTTATGTGTTTGGGCTATAATTATCCAGCCGTAGGGCTGTCACGATTCCTCGATTCAATTAGAGTACTCGATTTAAAAAAAAATACTCAATTGCATTTTGCCCGTGACGAGTAATCGGCAAAATACCAGAAGTGGAGCATTTCACAGACGAGAATCCATGAAAATCATTATTAGACAGTCTTCCAAAGCTGCGTGATATATTAATCTCATTTAAAAATCATAAAGCATAATGCTATTGTGAATTCACAAACGCTGCGATTCTATTAAATAAATGTATGCAATGCCGGTTATATGCACTTTAATTATTTACATGCGTGTAGGTTACGTACAGTACGTGCTGTCTCAGAGCGGTTATAGTTGTATACATGTGTGTAGCGGCTCAAACTCCATCTGTGCATGTTTTTGTGAGTTTGGGTTTATTATAACGTTCATCTGGGAACGCAACGTGCTCCATTTCATCAGATTTATAAGGTAAATAATTTATAAGCCTACACAAACACAGGAGAGTACATCGATATTTTTCTCAATATGCTAAATGTAATCGCGCCTCCAAAATAGCAGCTCAAACCCTCGAGCTGAGTTTACAGGTTTTGATGTCCACATCTTCAAGAAATTACAGTGCTGTAGCATTTCTGGCGCAAAGAAATGGCCAAATATTAAAGATTAAGTGGACATTTGAATGAAATGTTTAGTCAATATTAAACAAGGATTAGAATGCGCAGTAAACAAATTGCGGACCGGTTGGCGGCCTCTGCAGGCATTTGGTAAAATTGCTAATGTACATTAGCTCTATTATTAATAATGCAATATGTATTTGTTCAACAGTTTTGTTCAATAAAAACATATGATTACTTGCTTTTCATACTTTATATGAACTAATTATTATTGCTATATATGTATGTTAAGTCATTTTAAAGGCTATTAATTGCTTAG
Organism: Sinocyclocheilus anophthalmus; assembly: GCA_018155175.1. Classification (NCBI taxonomy): domain Eukaryota; kingdom Metazoa; phylum Chordata; class Actinopteri; order Cypriniformes; family Cyprinidae; genus Sinocyclocheilus; species Sinocyclocheilus anophthalmus. Next base: position 52,243 of record JADLZN010008450.1, on the reverse strand, counting down.
GCCTATTTTTATTGCTACAAAAAATTAATTATTATCCGATTACTCGACTGACTGATGCAATTTTGTCATTTGCAAAGTGAATGATATTTTTATTTCCTCAAACTGACTTGTTCTCCTTACCAAGTGAACCTCTAACAGCAACCAATTCAAGTCCAGAATAAAAGATGCAGTTTTTTTTTCTCTTTTACATACAAATTTAATTCAGTCCTGTGTTGTTTTGAACCCCTTTGACCTTCATTGTATGGGCAACAGCATCAAAGTGATCTTTTTGGGTGAAAATCTGAATTAACCTAATTTAAAAAAAATAATTGTGTGTAGTTAATCTATTCCTATTTTCATATCCCACAAATCATAGGTTGTTGTTGCTCTGACTTTTATTTCCTGGTCAGGAATGTTAAGCGCTGAGCTCCAAGAACATGCTAGATATGGTTTCATGCTTGCTTATAGATTCACATTTTCAGATTTGTTCATTGTAACACTGATTTCAAATACTTTCTAATTTCAACATTGTTTTTCGATTAGTTCAGATTTTATGTGTTTGTTTACACGTATCATTTGAAGAATCAACAGAACAAGCGCATAGGTGAGATTATTCCACCATGTGATGAAAAAATATTTTGCTTCATTTTATCAACAATATATAAAGTTTATATAAAAAAGGACTCTATTACTTGCTGAACAGACTCTCCGTCCTTGTCATTGTCATAGTACCTCTGTGGTTTTCCACATTACTGTGGTTCTGCTTACTTAATGAACAGCAGCGGTTTAGTTCATTCATTGCCAGTCTTAAGCTCCAGACAGAAGTAAGGCCATCAGGAGTTCTCTGACATCATGCCTCTCTGCTTCACCTCGGTTTCATGTGAGGAGGAACTTTCTTGTGGGACCCCTTCAAAATGTTGCCTGGCAACCTTCATTATCAGCCCGCCCATCTGCTCAAAGACTCACTGGAGTGTAAAAGTCAGATGATGAACAAGTGAAGAGTGACTGGATGCTGGTGCAACGAGGAAGCTGCTACATTTCTGGATAATGAAGTACTGAGGCAGAGTGTCTATCAGAGATGACGCAAGGGCAGGCTCACCGGTTTTACCAAGTGTTAGACAATATATGTCACCAAACGAGAAGAGTTCGGTGACAGATCTGTAACTGCATTTCTAAATCCAGGTCCCTTATTTGGAATAATAATAATTTTCAGTCAAAACGTCCATCTTATTTTGCATTTGCAATGCATGCAGTTCCACTCTTAGTCACACGAGGCTGCCAAAGACTCCACTTTTCAATTTGAGTTCTGCTTTGGTTATCTGGCGTCTGGATTAGGTATTTCAAGCAAAGATCACCATAATAAGCTCTCTCACAGCTGTCCTGCGAGAAGTTGCTAAAGCAGCAGGAACAATCCCAGGCCTCTTGGTTCATTAGTCATTTCCATCACAACACTTCAGACTCGGAGCTCTTTCAGACTTTGTTCACATGGCAGATAAATGTGGCCCACATCCGTGTTATCCATTTTATTTTTGATAATGTGACACTGTTTTTAAACCGCAAAAATCACAATCTGACATTTTCAGTTGCAATGTGGATCACATATGGAAATATTTTTATTGCAATGCGACTGCAATGCAATTTGTGTCCGTTTAATTTAACACTACTCAACATTAATGCATTACATAAATGCATTCAATTTGATCAAACGTGACATTAAAGAGATTTACAATTAATCTTTTACATGCCAAATCACGGTATCTCCAAAACATGTTTTTTCAGCATGTTTCTTGAGCAGCAGATCAGCATTATACTGATTTCTAAAAGATCCGGTGACAATGAAGAATTGGGAGTAATGATGCTGAAAATACAGCTGCGCATCACAGAAAGACATTACAGTTTAACACATATTCATTTAGACATAGTACTATTCATAATTTAATAGTTTTACTGTATTTTTGATCAGATAAATGCAGCCTTGGTCAGCATAAGTTAATAACCAACCCCAAAGTTTTGAACGGCCTTTGAACTTTTGAAATTACATCATACTTATTCCTTCTTATTTGTTGATTTATTAAAATCAACATGTGTTTTCAAGCCAAATTCTCCTTATCAGCATCAGCAAAAAAAAAACAGAATTGGGTATTTGGGCATATGTGAACAGCCTCTGAGACAAACTAAAAATGATATAGGATCATCTGTAATATCTAGATCCAGACTTTTGATGTACTGATGTACTTTTTTGATTTTGCACGTTGTAAGAGAGGTCCGATATTCAATGACATCTTTGTGCTTTGCTCTTATTGAAAACTAGAAATAAAGTGGTGCTATGCAAATCCTGCTATTATTATATCTTTGACAAAACTTGCAGCGGTTTTATGAACAAGTGTTTAAATGCCCTTGCGAACCGTCCATGGTTTTAGAGCTTCACCGGAGGATTGACTTTTGTTCTGAATGTGCTATTGTCATAAAACTTTGTCCCTAAAGAACCTTGTGAGGAAAACCTTTTCCCTCGAGCAGCTTAAGCATAAATGATTCATGAGCTCATTTGGTTGTTTTACTCTGAAATGAGTCGACTGCAGGCTTCTGCTGGATGTAGTGTCATGCTCTCACATAAAATAGTCTCATACTTGCTTATTTCGTTTTGGGGAAGCAGAGTAAGAAAAATGTGTAGTTTCTTTCATCTCAGTGCTTTATTATGAGTAGTAGCCAAAAAAGGACTCTCTTGGGTCTTTTCACATGGTTGTTGCTGTTCAAGATGACCGTTGTGACCTTAAGAAATGCCTGCTGTCTTTGCTTCAGGCGACTGACGTGAAAGTGTGTCAGAGCATGTGTGTCTGTGTACAGGCTATGTGTTTGTCCAAAGTTTAAAGGTCCAACAATGTCATAAGTTGTCTAATGCAATTTCTTTTCAAGTGATGATCACTTTGTACGGTGCAAGAGATCATTCGTTCTCAAAGCAGATGATTATTCAGCTCATGTATGCATCACTGAAGTCAAATATGGTGACACCATTCACTTGAAGTTACATGACACAAGAAATCATTGATCTGTCATCAAACTTGATTTGGGCTCTGCATACATGATGAGTTGAGCAATGAACTAAAATTTCAGTTTGTTCATCATACAATGTAGAAACTTGTTATTTTAGTATTATTTATATGCAGTGTTTAAATTAGCTTTTATTTTTAGAATTTCCGTTTTCATTTTAATTTAGGTTTTTAGTAATTGTGCTTTTCTCTTTTTTTAAAATAGTTTCTATTTAGCTTTATTCTTCAGTTTTAGTAATTGTGGTGCTCTAACTTAATTTTTATTTTATTTAGTTTACATTTAAGTTTTTCATCTAATCTTACATTTGATATTATTTGAGCTTTATTTCAGTTATGAAAGTTTTAGTTTTGGACAGCACTACAAAACCACTGCACTACTGTATGATGTTCTTTTTGGAGTTTTGAAACTTTTGGACCCCGTTGACTTTCTGTATAGACAAAAAAGCTTAGAGATTCTTCAATTATCTTGTGTGCCGAAGAAGAAGAAAAATATGAGGGCAATTTTTAGGTGAAATATTCTGTTAATGCATAGGATTTAATTTTGTCGTCTTAAAGTTCGGTTTTATTTTCTCAAAAGTAGCCCTTGTTTTCCTTGCAGTGAAGTTGTGGTTTGATCTGTTTTTGATCTCCTGATTGAAAATTCCCTTTTCTTCCTTTCCAGACCCTAGTTTCTTCCCCCATCAGCCCTAGAGAAACTATATTTAAAAAGCGACGGGCATGCAGAATAAAGGATTCCTCCTTACAGAAGGCTGTGCCTGACATTCTGCAGGAGCCAGGGTTAAACCCCTCACATTTCTGGCATTCCCAGCAATTACCTTGTGCCAGTCACACTAACGGGCCGAGGCTCAGCGCTGCACATACGGAGCATAGCTGTGCACCGTGAGATTAGGAGAAGGCTTATGTGGGGCTGTATGAAGTGAGAGGACAGAAGCTTTTGGGTTTCCAGGGCTATAAATGAGATGGGCTCTCTCGGGTCAGTTTGACTCTAATAAACCCTGTGTCTCTGCATCATAGGGCCGCTTTATATTCTACAAATGTACATTGTACTAGAGAAGTTGTTCAAATTAAGCCTCCAGAACAGAAATGCTCTAGGGCTCCTAAAATGTAGATATTAATGTGTGTCATTATCTTGGAAAAAAACCTTAATATTATTTTCTCCACTGAACCCAAGAAGTGGGCTTGGCTGTGTTGCATTCATTACAGTATAAAAAGCAAAGTAGTTTTATAGTTCTGTGATGATGGGGGGGAATTTTTTTTTTTCCCCCACCCCCCAAAACAGTATTTCCAGTACCAGTTTTCAGTGATGGTGTGATGTTGTTTCAACTTGGAAGTGTGTGTGCTGTTTTAAAATTAAGTTTAGCCAACTTGAAATGTCACATGAAAGTGACAACTTAGATATTTGACTTGACTAAACGTAAATTTAATGGCGCACAAACATTACTTTAAAGGGATAGTTCACCCAAAAATGAAAATTGTCATTTGTTATTAACTCACCCTCAAGTTGTTGAGTTTTTTTCTCTGTTGAATAAGATATTCTGAGAGTAGCCATAGTATTTTTTTCCCTCTGCTATGGAAGTCAATGGCTACCGTCAAACTGTTTGGTTACCAAAATTCTTCAAAATATAATCTTTTGTGATCAACAGAAGAAAGAAACTCATACAGGCGTGGTACATTTGGGGTGAGTAAGATGGGATTTTTATTTTTGGTTGAACTATCCCTTTAAAGTAAAACAATAGTTTTTTTTTTATTAATGAATCATTCAAAAAGACTCAAGCTCATATCAGTCTGATGCATTTTTAATGACTCCGAATCAACATCTTACTCACTCACTGAACTGCAAGTTATTACATTCAACAGCGAACTTTTGTGTGCTAGAGGATTATGAAACTTAAATCATATTTTTACTGACTGCTTGTTTATATGACTTTGAGTGACTGTGTTTTTATCCTCCTTTTATGAGGCATACTGATTTAAACTCAGTAATTCTGTCTTTCTGTTTATAGTGTAATATTTTGCAATGTTGGCAGTCCGTTAGCCGCTAATGCTGCTTAGGTGCATATTGAAGTGGAAGTTGTCATTGAATCAAACTTACTGTAAAGGTAGAGATGTGAAGGGATATGTCTGTCTCTGATGTGAATCTCAGAGGCTGCATTGCTCCATGGTGGGCTAGGGGAGTAGATTCCTGTGCTCATGTGCTCAGGTGGGGGTAGTCCAGTATAGGACAGCTGCCGCTGGGCCCAACAGGCTCACTGGTGACATCAGACCCTCTGATATTTTAAAAGGGGCCACAATCCAGGGTAGCGAGCTTGGTGTGGACCCTTAGAGCTGTTGTGTCTCTTTAAACTCCGAAACATTCTCGTGAGTCGTCTTCTGGGGGCATTCAGTGATTCTGCCACTGACCAAATCCCACAAATTCACCTCTGCTGGGATATGACCTACTAGCTTCAGGTTGGCAATGCTGCGACATTGCCCCATTCCCCGCTTCTCGTCAGCGAGCCCGAGGAGAAAGACGACCAAGTCCTCGGGCAAGGAGAAGGCTCCCCAGGCTCTCCCGGAGAGCCAGGCACGGGAGCTGGCTGACCCCAAGGATGTCACCAAGGAGCCTATACCCCCCCAGAAAGTCCTCAAGATCTTCAGCATCAACATCATAGCTCAAAGTCTGCCCTTCTGTCGCAGACGGGTGAGTCCCAGGAATCTAAACGCAACTATGCCCTACAGCATGCCGGATTTAATGGCAGTTGCTTTGGTCTGGAAATTGATAGATCACTTCACTGCATGGTTGAATATTGATTGTCTTGTCGAAATGCTTCTGCAAAGCTAGAGGTGCGTCTGTTACGAGCACTCCAATATGGGGATATTAAACGCATTTAGATAGGAATATACCCAGCGCTCCAGAATACATTGAGAGCACTAAGTTCTACAGATAGTGCTGCCGGGAGCAGATTTGGTAGCGCTGGGGGGGTGGTGTGGGGGGTATTAAAAATAAAGATAATTTAATCATAAAATTACTATTGTTTTGCATTAATACATGCAGTTAATATTACATGCACATTTCTTGTTTTAATCCACCATTTGGACGTACAAGCACTGAGCTTGAGTTGGGAAGTCATACAAAATTTATTTATTAACAACCGGGACCGCACAAAATATAATTTTTAGATAGAAAAATGTATGTTCTTACTTAAATGTACCATTGTTATTTCTATTTGGGTTAGATTATGCTGAACTGACTGAATAAGGTTCAGTGATAATTAAAAAAACTTTTGTGATTCAGTTCGCAAATTGAGAAAAAGTTTGTTTTCAAGGCACTTGTGAATTTTCTTACTACATACTAAAAATAAAAGTGCAAACTTGTAACAATTAGATTTCTGAGATTTTATATGTTATAATAGGGTTTTTATATAGTTTCAAAATATAAAGCAAAAAGTAGAAATGAACGACTAATAAGCCAATAAGTGCTCCTCTGCTGCCATCTACTGGTTATAGTGGTAATTTGATATCTTTTTTTAATTTTTTTAATTAAGTGTTTGTTTACCACAAAGTATATTTTAGTCATCCCATTAAAAATAACATTCAAACCTTTTAGAGCGTTAAAGTGCTGGAAATAGTTGTGTGAAAAGCTTGAAAGTCATTGAAAAGTGCTTGATAAACGGTCCGTGCTGCGCAGCTCAAATGAGTAGCGTGGTTTTGTTTTATTTGCCGTTTGATGTTTCTCATGTGCAACAGAAATGGCAGTGCTTATGAGTTGGACAACTATATTATAACAATAGTCGCACTGGCAGAAAAAAAATAGTCGCAGTCTGGAGCCCTGATGCCAGTTTAAACCCATTCTTTACTAGAAAAAAGTTCTTTACTTGACATTCTTGATTTATTTATGTATGATATGGTAACTGTTCCCAGGAAATTTCAATCACAGTATTATGCTTTTGGATTTTGAATAGAATCAGTGCATTCTGGTGCTGTTTAAAATGCACGAGAAACTTCTGGGATTGTGAGTCATCGTTCAACCTTCTGCCTCCCTCTCTTTCTAAAACCAACAATAGCAGTAATTGCTCAGGCACAGTCAAGAGACTCAATATAGCACACCGGTCTATGAGCATGTCATACTGTGCTGCACTGCTGTCATTTTAATGCTGCTTTCTTAGACTTTACATGTATTATTCAGTGAAGTCGCTTAGCGACACTGACAGAATGGTGTGCTTTATTGAAAGAACATATGGGGAATCATGTTGACCAAAACAGATATGAGCATAGCTCATTTGTTGTGATTTCTTTAGTCACCGCCAAGATCCCATCCGGTGACCTTAAAAAGACTTGCCTGGGAGTTCCTATTTTTAACCCTGCCCAGATCCAGAGAAAATGTATTGATTGGCTAGAAAAGCAGCTGTTCTCTGCTCGTCCCACCAATCCCATAATGCAGCGTTGCGTGTGCTGCATAGTCAAAGCAGGAGAGGCCGGAAGGACACTGTACACGACAACTCTGTTCATGGAGGACTCGCTGCAATGTTACACCTCGCCAACTGGCTTAAAGCTTGACTTGTGACCTTCCGGTACCAGCCATTTCATAAAAATAAAAAAAAGCTGTCTCAATTATTAGAAAATAAAGGCGTGTTTAGGGTACAGCAAACAAACATGTTTGTTTCTTCAAGTGGGACGGCTGAAGATAACGAGGAATTCATTTTCCTCATCACTAAATCATACTTTCAGAAACTTCTTTTTATAGACATTACCATTTATGGGAGTCTCTATTGTAGTCTTGGGTGTCTAATGTCGCTGGCTTTCGCATTTAGCTTCCGGATATTGGCGTTATTACAAATGCTCTCAACCTTAAGCAAGCTTTATATGGAATTTGTCAGAGCAATGATGAGTTATAAGAATGAAGGTCGTTAGTTAAAATGATAAATATATGGAGAAAGTGTGAAATTACACTACCTTTCAGAAATTTGCGGTCAGTAATTTAATTGATACTTTCATTTAACAAAAATGCATTAAATTGATCAAAAGAGATACCACTAAAGACATTTAAAAGAAAAACAGTTTAAATAATGTGTTCTTTTGAAATTTATTCCTATTTCCAAGCGAATAACTGTTTCATTTAGTTTAATGGTCTTGGCCCAAATTGCATAAAAAAATGGGTGTGAAGGATCTGCGAGCTGGAAATTTAGTTTTAAGTAAACCTCAGACTTGAACGGGAGTTTATGATAAGTTTAGGAAGGGAGGGGGGAAAAAGTTATATATAAGTTCTTTCAAGAGCCCTGTGTGTTTATGACTAAAGCACCAGAGTTGAAAAACAAGGAATTCTCGTGCATTTGCTATAACTGGTTCATTGCCTAATTTTTCCACCCAACACCCGTGTTTCAAGAGATGTGAGGATTGTTGTAGGAACCAACCAAATGATGCACAGGGAGAGAAGCCCCCCAAGGAAAGCTTCTGTATTATTTTTTGGTGTGTTCAGCGACGCACAGAGTCAGGTTCCTTCCAGGAGTGGGGGGCCACACATCCACTCAGCGGGCAACCCGCGCCAACCAGAGCGGCGCACCAGCGCAGTCAGAGGGTGTGGCCACACGGTCGGCGCGCGGCTTGCGTGAACAGGAACTTGCGCCTGTGTGCAGGCGTCCGGTGTACACGCACGATGATTGCGGCACGCAGAACAGGTGACGAGGGTCCCTCCACTTTCTTCTTTTCTTGTAAAATCAGGCCTCCACTGAGACTGCAGTGTTTCACAAACCGAAAGGAGGAATAGACCAGAGCAAAAAATAGATCCGTAAACCTCAACATCACAAAACAGGCGTCCCCATGCCTCTCCAAATGAGCAGCTGGTTTAGACGCCACCTTGCTGAAGTGACTTGAGATCCACCAGCTGGCCCCAGTGAATGGAATAACTTGAATTTCTCTTGGTCCCCATAGGCCAATATAAGATCCATGAAACTTCGCTCAGCAGGTTCTGCAGAATCCACTGAGCATAAAAAGCAGCTTCTTTTATCATTGTAGAAAGGAAGTAGCAAAGAAGTCCAGCAGGGATGAAGTTTTAAAATGAAAATACTCTCATTTTCACATCCAGATATTCCTTGAGTCTTTGTATGGAGTCAGTTTCATGCCAAAAACTTTTCTTTCTCTAAATTTTTTTGTTGTTGTTTTTTGTCCTTGCCACATCTCAGAGTCCCCCGTATAAATAGCTACCAACTGAGTTTCCAAAGAAGACATGCTGAGGAGACTAAACCTGTTATTTTTCCCAGGCCTGGTATAGAAGACAGCTGTTTCTGAAAAGACCCCCAGGAAATGGACTTAAGTTTTCACACCAGAGACTGGGTGCGTATTGCTTTTCTAGTCCGGTTCTGCTACCATTTGGGTAAGTGAATCCGGTCCTGCCCTCACGCTATGCCTGGTCACCATCAAGCGCCATTTGCGGGATACTTGAGCTTTTTTCCTTGGCCTATAAGTACCTCTCTGTGCCAGTTGCCCTAAAAGGCATAGTTCACCCAAAAATGACAATTACTGAATCTTCATGCAGGTTTTTCCATATTTAAATATTTCTGTCAAGTGGCATGGGTCAAGACCCTTTTGTCAAGACCCAAGTCTTCTGAAGCCTTATGAATTATCCATAGCGAATATTGCATCAGCTTTGACAATGACATTTGTTCATGAAATTGAGTGACTCTTGATGTCACTGATAAATGATACATGTGAATAACACAACTTGTCTCTTAATCTTTCAATGATAATTTTCTTTCAGCGCATCCACAGTGCTCTGGCGTTTTACTTCTTTTCAGTGACAGCATGAAGCAAGTTGTTTTAATTTGCAACTTAATACTTAAAAGGAAAAAAATTATTGTCTTTATTTGACTACCAGGGTTCTATACTTAGTTTCTTTAAGAAGTCTCCTTTATGTTCTGAAGTGTGCAAGAACTTAAAGGTCTTCTGTGTGTTTTTAAAGTAAGCTATGTGCTAACAATCTCACACAGAAGAGCCCCGCAGCTCATACAAACACATTTAAGTGTGGTAAATGTTACATGCCGTATAGTACAGGCTTTTTTAAGCTCTGACTTTGAGGATTGTCAGTACACTCTGATTTGTTTTGAAGTGATTGTGTTTCTATGCACTGTGGTTAGTTCACCATAGGGCTTTATATTAAATGGAGATAAGATGGTGCATGTATTCATGTATGTTGAAGCTGAGGGGCAGGGTGAAGCTCACACAGGTCATCTCATGAATCCTGTTGGATCGAAAGGCAGATTGAAGTCTTTGTCATGTCTCATTTACTTGACCAGCTGTACACAGACATCCTTAGAGTTGCCTCCGCTTGCAGACTATCTGTAGTGCTGCCTTTACATGAGAGTATTTCCCATACCTATTCATTTTGTTTTGCCATTCTTTTCTAAACCTGTTATTAATTTAAACACAAAAATAAGCAAACTAGATAGTTGTCTACACTACAAGCTATTAACAAAGTTATATAGCTCGTCATTTAAGAGGACAGTATGTTCACAGTGAGGTTCTCCATTAGGGTGAATTTGGGATTATAAATTTCCTCTAAAATTCACATTTCTTGAACCATCTGAGCAAACTGATTTTTTAAATGGAATCAGATACTCCATCTCTATTTTAGAACAGAGAGAGGTTTCAGGAGAACACATTTATTACCTTAGCCTCACTTTAAGTAAACATTCTGTCATTGAACTGTGGGTGTAGAAAATCAACCCGAGGCTCGTTCTCGATCTTGCGGACATTACTGAAAAGGGCAAAAGGAGTCTTCACTCTTATTGAAACTCTTGCCATTCTGTCTTAGCGTTATCGCAAACGAAAATGGTTTTACCTAGGTGACCTTTTCTCACCTTGCTGTGTATGAGCACGGTTTGAGTATTCAAGTAATCTGATGTGTTGTCCTGCCCCTCCTCGCTGGCTCCTATGGGAGGAAGATGATGGGATTGCATTGCCCTTGAGCTCCAAATAACACTGGGTGAAGGCATCTGCCCAAAGCTATTCTGAGCAAACCCATTCCTGTGCTGGACAGACAAACAGAAAGTGTTGGGCAAACAGTATTGTGGCTTTCTCCATATGGGAAGGCTGGACCCCCACTAACAGACATGATGGGATGTCAGCTAATCTGTCATATGTCGCCAAGATCTTTTTGAATGTCTAGCTTGTAACTCTGATGCCTACGCATTTGTCAAGTCATGACGGCACACAGAAGCTGAACTACTTGTCAAGCTGAAGGTAAGTGGTGGCGTACATCCAATGTGATCGTTGCAAGCCCAGGTGGCACATGGTAACAGCATAGCCTGCAACAAAGCCGCCAAGAAGTGCTGACATCGTTTCTCAGGTTGCCCTTTGACGCTGATTTTGGGCCACCCTCGGTACTCTAAACAGTTTGAAAAAACGTGCTTAACTCAGACAGCAGCTTTTACCATGTGTTTGAAGACCCCTCTCCTGCTGCAAGGCTGCCAAGAGGTGCTGACATTTCTTGTAGAGCTGGCAGTGTGGGTGAGAGGCTTTCTCCTGGCCTGGGAATGTGTCACAAGCTCCCAGCATCTGCCGAGAGCCAGGGGCCGTAACTGAAGATGGGGCTGCTCGGTAACACTCCTGCATTTTAATATCCGGGACCATTACAATAATCAATATTTGTGCTAATCATGCTTTGTCAGCACATTGTTGCTGTTAACAGCTTGTAATATGAGTCTGGTTATCAGGACAGCTTGAGAAGTGGTAGTTGGTTCAAGCAGCAGTACCCTGGAACCTGACAGAACCTCAACTGCCCTGAAAACATTAGTTTCGACTCATTGTTGTGATGGTCTCCAGCCTGTTAAACTAGCACACTTGATGTGGATAATTTACCCAAAAATTACAACATATACGCACTGTCATTTCATTCCAAACCTATCTGATTTTATTTCTTATGCAAGATACTTTGAAAAATGTTGGTAGCCAAACAGTTTTGACGTCTGTTGTATCAATAAAACTAAGAGACATTTCTCAAAATATTAAATCTGATAGTCATTCTTGTCAGCCCAGGGTATGACAAGTTTTCCATTTCCACATCAGGGTTGAAGCTAAACTCTCCAAGGCGGGATTTGAGGAATCCTAGCCTATAAACAAGTAAGAGCAAATTCCTTGAGGCCACTCACGCAGTCCTCATAGTTCAGCACAACAAAAGTCTTCATAGAGTAGGAGGATCAATCCTGCCCTTTTATCACTGCCAAATATAGCTATCTTGACCTGTGCCTGAGTAAGTGGGTATTTTTGCAGTACAAACAATACTAGACTGGGAGCTGAGCCCAGAACCTGGCTAAACACTGTGTCTGGTCTTCATCCCTGGTTCTTTGGGAACATTTCTCACCTTTCGCCTCTCCTTCAGCCTGTCCTCCCTACCCATGGATACTTGGCTTGTCCGCGGTCCAGCAGCAGTCAGATGGCTATGGTGTGACAGCTGTCTACATGGTTCGTTTAATTTGGGCATAACGCCGCATGCCACCGCTTGTGTGGTCCAGCCTAGATTGCCCTCTAGATTGATTGTGTGAGAGAGATTTCTCTGGCCAGCTCTTTGAATTGAGTGAAAAAGCAGAGACTGGTTTATAGCAGACACTGGATCGGAGGTTCTGGGAGGCATCGCATACCCACTACAGGCCTCACTGACGACTGAACACGTGTAGCCAGCTGCATAGCGGGTTGTGGATATCCTTTCAAACTGACCGCTGATCAGTTCCTCTATTTCAGTCCCATGATTTTGTCTCCATGTCTTGCCCAGAATACAACTGACATCACTACTTGGTTCATCCATTATCACAGGATACTTTACTTGCTTTATGGCATCCTTGCTTTTAGGTTTCTCAAGGAAGTCGACGCAGTCAACTTGTTGTTCAGTTGAAATGTCGATTTGGACTAGTAAACAGTGCATGCACAGACACCAGAGAGATAAGAGGTGCTCCAACTTGCTCGGCCCTTCTAAGTGTTTTTATGGATGCAAGCACTCGCTATACATGGAGTGGCCCTCTTCTAGCCTTATAGCTTGGGTTAGGACTGAATAATTTTGCTGTTATATGTTCTGCACAATGCCCAAGAGGCATGTGGTTAAGATTTCTTTGCCTCAAGATTGAGGCCCCTTATGAATGCAATGACTGCAGTCAGGTCAGTGCTGTTGTCTTGGTATTTTATGCATTTTGTTGAATTTCAATACTGGTCTGTTATTGAATACATTCAATACAGCAAGTGAAGTTACAGCAGCCATGTTGAGTTTGTTGCTCAGCTCAGGAAACTTGACTCGGATTCCCAGATTGATCAAGACCGTGTATCATGTGGGTGATGGAGTGCAGGCATTCTCCATGCCTATTATAAAAACCAGGTGATGCCTGCATATCCGATAAAACTACCCCCCCCCCCCACACCCCTAACGGACGGTGAGAAGTTTTTAATATTATGTACATAAAATTAAAATGTCAAAGAATGCAGTGTGATGGTGTATAATGATTCTTGAAGTAATTCAACGGTTTCGATAGTGTACGCAAGGTTGCATTTTTACTTAGTCTTTGTCCTGCTTGATTCTGATCCCAATTAATTTGATTTCAGGAATGAGATCTCACTGAGTTGAGATGATGAGTAAACGGTTTGGCCTTTCACATGTGCACGAATGTAACCCATTGGTGTGCCTGGTTATTAATAGGGTCCTAGCATTACCATCAACATCACTGGAGCATTGCAAAGTAATCGCTCCGTTTCAGGCCGGTCACATAACCGATTATTCCCGTCAAGGGCCTTGGTTTTAAGTGGTGCGTCACCCAAGCAGCATACGGCATCCTTCTGGAAGTTTTTGTTTTTATACAATAACAAGCTCCCATATCTCTTACCTGTGTACCAAACGACCTTGTGCATTCATGGCCGTTGCAATGCATTTACATGGACAGATGTTTGTCAAAGGGAGGAAAGTTGTGCTTATCTGGTTTGATACTCTTGTAATGAAATGCTACTGCACTTGCATCCTCTGTTTTGGCATGTTTCATAGTTTCTGGAGACTTTCACATATCAACATTCTCTGCTGTGTGAACACTGAGCTAGGATTTTCCTGTGGCTGAAGTCTCATATCTCTCATTTACATCAGACAAAGTGTAGCCTTAATCTCTGGAAGAGAGTATTCTTGCAAATACTTTCATAGTTGTAACTCAATATATATATGATATAAAGCATTAAATTGTGCTGCACAATATTTAGTCAGTCAAGTTTGATGGCCGAACGTTTAAGTTGTTTTGTTGTATAAACATGTCGAGTTAAATATTCATGACGTGCTCATCCAGGACATTTCGAGAACACTTCTTGCTGACTTGACATCAGGAGACCAGACTAGATTACATGCGTTTCAAATGATCCATGCTTTCTATATGGTAATAAGACTGTAGAGAGATGTTGCACACATTGAATCACTCACTAGGTGAGGTTATGTTTGATCTTTTATGTAACGTCTCTCTGTATGCATTAAGCAGCTCAGAATGTTAGTTTGTTTTTCAGTTTCTGTGCGTAAAGGACATTGTGATCAGTATGATACGAGTATGATCAGTGACAATGATTCTTAATTCATGCACTGCCATATCAAGATATGTTGAACCTGGTAGTGATTACCTCAGCATGAGACTAGCTGCATTGGATCTTTAGCAGATATTGATTGTTAATGTATGGAAGCCCTGGCTTATGCAGTCCTTTTTAAGCTACTTGCTATATATGGTTCAGTGAGTCTATTCTAGTTTCTAGTTTATTCGTCATATTTTTTATAGTTTATCATATTCTATTTTTTATTAGGCTATGTGTGTGTGTTTTATTTTGCTCCTCTATTGGATTTTGAAGCAACAATGTCAATTCGGTTGAAATGATGGCTCCTTTATTAAAAACTTTTTAATCCATATTAAAACAAATGTATAAATATTGAGATGTAATTGTGTATGCCATTGTGTTGTCAGTAACTGCATTGAATTTGTCTCCATAAAAGAACTTGGTGTCATTTCACTTCCTTATTTGACTAAATTAATTAGTGCAGAGTTTGGTCTTTGCGGTGTGAAGTTCTACATTTCCTGAGAACTTCTGAAAGTATCTGGTCTCGGATGATTTGTGCAGTGCTGAGCAAAGCGAGAACACCGTGTCCTTAGACAAAAAATATTTGAATTGTGGCTGCCTTTGCGGATGAACATGAAGTGAAAATTTAGTTGCATTTGCATTTTCTTGCTACATAATGTTTGGATGATTGGTTGTTCTGGGATTCTCCTGGGTCAGTCTCTGAAGATCAGTCATGACTTTGGGAATCTAGCAGGTCTTTTGATTCTGTGTTTAGTCTCATAGTCGGTCCCTGGTTCCTGATCTTCATCTCTTTAGTCCCACATTACTCTCTACACTCCTCCTCTATCCTCAGAAAACAGTGTTCAATGGAAGACGGATTTGAAAGTGTATGGTATCATTACAACACCTATTGTAAGCTCCTTAATGCTTGTGCTTTGGGGCTCCGTTAATAAGCACAAGCGGGTTTAGTAGACATTGAAAGCATGCTAATGGCAACATTGGTCAACCCTGAAGGGTAAAGAAGGCGTGTGGATTCTTAAAAGCTTCTCAGGTGAAGAAAACAAGCATTGTATATTATGAAAGTATATCTTAGATTTCATTGTTGGAAAACACGTGGGCCTGTTTCAGTCTGTAATCGTGTAGGCTTCTAAGGTCAGAGAGGAACGGCTTGCGTGTGTTCTGAGATCAGAAGCGTGGAATCTGCAGGCTTTGGCCTTTCTTTGTGCTTGGAATGGTGTCAGAAGCACAGTATGTCTTCTCCAGTGTGACAAAAGTGACTTCAGGCCAGATAACTGCAGTCTCAGCCTCCTGTCTCTCTTGGAGGACACTAGTTTACTGAAAAGATCCGCTTCATCGGTGTCCTTTTCACTTTGTGCTTGTTTGCTATATTGGGAACTTGCAATGTTTGTTCGGTACTAATTTGGCTTACAGTTCTGGTATTTTTCATTACTTTTATGGCTGTGACATGATGTCCATGATGAAGCAAATAAACATATATCAAGTTCTTAGTAATGCATTCTTTATACTGACGGTTTTGTGTGGTTTTTGGAGGGAAAAAAAACTTTTATACCAATTTTATAAGACAATTTTATATTTTACTCTCTCTAGAAATCATGTAGTGTAACCATGTAAAATGTACTAATTTTTAGAAACATTTTTAATGGTAAAACATTTGACTGTCAATTATGAATTAATCATTGTTTCTTTTTGGAGAGTTTCACCCTATGTCATTTTACAGCCTGAACTAACTTTGTGTTAATATAACTTTTCATGTTTTAATTAAACATTAATTAAATGTTTGTTAGGTGGTCCACATTGAGTGATTTGGTGGACAAAAGTTAAAATATACTGTTCTAAGAGACTAAATAAATAAACAAATAACTGCACTGAATTCAATGTTTGAATGAATTGAATTTCAGTTTTTTGAATGGGACAATAGACGCATAATCCTTGATTTTCAGTCACGATTGACTTGTCATTTTTTTTAATCATCTGATTAATTGGCAATTTATTGCAGTGCTAATGAGAGACTGAAAGCAGTTTCTTTCACACTTGGCACACTTTCCTTCGCTCCTGTTCCATTTATATGAGTGTTGTGTCAAACACCTTGCATTTTAGTTTTCTAATTAAACTCCTTATGGAGTCTCCCGGGGTGTTTGAGTAAGTGGCCCATATCCGCACCCAGAAACGCACACGCTCTACTGCATTAGTCCTTCAGCATGCACAGACGCCCTGGCCTGTTGTTTATCCCACTCTCCCCTGTTGATTTCCATCCCTCTCTGTCTTCAGTCATTCTGACGGAAGAGCTGCAGAGAACCGGCATACTGATTTACTGATACTCCATCTGTGCCACTGATTATTAAAGTCAGGCCTAGTGGCTTTTTTCACATGAAAAGTGGTGCTTTTTTTGTAGATAATAACATTTTATGCATGCTCATTTTTAAAGGCATATTGCATTCTAAGAGCAAAGAATACTGTCAGCTTCAGTGAAAGCATAATCCATTAACTTGATGCTAAAAACTAGTGAGTGAAAAGTTTTTTTCTTCTTTCTTTCTATGGTTACCCTCCACTTTTGATGTCATCGCTGGATTGGTTCATGATAGGTAAGCAAGATCTTTTCTAACACAAAGCTTACTTCAATGCACTACATACATTTCACCCAGCATCTTTGCAAGTCTTCAAAGCATTTATCATAAAGTGCTGTTTAATCTTTTGCACTATCAGTTGGTGAACAGCAGGTGGCAGTGTGGTCTAACAGCATATGCTTTCATTGAGATGGGCAGCTTCCTTCTATAATCCTCTAAATGCTCTCATAAAGCTCTTTCTAGCCATTGCTATTCTTTGATGCTGTTTATTCTCAACTGCTATTTGAAACCCATCGCTCTTGCCAAAGTGTAGCTGATTGGCAGCACTGGTTATGGTTGACCGTCAGGTCAAACGTTTTCTAGTTGTCAGGTAAAACATGTTTTTAATAAAATATTTTGGCAGGTCCACTTATGATGTGACCTAAAATGAGGGGTATCAATAAAATAAGTGCATAGTAGTACCTTAAGGCTGGACTACACTACAACTTTTGCCCAAATATACTAGATACTAGTTGCTAAAAATCGAGCCTGATGCAGATTCTGGCAGTCGGAGGAAAAATCTTGTAGTCAGGATCTGATGGACACAGATTGAGCACATGATTTTTGGATTGTTTTCATTTGTCATGCATCTCCTTGAAAAAAAAGCCATGTTTTGCATGGGCTTGTTGTGTTTGCTACAACTAAGTCTGGTAGATGTGAATCTCATAGTTTATTGCATGATGCTCAGTTTTTAGTTACATTAAGACTGCAAGTGTTTTAAAATCTGCGGTTACACTTTATTTTAAGGTGCCCTTGTTACAGTGTAATTATACATAGAAGTACTGAGTAATATTAATTAACTACATGTACTTACTATATGGTTAGGGTTAGGATTTGGGTTTGGCTTAGGGTTACTTGCATGTAATTATGCATAATTAATTGTTATTATAATAGTAAGTACATGTAACGTGTAACAAGGACACCTTAAAATAAAGTGTTACCAAATCTGCTCCCATTTGAATAGGCATGTAGTGTATTCTAGCCTTTAAGGGTACTACTCTAGGGTGCTAGTATGCACAGATAAGCTACAAAGTCGTCCCTTTAAGGGTACTGCCCCAGTGAGAAGCTGTTTACTCCTAAAGATTCAGTTTTTGCATGTTTTTTCTATCAGTGTAATGAATCAGACCATGAAATCTGTCATTTTGTTGTGGAAAAATTTGCAATTTCCCCTTGGCATTTTCCTAACAGTGTTTCATTGTTAATCCTGCCTCGTTGGTAAGAGTATTTCTGGATGTTAGTCATTGTGGTTATTCTGTTATGGAGAGTTTCTGAAGTGCGTTCTCATACATTCCAGTAGTTGGTCAGTCTCGACGTTTGGGTGAAGCGTGCAGCGGTCGATTTGTGTAGTCGTGGCTTGAACTAACGTCACTCTGACGGTATGAAACTCATGTAGGTTGGATAAGATAGCATCCATGTGTTTATCGGGTGCATAGTGAAGACGCCTGAGCTCAGGCAGCGTGAGCGTGTTGGTTTTGAACAAGGGTGCCATTGTTGGCATAGCGGGATTGTTCTGCCGTGGAGGTGGCTGGAGTGTTGTGTTAACCTTGGGCTGTGAGTCACTGATCCAAGGCCAGCGAGCGATCAGATAACTGAATTTTCCTGCAGCGCGCTTTGTGACGGCACAGTGGGGGCACTGCATGTCAGAACCCCCTGCAGCTTCTGCGATGGTTCAGACTAAGCAATCCGAGTGGCCGACACGTGTCATGGGGGCAGAAGTCATTGCCAGCGGAGGGGTGGTTGAGATGAGGGACCTCGGGAGCCTGGCAGAGCATCAGAAGCACTGTGTCTTTACAAGATGGTGGTTAAATCCAATTCTGCCTGAATTTCTTTCTACGAGTTCATTTTTCGCAGCTATTTTCAGCTACATCCTGTTAGAGAAGTGTTTTGTTGTAAAAGGGAGGTCTGTGACGCAAATACCAGCCTGTGAAACCGGGCTTGTCAATCCACAACAGTAACCAGAGTCGAACTCAGCAGACCATAAAAAGAAACGAAGCCTAATGAATTAGAATCAGCAGCCAAATTGAATGGGAAAGTTGCGTTCAAGAGCTGTAAAGCATTTTAATGTTCTCTTACTTATAAAAGCTGCGCTTTTCCATTTTATCAGCCTGAGACAGAGCCACAGAAGCCTTTTTTGTCAAGATCCAGAATGTGGCGAACACTTTCTTGTCTCTCTTTTTCCATTCATGCGAAGTGATTAAATGGAGCCTCGTCTTGTGATGAGCTAAACAACACCAATAGTTTAATGCAGTAAAATGTAATTTGTTTTCTCGCTGTTGAATAAAATATAATGTTATTTTACTATTTTTTTCTTATGCCTCCTAAAAAAAAAAAAAAAAAAAAAAAAAAAAAACAAAAATAAAAAAAAAAAAAAAAAAAAAAAAAAAAAAAAAAAAAAAAAAAAAATAAAAAAAAAAAACAATGTAATGGCATGAAAAAATACTAAATTCACAAAAGCTTTATTTCTGGGTCTCAGGAGGATACTGAATCTGCATTAGACTTGTGCCGGTATTCGGTAATACGATATATCACGGTAATGAATATGCACGACATTGTTATCGTGGGCACTTCTAAATACGTGAATAATTATATATTACAAATTAATCCGAATTTTGAATGCATTTTAAGAATACTTTTCCCATCAACTGGTCAAAATGCACAACAGCGCTGTATGCTGCGTGAAAGAAGCGTGCGCACTCTGATGTAAATAAGCGCGGACGAGAAGCACAGGGCGGAACATGTAAGAGAATAATAATAATAATACTAATAAAAATTCATTTAAATGCAGCCGTTACCACGGAAACCCTGTAAATAAAGCAGCTGCACTACTTTCTGTTTCTGAATCATGTTTAAATTATTTAAACAGCCATTTAGATTTGTGTATTTGCTATGAGTTCATAACAGCGTCAAATCTAAATATTCGACCTAATAGCTATTTATTTCAAACTTTTTTACATTTAATCTGGACTACAACATGCCCTAGATATTGTTTAAAAATGTTTTGATTCTTTATTGCTCTGTCACACTTTACATTAGGGCTTCATTAGGTAACATTAGTTAATTCATTAGTTAACAAATTGCCAATGAAAAATTCTTCTGAACATTCATTAATCCTAGGTAATTACAATATTTAATAACACATTAAAATCGAAAATTGCAACTGTGCTATTAATGAGCTAACATGAACTAAGACTAGAATTTTTTTAACAAAGATTAATAACTTATGTAGCAAAATGTAGCTATTGCTCATTGTGAATGTTAATGTATTAACTAAGGTTAATGAGGTCTTATTGTAAAGTGATACGTTTTGTTCTTTATAGTTCTTTTGCACTTTAATTTGTGTAAAACTTTTAACTTTATAAATTTTTCTCTATTGCTTTATTGCATTTAAATGTTCAGTTATTTTTGTTATAAGAAAAAAGTTATTAAACCTGTTATACTGTATTATGACAGCACTTTTTTAAACTAAATTTCAATATCGTGATAATACCGTATACCGTGATAAAAGCATTAGCAATTAATCGCAAAATGAAAATTTGATACCGGCATATCCCTAATGAAAATAGTACGATATGTTTTAATCATTACGCTACAGAAACGTTTTTTTTCTAAAAGAAATTAATACTTTTATTCAGCAAGGATGTATTAAATTGATAAATTGAATTAATTGATTAAATAGATCTTTATAATGTCCTGGCATAGAATTACCAGCACATTTCAATTAAGTTTAAAGACATTTCTTTCAAGCCTAAAACACAACAAAATGCAATGCATAATTCGAAATATATGGGTAAAACACCTGTGAAAAATCAGTACCAAAAATTCTTTCATATTCTTTCATATTGAGTAATGGGTGCTAAAAATTCAACTTTTCCATCACAGGAATAAATTACATGTGACAATATTAAGTAGTACATTTGTACAGCTATTTTAAATTGTACAAATATTTCATCATATTACTGTTTTAACTGCATCTTGATGAAATAAATGCAGCCTTTGTGACCATAAGAGACTTTCAAAAACCTTAATGAATCTTACCGACCCCAAACTTTTGAACGTGTACATACTGTACTCGTAATCCCTGTTTACCTTCGTCTGTAATTTAAAGACTCCATATTATTCTTTCAGTTGCTGCATATGAATTTCAACCTCTTGCTTTTGCCTTTTTTCATGTCAAATTTCTTATTGAGTTTCTTCCTTCTCATCCATAACTTTCCTTTTGCTTCCCTTGCTTTCTCATTTTCTTTCTTTTTCATTTTTTTTTCTTTACACTGCCATGGCTTTTTTTCCATTCATTAGCATTCTTCAGGCTCATTGAGCACTTTGATGTGCCGTGTTTCAGTGAGGCTCGTGAGCAGTTTACTTAGACGTTTACGATGGTTCTTTCAGTGGTCCCAAAACTCAGGGGACTCAGACAGAGGTCTGACCTGATGGCAGACATAAGGAGCTTAGTACCAGTCTGCACAGCAGCACATTATGTACCAGTAACTGCATATTTGGCCTATTCCACACTATGCACATGGCAGTTTAAGGGGAAATGTTTCTTATAGTGAACTGCAATTGCCTGATTTGACCCAAATTATTGATTTGAATTTATTATTTACATAGAATTAATTATCAGATTACTGATGAGATTATAATATTTATTTCTCTTTCCTTCAGCTCCTCGGACAAACTTTGCAGCGGAGAATGGTGAGTGACCATATACTCCTGAGAATTGCTGGGTGCTCATATGGTTTTGGCAACATATATGATTCTCATAATTTTTTGGCAAGGCTTTTAACCCCAGGGAGACTGTGTCTGTAGTCTGTAGTTACTTTATTTTGCATAAATAAAAGAACAGATAAATATTTGCAGTGTTATCAACACAGATTCAAGCCTGGTCACTAGCGCCCTCTACTGTACACTTACGATCAAGGCAGTCAAAATTTAACAAACCTTTTCTCATATAGTGAGGTTGTTTCATAAATTGATGTTTATTGTTCTGTCTTATTATTATTATTATTTGAAGACTACATATCCAAGTCAGCCTCTTTGCCCGGATATGGCAGGAATGGATTGCACAGGGTAAGTTTCACTGTAAACAGAGCACTCAAAGCAGATGGGTTGGAAATGTCATTTAAACCTTTAGCCACAATTTGTTTGCCTGTATATTTATTTTGCAGCCACAAAGTGCAGACTACTATCAGTGTGACAGTGGCAGTGAAGTCACCTGGGGAATCAGAGGTAAGTAAAGGAGCTTTTTTCTTCTTTTTACAAAATGCTTATTTTGCTGACATATTTGGGAATAAAATTATTTGTACTGAAATTAGTTCTGACTTTAAAAGCTTTTTTTTCTTTCCCAACAGAGTACAAGGTAAGGATGATGGTTTAGCATTACCAGAGGATTAAAGAGGGCCCAGAGAGACACTAAAACATCCTGATACAGAGGCACCTCTGAAACATTAGCCCACTGTCCACTCCAGAGGAAAGCTCTGTCCACTGATGGGTCAAAGCAACGTCCTGCTGGTCAAAGCATGTTGAAACCAGAGGATGGAGAAATGAGTGCTTCCAGGTCATAAGGTCACTGTGTCATTCCCCAGCTGGCCCTTAGTGAGTTGGAGACTGCAGGGGCCGTGGAGAGGGCAGGAGTTTGTCTGACCCATTTGCTTCTGGTTGGTCAGGAAGTATATTGTTCTCCTGTCTCGGTTACAACTTCTGTGCCAGAGGCTCTGTGATTTCCTTTCACTTTTGTAAGTGAGAGGAAAAGGAGGTCCACCAATGCATAGCCTGCTCTGAGAACAATGCTTAGCTTTCCATTACCAATCGATGAAAGAAAGTTTCACAGAGTCAGGACAGTTATTTGTAAATAAATAAATATAAGTTTCAATATTTACGTATTTTAAAGTTTACAATGAACTTTCATTACAGATCTACCCATATGAAGCACTTATTGTGACCACTAGGGGGCGTAATAGGTTGCCAAAGGATGTAGACCGGGCCAGATTGGAGGTAAACTGTTTATTATATTATTACAGCATGTAACAGTTTTAATATATGAATATTATATTAAATTCTAAACTATATATTGTATAAATACACTGCTGTTCAAATATTTGGTGTCAGTAAGATTTTTGTTTGAAAGAAAACAATACTTAATACACTTACTACCTAATAAATGAATGCTATTCAGCAAGGATGCATTAAATTGATCAAAAGTGACACTAAAGACGTTTATTATGTTACAAAAGATTTCTATTTAAAAAAAAATGCTGTTCTTCACAGAAATAAATGACATGTTAAAAATATATATTAAAACAGAAACATTATTTTACATGTCATAATATTCTCAATATTTTAGTTTAAGTATATTTTACTGTATTTCTTATTAAATAATTGTAGCTTTGGTGAGCATAACAGAGCATAAGATCTATCCAGCTCTCTCTATATATAGTAAATTATAACAATATTTAATAATTGCTTACAAATAATGAACACATGGACGACTTGATGGACATACTGAATTTTCCTTTTCATTTTAGCGGCATCTTTCCCCTGAGGAGTTCTATCAGGTGTTTGGGATGACAATGGTTGAGTTTGACCGTCTGGCACTGTGGAAGAAGAACGAGATGAAGAAACAAGCCCGGCTGTTCTAACATTTCTGTCCCACACACACAGAGAGACCTGAATACCTGTTCCAGTCTAACTAAACAAACACATCCTCAGACACATAGTCATGCCTGGTCTGTACCTATAAATTGTGCAACTGTTCTTTGTGACAGATGCATATAAATGATCAGACAGGCTAGAATAATTGACAAAGAAAGACAGAAATAAATAACATAAACAGAATGGTTGGAACATTTTAGTTTTACTTGAGTGTAAAGTGGTTCTTGGACACATTTTATTTTGTTTCTGAATGACAAAACTAAGGAATCAGGAATTGTAAGGATTTTGAATTTTGCCTTATGTTCTCTATTAATTTATGCACCAGCAAAGTGAGTGAAGAGAATGTAAATATGATTAAAACAACTATAATGAGAGTGGATGAATCATTCGACATCATCCATCAAGTACATTATTAAGTAATATTTAATGTTAAAGGTTATAAAATTATATTTTTCAGTCCTTTTATTTCACTATTATACAAGGACTACATAAGCTTAGGTGGACTGAAATAAGTGCTGATTTGCTTGACAATGAATACCAAAGTCTGACTGTTATTTGTGAAGTTAGCAGATGAAATTGAGCACTACGGTGCTGTACTTTGTTCAGGTCATTTCAAAGGAGTAATGCATACTGAATGTACACTTTTCTCACAAGAAGACTTTAGGATTATTAGACTAATATTGATGAAACACATCGTATATTGTGATGGTAGAAATACATATGGCTTGTGTCTAATACAGATGATGAAGACAAAACCGATACTAGGAAAGAATTAAGGTGCAATGTTTTTCTTTCTTTCGTTTTCTTTTTTTCTGAGATGTTATGCTCTTAAAAAAAGAGATCTGTTGGTAAGGTTAGACCAGATTACTTTCATCACTCCTGTTAGGATGGATCAGGAAATGCTGTAATACCTTAAAGTGGGTTTAATATATTTTTGGGTCATGCCAGGGCGATTACGTCACCTGATTTGGTAATGAAATAAATGCAGAGGAAGTAAACATGATTTGAATGGCCAATAATAGGGATAACATGTTCACACTCATAATATATGATGGAAAACACATTATCACACCATTGAAACAAGTGACAAATAACAAGCTGTAACCCTGATTAGGACCTAACAGTAACTGTGGGGTCTTTCATGCCAAGGGATACTGATACTTAGTTTTTGTACCTCACTGACAAACAGGTGAAACCATCATGTTTTCTGCCTTTGTGTGTAGTGTTTACAACCTGTTTGCTCAATAGATTGTTATGAAGTGTTCTTTTAATTTCCATAGTGAAGGAAGAGAGCTAGAGTATAACCATATTTTTGAGTCTCTCTTTTTTAATCACTACTGCTACTTTACTAACTGTATTTATCTGTCAGTTTCAACAGACTATGTACATCTTCTATTGCAATTAAAGATTGATTTCTTCTGTAATTCTTTGTGTGATGAGTGGCATCAGAAGTCATGTGGGGCAGTCTGTCATCAAACCCGGTCAGAGGGAGCATTAGGACCCAGCAGGAGAATGGAGGGAAGTCGGTCTCTGTAACTTCATTGAGAATCTTTCAATGCAGAGCGTGTCATTTAAGTACATAACATCGATGGGTGCACGGGCTGCAATGTGTGTTTCCAACACGCCAAGGAGTTCTGTTTGATTCTTCTAACAATGGAAATAAACAGCAAACGTGAGTAAAATGGTATTGTAGTTAAATAATCATTCACAAATAATTGCATTAAAAGTTTATTTACCTAAACTAACAGAAACCTATTGACGCTAGATAAGACAAACCTTTGTCTTGTCATTTTATGCATAGCCGCGACTGCTCCTGTTGTTTCACACAAACTATATAACAATGTTTTGAGAGCTCAAATAAATAGTTGAGTCCACTTTTTTAATTTGCCATTGAAAGTGCACTGCACCAAACGTGTCCTTTTTTCCATCTTAGCTATGTTCGAATCATGTTCGAACGAATCGTTCTTTGGAGTCAAATATGTTGACTCAATTGAACCAGTTCACTAAACAGCACTGGATGATTCATTCATTACTCGGAACATTTCCGGGTTTCCCGTCGTCAGAGTTGACTACCACCAATATATATTTTTATAAATAGCTAAAGAAGAACTCCGTGAGAGTGTTTTCATTACTTTCAAAAAAATAAATAAAAAAATTAGAGAGAGACTGATAACAGCAGTCAGTAGAGAACAATGGCAAATTTACCGCCTGTTAGAAACACCCTAGTGTAGCATTAACTAGTTTTTTGTAATTTGATGTAAAGGTAATATACTATAGTACAAATCATAGTGATATAAATGTACATACATAAAAAAATGAAAATACAAAAAAACTTTGGAGGATTTACGATGCTGATGATCGTTGAAGTGCGTCATCACAGTCTTGTGAAAAGGGCCAATCGGTCCAAGCGGTTCTTTAGTCAATTGACTGACTATTTCATCGTGTCTACACCGGTGCAGCGCGATGTGACAAAATACTATAGAACCCATTATAATAAGTGATGCTGTCTGTCTACACTGGATGTGGCGCGGCACGACAAATCCCGACAGAAAACTGCTGCTGCATTCTGTTTATTATGTATTGCCACAAATTTCAAATGGTTTTCAACGGTCGCTTTGTCGCGTCCAGTGTAGACAGACTTTAGCTGTTGGCGCGTGTCGCGCCCGGTGTACACATGGTGTTTGAAACCTCTTTTTCGAATGTGTACAATTCGTGATTTCGAATGAACCGAGGATTTGACTGATGGGGCGAAAAATAAGTTCCTTAATAATAGCAGTGGAAAAAAATCTTTAGGACTTAATAATGTATGATGATGACAAGTGATGACATATACGTCATTGCTTAAAGGAATTGCTGACCAAACGGTTACCAAACGATTCGTTGTAACGCATTGTACTAAAGAACCGATTCGTGGTTACCAGTCGGACTTCCTGTACTCTTCCCATCAGCTCTTCTGCAGTGCCTTATCTTTTACCCATAGAGATCCGCTGTACATGATGAAACTCTGACTTTGAGCAGCAGCTGTTACTTTCATGTGAGTTAATGATTCTCCTCATTTTCCACTGGAATTTACTGTTTTCAACTCACTCTATTTTGTACAGACTCTCCTCAACTTAAAACGTTCAGGATAAACTCTACACCTGGAACATGAGCCTGCTGTGGGTGACATAGTGATTCAGAGGCTTTTCGCAAGGTTTAGCTTTCAATTTCTCTTGGACCTGGGCTCTGAGATCTTTCTTACTCTTGTGCTTCTTTGTTTATAATAAGTGAAGTCTGTCTTTATAAGGAGCTGAGTTCTAACAGGACCCCTGTGGTGAGGCAGTGGTACTTCTCTTGATCTCCTAAAAAGTCCTACTGTTTTGATAGTTGCTGTTTTGGCATGGTGCAGGAGTGAGAGGGCTGCTACTTGCTTGTGGCGTTGGCTCTTGTATTTTTCTTTCCCTCACTGAGACAATGAGATGAATCCTGCTGGCTCTCTCAGAACAAACCGGCTGCGTCTGGTCAGGCAGTGGTCATTGCTGTACATGTTTTTGTACAGTTCCTCCCCCCAACACCAATCCCAGCAAAGTTAAACTCCAGTCGTCTACCTCTAAAAGATTGAGTTTACACAACATATCAAAGATAAAAGGAAAGATTAATAGGTCTCCTGTTCAAATCACAGCCTAGTCTAAACCCAAAGATAATGATTCCTAAAAAGGTCAAACGTAATTGCGGAAGACATTATTAGTTCATTTTTGAGAAGGAGAAGAGTTAATATTACCTTTGAAGATAAGAGCAAATGTATTTATCTGAGCATGACATACTTTGTGTCTACCTTCTTTTTGCATGCCACTGTCTTGGTTTCCATTCTAAACATGCACATTCATCTTCTAATAAAGGAAAAGCTCTCTTAACTCATGACACAATTCCTTAGCCATTTGGGATTGTGAATAGGATCATAAAATGCACACCTTTACACACTTAAAAACAGTGACAACTACCAGGTAGACACATGCAAGTAATTACAGAGTGGAGCACCTCAGCTTGCGTTCGAACAATGTATGGCAGCTCTCTTCTACTTTCTCCTAAGACGTTCAGTCACTCAGTCCATCACTAAAACCAGCAGTATTTCTTTTCGCCACCCATTAGGTTTCCACAGGTGTATTTCGGAACCACCTGCCTCATCTGTTTTCAGAAGGTGAAGGCCGTGTCATCGGTTATTGTTACTGTTTACAAGATACAGCGAAGTTCTTTCTCACTCCCTGCCAGATTCCTGATCTATCAGAATGTGAGTGTTTACACAAACACAAGGGACGAAGAACAGAAAAAAAGACATCCAGCAGACACCCCCAAGCATGTTGTTTCTCTCACTATTTTTTTATCTTGCTGCTGAATGTCTCCTTGGTGTTTGGGAATGTGAAGACTATCATGTTGTCGTTGTTTCAATCAGTTGTTAATATAGTGATTTAGTTTAAAAGGGACAGATCAGTCCAAAAAACCTGTATGTCTTTCTTTCTTCTTAAATACAGTGGAAGTCAGGGGGGCCCAGTGTTATTTTGGTCCCCACTGACTTTAATGTATGAACAAAAACAGTCAAAACTTTATTAAATTTAGTGATCAGCAGCAAAAAGAAAGTTGACTTGAGTGTGAACTATCCCTTTTAGGTCACTTTCATGATCACATTTTGAGTTTTCTAGGGTCCTTTTGAAAGCCCCCAGTTTTAACATTATATTGATGTGGTTTGTCTAGATTACTGATTAGATTGAGGGCATTTTTACTCTGGTTAGGTCATTTGCTCTCATGTGAATCATTAAACTTCGGACGGTTCTGAGAGCAGACCGTGTGTGGCTAGAGAAAAAAATTCTTGAAGCCAGTGAATCAGGTAGGCGTGAAGGGGACTCTACCTCTCCCCACTGATTCTTTGAGTATGTGGGATTGTCTCTTCATGCAAGACACTGCACTGAATCATGATTATTGTTTCCTTCAGACTGTGAGCATGTTGAAGAGTTTAGGAGTGTCAGGAACAAAGATCATTTGTCTTGTAAATCCTATAATGAAACATGAATTTGCTCTACTGCTGTTATCCAGAGTTCTTGAGATCAGCAAAATGAATAGCAACAGTGTTTCCTTGTTAATGCAGAATCTGCAAGCCTGGTCTGGCCTTGATTGTTGTATGTCACAGTTGCAAGTCGGTACAAAGCAACCTGTTCCCTTCGGCTTACAGGAATTCCACTTTTGTATAAATACATGGATATGGGTAAGCAGGATTTAGTGCAATAATGCGACCGCTTGTCAGCCCTCGACTTCAACTTGAGCCCTGACAAAGGAAATGCACAGCATGCATGCTTTTGTGATTACAGAGTTGACTTGGCTTAGAAACATCTTTGTTTGCTTTGACCGTTTTACGTCTCGGACCACCCATTCAATCTCTATGAGCATCGTCTGCCTTCTTGCCAATGATAACTCAACCAGCTGAAATGGACTAGACAATGCACACCCACCAGAATCTCATGCATGATAATGGAAGCATTTAACAAGGTGTGTGTCAGTGTTTAAGGTCTTTAACAAGTCTCCAGTGAATCATAGTGCAGGCTGCGCTCACTGATTTCCATGGTGAACTTGTGGAGGTTTCCACAGTGACACCATTTGATAGAAAACTTTCTGTGTACCACATGTAAAGGTTCTTCTGGCAATGAAGATATGTGTAGAGTGAAGTGAGCTTTAAAATGAGTTGTGTGGCATAGTGTTATAAGGGTGTTGAGTTGAACTCTGCTAGGCACAAAATTGTGCTGTTTTTTTTTTTTTTTTTTGTTTTTTTTTTTTTTTTTGTTTTTTTTTTTTTTTTTTTTTTTTTTTTTTTTTTTTTTTTTTTCTTTTTTTTGTTTTTTTTTTTTCAAGCCAAGTAGCTAACCTCAGGTGTAAGGTGGTCTGTCAGGGTAATGTGGTAGTGCAAAGTCGCTTTGGATAAAAGCATCTGCTAAATGACCATTCACTTGAGTTCTAAATGTACTGCGAAAGTAGGCAATAAGTTATCAGCCCAGACTGTATTTGTTAACCGTGCACATTTTCATACAGGTGCAGATGGTGTTTGCGTGACAAGCTTGATTTATCTACCTGGTTCAGACAGAATGACTGTTAATCAAAGCAGAGTTACACGGTAGCGAGTCTAGCGACCCACAAAACCTGACTTGTAGGTTGTGTATCTGAAGCTAAATCTTGCTGACTGTTACAGTACATTTATCGCTGTTTTATGGATTCGCATTTTGCTTACCCAGGAATTTGCATTGGTACTCATGAGCTCTGTTCCAAAACTAAGTGAGGGGGGGGGGGGGGGGGGGGGGTGGGGGGGGGGGGGGGGGGGGGGGGGGGGGGGGGGGGGGGGGGGGGGGGGGGGGGGGGGGGGGGGGGGGGGGGGGGGGGGGGGGGCGGGGGGGGGCTGTCATTCTGTCTAATGCTTACCATGGCAACTGCCTGTTAAGTCATAGACCTCATAAGTGACTCATGAAAGCTCTAAATAGGCGACAACTCTGTGTGCCACACAAATAATGCTCCTCACTTGAAGCACATGGAGACTTGGTATGTAATTGAATGTAAAAGAGAAATCTTAGCATATTGGTACTTTTAAGAATCAAATTAAATATAACTTTAGTCTATAATCAATAGATATGCAGATGGTACCATATTGGTTATCAGCCCACAATACTGTTCAAAAGTTTGAGGTCAGTGAGATTTTTTTAAAATATTTTTAAAGAAATGTCTTATGCTCACTAAGTCTCCATTGATTTGATTTAAAAAAATCTATTTTAATATATTTAAAAATTTAGTTAATTCCTGTGATGGCAAAGCTGAATTTTCATACAGTCTTCAGTGTCGCATGATCCTTCAGAAATAATTCTAATATGCTGATTTGGTGCTCAAGAAACATTTATTTTAGTTAGTATAATCAATATTGAAAACAGTTATGCTTATTAATATTTTTGTGGAAACTATGAACATTTTTAAAGGGTTTTTAATTTCATAAAGTACACAAGAGCAGAATTTTTGAAATTACTGAATAAAAGTAATAATTTCTTATAATGCATATTACAGGTTTTAGGCTATATTTTTTTAGCGATATTGGATATTTAGTTGTGCAATATCTAATTTTTACATTTACATTACCTTTATCTAACTTTTGAAAAAGTCTTGTAGTCATGGACAGGGGCGGGCATTTAATAATAAATTGCTGCCTATAGACAACTCACTAGGCTTTGAAGCAGAGCAGTGGTGTCAGTGCTCCACCCAAGCTTCTCAGCTCTGTGTCTGCCTGTTGATGGATAGGCAGAGGTCAGAAGTCAGGGTTTTGCCCGAACTCTTGGAAGTCTTCCCTTTTTCTCTCATATTTTCTGCATATCCAGACACACACACTCCAATTAATATCCAGTTCATGAGGATTCCCAGACAAAGCATCCAGTTATTCAGCAGCCACAATAGTGTATTGGCCTGCACTGTCTTACCAGTGCCAGTGAAACACTGCATCTCTTTACTGTGGAAAAAAAATGAGGGCTGAAGGAAGGCATAGCTGCAGAGTGAAATCATGGGGGTTTCCGGGTGATAAGCAATATGAATTAAACTGGCAGGACTGAAGGCATTCTTTGTATTGGAGATGGGCTGACTCACCCTCTTCGTGCCATATGGTGGGGGTTTGGTGTCCGGGTTTTTTTCTGGAGCACTGACCTTCACGGCCAGGCTGTATTAAAGTGAGCGGCTTTTATTTCCACATCCTATCTACTCCTGACCCCTGCAGCTCACCCCACTGCTCTAGGGACGCTGCTTTACTGTGCTGGTGTGAGTTCCAGCACCTGCCTAACCCATTTACTCGCTGCTTCCATTCACTGTTTGTGCCAGGTCTCCATGGCTCAGATGACCTCAGATGGGCCGTTGGGGGATTTCCCACTGCTCTTTTTCTCAGGCTGATATTAGACAGAGGCACAGACCATAATAAAAGATAATTAGATGCTGTGACCACAATTGTGACCAGATTTCAAACCTCAAGAGTTGCTGCTACTTGTTGGCGACAGTGTAACAGAGCCTGTTAGGTCTTTATGTGGAAACAGATGCAGAGGATTCTGGATTGTTATCTTGACTCCACTTTTCCATCATGACCCTAGTCACCTCGTCCTGTTTCGGCCCTCACTTACTCTCAAACCAGATATTAGATCGTGGTGAGTGATTTGATATCAGTCTTTACTTGAGTCACCTCTCCTGCATTCACTCCTTTTATTTATTTATTTTTAATTTTGCCCCTGAATTCTAGTAATAATGTTGATGTCAAGGTGGTCGTAAATGGTCATAATTCAACTTTACGTGACCTTTTTCTTCCCAAGTATGCTGTTTTAAAATAATTATATATATAGATATTAGGGATGCACCGATATGAAAATTTTGGCCGATACGATAACCGATTATTCTTTATTTTTGAAAACCGATAACCGATATGTTGGCCGATAAATCTATATCCAAATTTTTATATACTTTCTGAGAGCCTGATTACAAAAAAGGTCTCATCATTAAAAACCACATCCCGAACACTTCAACATAAGCAGCCTAGCTTGAACGGTGTATGTTTTAAAAATAATTTTACTCTCCCATTACCAAATTTAGTCATAAAAAAGTCTTACAAATAAAATAATGCATAAATAATGCAAACAAGTCATTGGACATCATTACACGTGTAAAGAATCAAAATGAACGCGCCATAGATCAATAAAACGGAATAGCCTCTGCACGGACAATAATTAAATGATTTTAATTACTAAACCATATTGCTGATGAAAATAATAATAGAAAAATACAAGTGGCTGTTATTATTAATAATGTATCAATGATTTTGAAAAGTAACAAACTAATACCACTGTTTTAAATAGCAGCCATTCAGCTGCGCGTGCTGAAGCTGAAGAGCTGAATGAATACGGTAAACTGAAGCGTTTTGCTGGCAGCTTATTTAATTCAAGGAAATGCATCCTGAGATTAATATTAATACAACATAAACATCATATTACAACTTATATATGTACAAAATGACGCAGTTATTGCGTGCTATAGTCAGAATGTGTGATCCTGTTGTGGATGCGCTCTTCCCATATCAACGCGCTGAAACACAGCAACTAAACCCAAAGAATTCACAACGTTTTATTATAATAATTTTCTCATTAGAATGTTATATACACAATTCCCATCATAGTTATTAATGTTTGCACTGTGTTTGGTTTATCGTGGGAAACTAAAGCTGCTTTTTACTAACCAAACGCATTCTAATGAGATAAATAAGATATACAATCATATATAAACCTAATATTACAACGTACAATTGCACAAAGGGCTGCAAACGAACAGCGCGCATTTGAAGTGTCTCTGAAGGAAATAATGCATTATTTATCGGCTTTAAGATATCGGCCAAATTTTCTTATTAGGCCGATACCGATAACAGAAAAAATAAGCATTTATCGGCCGATACCGATATGCTGGCCGATATATCGTGCATCCCTATATATATATATATATATATATTATATAATATATATATATATATATACACACACACTTACACACGCGTATTAAATGAAATATAATTTCAACTCAATATATAAATGATAAAAATTCTAAATTATACAACCTCATAGTTTTAATAAAGTAATTCAGCAATAAAAAATACAATACGTCCTGCAGTAAAAAAAACAGATGCATTTTTTTACCATAGGAATGAATGTTCTTCAATTTAAACAAACTTAAAGAGAATAAGTTGTGAATATATGTGTTTATTTTAATGTACTAATTACTATACTAATTTTTAAGTCATCCTACAGCCCCCTTGGACATTTACTGATGGCGCCTAGTAGGCTCTGGTTAAAAACCACTGCTTTAAATTACCCTTTTAGCTGTTTAATTTTTTATACAGTTAATGTTCTGGGTGAACTGGCATAGTGAACATTAGAGTAGGTTTATATAGATATCAAACACTTTTGCTACAAGAGAACAAGGACACATCTTATTTACCATGATAAACAGCCTGTAAATGCTTACACAGTACAAAACTTACACAAACAGTCATCTGGCACTGAGGACCCCAAGGCAAAGGGGTTTATAAAGAGGAGTGAAGGGGAGTGTTAACATAAAAGCTTCCTGCTCCCCACCGAGCCAAAATCTTGCCTTCAAAGCTAGTTAATGCTTAAACAGGTGAGTGGGAGTTTCGGGGTCCATAACTCTGCCCGCAGTGAGTAGATACAAGGAGCACTGTGACCTGAGGGAGGCCCCGGTCTAATGGCCAACTCCCCCTGCTTCCTTCAAGCAGCAGTCAAACCCCATCACTGGAGCAGCGGTCATTAACCACAGCGGCTCACCCCCACAAAGCACTGCGGCATTAAAGATGGGCTCTTGTGTTTTGCCTCTCTCTATTTGTTTTACTTAGTGTCCTCAATGAGTGTTTTGAAGGCTCTGGAGTGTGGAAGATTGTTTTTCTCGAAGCTATGTATCCATGTTTGGATGTTCTTTAGTGTGAACCGGCCAGGAGGGTCTGGTGTTAATGTTTCTGTATATGAAAAGCAATAATTGCATTTTGACATAACTGGTCTATGAACAAAACAGAAGAGTTTACATTTGAGTTTTCTAGATAGAAAATGCATTAAGGGATCGCTGAAAGCTTCCAAAACAAGAGATTGCAAGTGAGTGCAGCTTTTCCTTCAACTGGAAATCAGCTTTATGACTGTGTGCGCGCGCTGCTTCATTTTATGATGACCTAAAGCATGTTCTCATCTATCATAAAGCAGCAGGAGTGACATTGTAATTTCCCTTTTTCCACACAAATGTGCTCAGGTTTTAATACTGTATATGAGTCAGATCTCAGAGAGAATTATAGGCTAAGCTGTTCCACATGTTCACCTGCTACCTGTGTGTGTGTGTGTGTGTCTGTGTGTCTGTGTGTCTGTGTGTCTGTGTGTCTGTGTGTGTGTGTGTGTTATGCAGTGATAAGGGGAAGTGTAGGATTTTCTTATTTAGTTCTATATTGTAGTTTCAGATACGGAAAGTTAAAGGGATAGTTCACCCCAAAAATTCTTTGTTCAACCTTGTGTTCTTCCAAACTTGTTTGACTTAATTTATTTGGTAGAACAGTAGAACATTAAAGAAGATTTTGAGAAATCTCTCTGGGTTTTTTTTTTTTTTTGGTCCAAACATTGGAAATCAGTGGTTACCAAAAATGTTTGGTTACCAACATTCTTCAAAATATCTTTTTTTGTGTTACACAGAAGAGAGAAAGTCATACAGGTTTGGAATGACATGAGGTTGATTAAATGATGACAGAGTTTTTATTTTAGGGTGAACTATCCCTTTGAGATTTAATGTGTTTTTCCTGTTTCAGCTTAATGTGAAGAGACAACTAGAAGTAAGTAATTCGGTTGATTTCCCAGAGTGTAAACTATGTGAATCTGTTTGTTTGAGCAATCTGACATGTTCTTGCTCAACCGATAGACTGAGTTTAGGGCTGGACTTCCTATTTTGTGAACAATGGCCTGTTCATAAAATAAATAATGATGACTGATTCATTCACAAATACATTTTGGAGTCAGATCTTTTCATTGAATCATTTGATCTGGTGTACAAAACCAATCTGAATGATTTTTTTCATGGATCCAACAGATTACACTCTTAAAAATAAAGGTGCTTCACGATGCCATAGAAGAACCTTTTTATCTAAATGGTTCCATAAAGAACCTTTAACATCTGAAGAACCTTTCTGTTTCACAAAAGGTTCTTTGTGGCGAAAGAAGGTTCTTCAGATTACAAAAAGGTAAGAAAGAGATGGTTCTTTAAAGAACCTTTGACTGAATGGTTCTTTGTGGAACCAAAAATGGTTCTTCAATGGCATCGCTTGATGAACCTTTTGAAGCACCTTTATTTTTAAGAGTGTAGGTTCTCAAGTTGGAATTCCCGTCTATTTTCTTGTCATGTTACTGTTGTTAATGTAAATGATTAATCTATGAATGTGTATATATGTTTGTTTGTTATTGTTTGTTATACTTTATTGCTCAGCCTCAGCTGAAAATTTGTCTTTGGTCTCGCTTAACATTCAACAATGACAATACAATCCACATATCACATCAAATAAATACTTAATACATTCATCCATCCTAAAAACACTGCAGCCATAGCCTTTGTTTAAGATACTTATAGTGTATGATACAAAGGTATGTAAAATATGTAATTAAAAAAATTGACCTTAATTTTTAATCGAAAAGTCATAATTCAATCTTCTGATGAATGTATGCAGAACCTTTGATAATCCATTACACTCAGATTTGCTTCACAATATAAAAGAACAGATCTGTCACTGCTTCTGTTTCTTCTTAGCTTTAAATATATAATATCCAGTCAAAAATGACTTTCATTTCAGTCTGTTTGTCACACAAAGTAAGACTTCAGAAGAGTTGGAATATAGTGATAAAGTTATATACTACTTTTATGATTTACTACTATCCAACCTGGATAAGAAGTTGTATATAAATGCAAATAGTGATGAGCAAAATATTGTCTTAGAAATAGAGTTAATATCACATCTCACTCACTGTTGTCTTGTTGAAATTTGTACCAGTCGTCCAACCCATAATGCCTTTCATCACTATAGCCCCTGCCACACTTGTCTAATTCTTATGATTTGTTTTTGTTCTTCATGATTTGTTTTCTTTTGACTGAGAGAAACATTTTAGTACGTGTTAACAGATGTTTGACTAACATTTGACAAGCACTGTAACTGTACTTATCAGGCTCTGTAATTTGTGGCATGCACCCAAATATGTGCTTCCTACCACGGAGTCCCATCAGACCAGAGGCGTCTCATGCAAACATTAATATTCCAAGGTGTCCAAACAAATGAGGTTTTGTGTTTGTTATCTCTCATTGTGGGAATTCTAGTGTGACATCATCACTCGCTCCCTTCCCCCGTGGAGCTTTTGAATGCTGATGATCTGAGTATGCCTGGAATTCTGAGGGAGATTTTTGTTGCTGCATGTGGCAAGATGAGGATCGCTGATGTTAGTATCATTTCAGCTGGATCAAGATAATATTGTTTACTCCTTCACCTTTATGAGTCACAGCGATGTTCATGATGTCCTGCACATTCCAGTGACAACCTGTCTACTGTTATGGATTCTTATGTTATGAACAAGAATTGATAGATTTGATGATTTCGATTTGAGACCTCACAGTACCTATCTCCTCTGAGCCATGCAGGGCGGCACGTCAGATCGGTGGGGTAAATAAAACATCCTGAAACAGCGCAAACATCTGTTGCACCACAGGATATTCATATTTAAGGACAGTGGGGTGGTTTATGTTGGAAGGGCCTCTCTTTCTGTTGACTTTGGGAGCATTTTGCCTCTGTCTTCTCACAAAACTGATATGAGGTTACGCTATATTTGAGAGTGAATGTGAGGCCTTCTCGTAATGCCCTCCAGCTTATGTTATTTATCATGGAAGAATTGTTGCTCTTGGAGTTTCGATGTTGTATTCCTGCATGTGTTGTGTGTGTTGGCTAATGTATTTACAACCAGATTTGTTTTCAGTGTGACAGTAAGGGCTCCACGTGTCTGTCTTTGGAAAGGTCAAAGGTCAGAGTGCTCCGTCACTGTATTGTTGTCGCTTGTATCTCAGCCAGACGAGTGTCTGCTGAGTTCGGTCAGACCCCGTGTCACTGGGTGTGAGCGATGATCTGATCTACTCTGGCTTCTCTGAGAAACTGTGTTTCAATGTGATATACGGAACATAAAGCCACATAACTCTGCTAAAGACTTCGTCACTTACATAAAATTCACAACATGATTTCTTGAAGACAATGTAAAGGGTGCCTGTATGTGAAAAAGTTGCTACTGTAATGATAAGGTGTCTTGGTTGGTTGGCTACTAAGGTTTTACTTATTCACTATCGTCAGAGCCGATCCTAGACTTCTGGGGCCAGTCGGTGGGGCGGGCGGGGTCTGGGGTATTAAAGGAATGAACAGCCTTTGTCGCCTGAGAACCGTGTCTCTTCAGGGCTGCTCGCTTTCCACTAGTTTTTTTGTCTCGCGTACGCCACTTCTGTGTCTGCCTTCCCGTTACCTGCTTTGCCTGTTTTCCGTCGCA
Organism: Sinocyclocheilus anophthalmus; assembly: GCA_018155175.1. Lineage (NCBI taxonomy): Eukaryota > Metazoa > Chordata > Actinopteri > Cypriniformes > Cyprinidae > Sinocyclocheilus > Sinocyclocheilus anophthalmus. The sequence continues at coordinate 14,287 of JADLZN010008450.1, read as the reverse complement.
CGGGTGATCGCGCACCGCATTCAAGCCCTTCCTCCGGCGCTTTCCGCATCCGTCTGGCCCCCCCTTCCCACCCCCCCCCCGCCACTCAACATTCAATCAGGTCTTTGCGGCCCGGGGGCCCCTGGTGTTTGTTTCGGGGGCCTCCGCAGCTTGCGTGCTTTTGCGTGCTCGGGCGGATCAGGCTCGGCTTCTCGTTATTAACTTTATTTTGGTGGTAGTCCCAACATGGGAGTCCCCCCGTTCTGCCCCCCCGTGCCTTTGTTTAATAGTTGTGTGATAAGTGTTGCGCCCCACAACCCCCCCCACCAAGCTTTCAAATGACATTCGCGACCGGCGTCCAACGGTCAGTATTCTAGGGCTGACGAGCTAGAGATCGAACAGCGTACAACTGGTTTTAATGATGCTAAACTTAGCGTGACACATAATGGTGACGGTTGAAGTGTACTCGTGGGCTTCCCATTACAGGTTGCATAAGGCACCGCATTGGTACGAACACCAATAGTCATGGCATTGGGTTACAGTGCATAACACTCTGTGTATTATCTCGGCTTCGAGGGTATGGTCTAGAGACCACGTATCTACCCCCTGTAACTGGGGGACAATCAGAAACAGCCAACCTCAGTCGCGTGTCGTTGCGTGATAAATACAGGAAGCCCTGGAACCCCAAGCAGTGTTTGTAGTGTGTGAGGGGTTTGAGGCTCTTACTAGCCCTGTGTACCAGATCCCCCTGGGCCGCGTGGGTCTATCGGGTTTCCTAGAGATACCGAGTAAAATGTCCTGTGAACATGTGCATGCTGTTTGGCCATGTGCCTGTTGTCGGCCGCCGCCGGCACTACTTCTGGATATGGGTGACCTCACTGACAGCGACCCTAGACTCACACGCCCATCCGCACTGCGCCCCCGCAAACAGACTCACAGACCGAACTGCACGCTCTTTGATGCAAACCTCCCCGTAATCATAGGGGGGCCAACATGCTTTCCCATTAACGTAGGGCGTACGATACCTCTGTACCACAGAGCGACTGGGAGCCGATGCCAGTGCACAGCTCACACAAATACCACTTCACGCGAGCTCATCGGTTTACCGGGATGTACATCCGGTCGGGTTTGCCCATAGGACCGACAACTTGAATGAGACACCCTGAGAAGGTGATGTGTGTTCATGGTTATATACGGGGCCCGCTTGATGCCGCGTTATCGCCCCCACCGTTCGCTTTACTGCTTGGGAGTGTTGTACGCAAGCTCTTGGACCATAAAGCAGAATCTGTTAAAGATTGCAAGATTCATAAGGAGCCGCGCCCGTCTACAACCTCCAAAAGAAGATATTCTTGACACCCGTTGACAAGCAGTCAAACCTAACTCACAAACGGCTCATTCTCACCCGCCCCACATATCTACGTCACTATGTGGCA
>JADLZN010008450.1:0-12749 GCA_018155175.1 Sinocyclocheilus anophthalmus | reverse complement strand
TGTGTGTTTAGAGTCCGGGTGAGCAATGTCAAACCCGGCTATGCTAATTTGTTGCTGTGAATTTATGGTTGTTCCTCATTTTCCAGTGAGGTGGTGTGCTTGTGTGTTTATATACTCAACCTCTCATCCATATTTATCAGCTCTGTCCTTCACAAATCCTCCAAACAGCAGTAACATTCACACACATGGCTTTAACTCTTTGGATAGGCTTGTAAATTTTTTTATTACAAGGCCAAGCATAGAAGTTATGACATGTACATTGCATTAAGCATGATTTAATGAATCTAAAAACAACAGGATTATGCTTTTATGCCAGTCAGTTCAAGGGTTATGATCAGATTTTATCAAGGAGCTCTGTAATACCTCAATATCTTCTAGCAACGGGGAGCCCGATCCTTTTCTTGGAGACCTACCTCCCTGCAAAGTTCAGCTCCATGCCCTGTTTCAACAGCATTTCCATTCCTCTTATGGTAGATTGCTTTTGCTGGCTCCTGCAAGTGTTGCTTTTTTTGTTTTTTGTGCTCACACTGTTCTTGCATAATTGCTATTTACATGCTTGAATAGGTGCTATGCATAGAAAAATTTTTTACTATTTTTGCCTGACACAATTTGTGATTTGAACTGTGATGTATTTCTCATTTATATTCTATCAGAAAAAAATACTTCACAAGAAGAAAATATTTCACACTTGGTATACTTTTTATAAGAAACTCCTTTTTAGAAACCATGAGTTATAAATACAAACATTTTAACATTTTCAAATGTTAAACCATCAAGCTTTTATGTGTCCCAAATGGATGTAACAAGTGACACAAGCTTACAGCAAATGTTGTTCCACATAAACTCCATCTCTGGATGTGCTGTGAGTTTGTGTAACTTATAACATGCATCCACGTTTTTTGATCCGCTCTGAGATGCTGAACCGGATAAAAATCCAGATCATGAGCTGCACATGTGCAAAAGACCACAGTGCTGTGCTTCACTCAAAAACACGCAGGACATATAGTTATTTAATTCAATTTCAGCATTTGCAATTAGATTTTGCAATATAAGCCATATTGCAATATGTTGATATATATTGTGCAGCCATAATCTGGATTGTGCCACATTTACTTTAAGGGGTGATTGATCACTGTATGTGCAGCAAACAGTGAAAACTATAAGTCTGTTTATATCATCAGATTACACAACCACTTGCCCTAAAGGAAAAATGGGTTTTGGTGTGTAATGGTGCTGGTATGACATCTAGGAAATGGGATGAACTACTGAAGCTATGACAAACTTTGAGCTTCTGGATTTTAACTTTTAAAGGGGTGATGCGATGGCATTTTTTAAATTTTTCCTTTCTCTTTGAAGTGTTTACAAGCTCTTGGTGCATAAAGAAGATCTGTAAAGTTGCATAGATTAAAGTCTTAAATCCAAAGAGATATTTTTTATAAAATTTAAGAGTCAACCACGGCTACCTAAAATGGCTTGTTCTAACACTCCCCCACATGTCTACATCACTATGTGTGAAGATTTGCATAATGCCGCCCAAATATTCACGCAAAGAAAGAAGTCGTAACTTTTATTCTCACTGTATATTGTTGCTGCCACCATGTCGTGAAGACGCTGTGTTTCGTTTTTGAAAGCGAAACTACTTTGTTTGGTCTCCAAAAGAGGACGATATCCGTTTCGTCATGCCTAGAGCTGATCCATGCTGATTGCTGAGGAAATACTTTAACTTTGCGCTGTGGATCGGCTTTCACTGTGGACAAAGCCGAGTCCAGCCCGGGGTTGCACATGTGGTTGCCGCAAGCCCGCCGGACGCTCCTTCTTGTCGCATCTGCCGCTCACTCAAGCCGCCTCCGCTCACTCTAGGCCTCCGCTCACTCTAGGCCTCCGGCCTCCGATCACTCCTAAGCCCGCCATGTTGCCTCTGTGTGTCGTTGTGAAACTGAAACTACTTTGTTTGGCTTTCCAAAAATGGACACGACTAGAAATTTGTGGTTAAGTTGTATTTACAACACTGTTCCAGAACAGTTCAACCCAAATATTCAGATGTGTGCAGCACATTTTATGGAGGACTGTTTCCTGATCCTGGAAGAGTAGACTACAATGCCGGCTGTTCTGACTCACAGATTGTAAGTAAGTTTTTTTATTTTTAAAGAATTTGCCACTGATGTTTCAAACCTGAGTTTTGAGCAGTGTAGAGTAGCGCTTGTTGTTTGTCATTTTCTCTGATCACAAATGCAGACATGGTTTATGTTTACGCGGCGCAATGCAACGCATCGCGTAAAAAGACAGTATAAGTCATTTTAATCCTTAATTATGTCCCCACTGGATGCAAGAAATGCTTTGTTTGTAATGGGTTTTAATGGTTTTGTTTCGTCGCTCCGGCCGGGACAAGGCATCACAGCATGGTAAGGGGCGTAACATTTCCATCACACGCTAGAGGTATTTTAAATGCTTTTTTTCTTCGTCCAATCATAACGCACTGAATAGCTGTCCAACCAGAGCACACCTCGCCCTTTCAGCTTTGTATAAATCGACGCTATTTCAAAAGACGGGCTAGGAGAAACAATAATGTACAGTATGTGGAAATAATGTTTTTTTTTAACCTTAAATCGCATAAACATATTTCATTAGACCAAATACACAAAATTATGTTTTTTTTAGCAACATCATATGATCCCTTTAACATTCTTCTGCATACCCCCTCTCTTTCACTTAGACCGCAGTCACACCTTTTCTATTAAAGGATACTATTTGCCCCCTTAAATTGATTTACAGGTGGATTTTTTACCTTTATAGAGGCAAATATTATCTATCTTTATTAATTGTATGTCATGTTTTATGTCATATTCTCAACATTCCATTAAGTGTATTATTAATATAATAAATAAAGAAATAAATGATGGCAAATTGAAGTGATACTTGTAGATTTAAAATAAACCGCCAAAGGTGCGCAAGTCGCTGTCTTATGACCATGTGTTTGTCTTCCTTGGCATTCATTCATTCAGTACGAAGCAATGCTGTAAGTTAAAAACAAAGTAAATGCTGCAGCATATATTTCCAATTACGCATGATTTAGCAGTTTTTGCGTATGTCGTTGTAGAACAAATGATGGCATTTTAGTTAAATAAAATTGAACTTGTTTTTTTAGCTAGGTTTACCACTTTTCCCAGTTAGCTTGACTAGCAGCATATGTTATGTTTTGGAAGCAGGTCCTCTGCATGTAATGCTGTTGTGCTCGTGTCTATACTTGGCTTAACTAGCAAGACTACATTACAAGACTACATTGCTTAACTAGCTTCATCAGGAAATATCAGTAACTTTACAATAAATAAAATCAATTTGTTAAAAATTTTTAATGTATTAGGAACTAACAACTTTTTTAATTCATGTTTGTTCATTATATAACTAATGCTAATTTATGGAAAGTAAACTGTATTAAGAAATGTAGAAGTTAAGATTGATTAATAAATGATGTAAAAGTATTGTTTATTTTTAGTTATGTTTTAGTATATGTAGAAATTAACATTATTAAGAAGTGCTGTAAAAATGTCCAAAGCTATTGCATTAATATTAACAAACTGAATCTTATTGTAAAATAATATCACTGTCAGAAAATGGGTACAAAAGCTGTCATTGGGGTGGTACATTTTCAAAAGATACAACTTTTTACCATTAAGGTACTAATATTTATACTTTATTTACTAAGAGGCACATTTAGGTACTTCTTTTCACCCATTAGTTGTAATAAGGTACAAAGCTATACCTTTGTGAAGGGGGGGGGGGGGGGGCGGTCGGAGGGGGTACCACCTAGTGACAGCTTTTGTACCTTTTTTCCTGCCTGAACCATACAATTCTACCCGTAAACAAGTGTTTCTCTTCTTTAATGAAGCCTATTCTGTAATTCTTTTTCACTTCAGTTACTATTAGATCATCAGCTTGGCTTACACAAGACTCAAACTTATATGCACAGCTAACACATTTACTATGCTGATACTTCACACTGCCCTGAATGGCTTGTGTTACTCCATACAGCTGGTTTTAACACTTAACTCTTTAACACTAAATAATTTGCCAAGAGGGCACATGTAGTATATTTTGGACACTTGCAAACATTGTGCCACTTTAGTTGCTACCCAACTGAGCCTCCTGGAGAAGGTCATGTTAAGGGGAAACACGCACAGTTAAACTCAGGCTTTTTGTGATCACAGGGACCTTGTGTCAACAAGTCTGAATAGAGAAACACTCAGACTTGCACACCGTTGGGAGTGACCGTAAGGCAGCTGGGGACACACGATGAAAGGAAGTGAGATTTATTGTAGTACATTAGTCAATAACAAAGGTTCTGCAACTGTGGTGAATCTAAGAAGAAGAAAAAAAACTCTTGTCAAAGCAGCAGAATGCTGACCCAAATTTCCCAAATGACCCAGTCATTTCAGTACATGTGGGTGTAAGAATGTGTTTGTGTGAATTTGAGCATTTGTGTTTCTTTGTGGTTTTAAACTCCTCACCTTCCCCATGAGATGTGATGCTGAAGCTTTTTGACATTTTCTGGACCACAGCAAAATCTGACTAGAAGCACATTATTCATTAGGTTTCTCATGGGGATGTGGAAGAGGGTGGTGGCCGTTTGAGTGAAGCACGGAAAAATAGAGAGAGCCGAGAGGCTGAAATAACTCTTCTCAAACCATACTATCACACATTTTTCTATACTTGAAAAATCCTGAACGTGTTTATGTCACAATATCTTACACCGTTTGGACCAGCTTCCAAGATTGCCATTGCGGATCTTCTACAGGAACATGTTGGTAAAGAGTGTAGCCATGGTAAACCAGCATGAATGTGCAGAAAAACAGATATATCTATTACTGGAAAACAGATCATTTGAACAGGGGTGAGAATTAGGCCAAACAATATAGTATTTATATCTGGCTCACGATATGGTAATATTGCAGTTCTGTCATTTAGTGTGTAATTATTAAAAACTATGATACAATTATTCTTGTCTCCTTAAAAATGTATGAAATGTTTCTTGAGCAACGATTGTCCATATTAGAATGATTTCTGAAGACTGAAAGTAATGGCTACTGAAAATTCAGCTCTGCCATCACAGGAAATACCTTATACATGTTAAATTATTCAAATGAGAAGATACTTTTAAATTGTAATAATATTTCACAATATTACAGTTTTTTTCTGCATTTCTGATCAATAATGCAGCCTTGAGACCCCCAACTTTGAACGAGAGTATAATAGATATCATCGCTATTCTGACGATTCATTCTGTTCGCATTTGTCCTCACCCTGTTGAACAAAATTCTTTTTTTCCATCATCCATCAGATCTTTTTGTATGTGGTCACTTCAGCATTTTCTCTCTCTGCTTTTAAAGGAATTCCATATACTAATACATTACTCGTGGAGTTTCTGACAGCTGAAGTTGATCTGAGTCTTGACCCACCACACCTGTTAATATATTGAGCCCAGAGGCCCTGAGGTGGATACTTTGGCTCAGCTGACCCTCTGTCCAAGCCAGATTGTCCAGCTGTCTGATGGACATGGATGTTCAGCCCTGTTCACACTCCCTCTCCCTCTCCCTCCAGCCTTCTGCTCATGATCAGTGTGGTCGCAGTGCTGACCGTGAGCTCATATCCACTGGGACAGGAGGTGTTCACATGGCTTGATTACTTTATTTGAACAAAACAGTCAGATTCCTTCCAAATCAGCAAACCTCCTGCCTGGGCACACAGTGCCTAGGATCGCTGACAAATCTGCTTTTTATTGTTTCATGCTGTCTTTGTTTTCATCCTTCAAAACATATTGCAGTCCAGGTTTTTGGTTACATGTTTTTACTAATTTGCTGACAGTGCATTTGCTCAAACTCAAACACTCAGCATTAGGTGTAGCGGATCATTAGTAATGGGTTTGGGAGAGAAAATCTGGTTTAGCTGGTGCGTGACACTGTGTGAGCTTCAGTTTGTAGGCGGCAGTATCTGTTGAGATATCCTAGGGATGTCAGCCCACCAGATTAAAACATGCAGGCTCACAGCAATGTCACTGAGTCCTTCTATGCATAATCTAGGCATAAGAGACCAGGGGTTAACCCACTGTCTTAACTTGTCTTGAGGGAGCTTAGATGTCAGACTTTTAATGTATTTATTGGGCTTGGACCCTCCTCTGATGCTCTCTGTGAGCTTGCTATGTGGGATGGGAAGCTCGCCTCAGATCAGAGGGTACGTCTTTGACTCTACACAGGGGTTTCTGGTTTCACCAGCAGGGCGGTTTTCGTCCCACAGAGACCTGGAAGAGAGCTTGAGGGTCCCAGCATGAAGTTTTGAGCTCCAAACCTGTTCCAATTTATAATTCTTCTGACCCGTCATCATCCCCCATGCCCATAACTCATATTGTCTGCTGACATGTACAGTGGGTACGGAAAGTATTCAGACCCCCTTAAATTTTTCACTCTTTGTTATATTGCAGCCATTTGCTAAAATCATTTTTCAGTTAATTTTTTTCATCATTAATGTACACACAGCACCACATATTGAAAGAAAAACACAGAATTGTTCACATTTTTGCAAATTTATTAAAAAAGAAAAACTGAAAATTCACATGGTCCTAAGTATTCAGACCGTTGCGAGTATTTTAGTGAGAAGCACCCTTCTGATCTAATACCAGCCATGAGGCTTTTTTTTTTTTTTTTTTTTTTTTTTACGGGAAAGATGTAAACAGTTTTTCACCCCTGGATTTGGGGATCCTCTGCCATTCCTCCTTGCAGATCCTCTCCAGTTCTGTCAGGTTGGATGGTAAACGTTGGTGGACAGCCATTCTTAGGTCTCTCCAGAGATGCTCAATTGGGTTTAAGTCAGGGCTCTGGCTGGGCCATTCAAGAACAGTCACAGAGTTGTTGTGAAGCCACTCCTTCGTTATTTTAGGTGTGTGCTTAGGGTCATTTGTCTTGTTGGAAGGTAAACCTTCGGCCCAGTCTGAGGTCCTGAGCACTTGGAGAAGGTTTTCGTCCAGGATATCCCTGTACTTGGCGCATTCATCTTTCCCTCTATTGCAACCAGTCATCCTGTCCCTGCAGCTAAAAAACACCCCAACAGCATGATGCTGCCACCACCATGCTTCACTGTTGGGACTGTATTGGACAGGTGATGAGCAGTGCCTGGTTTTCTCCACACATACCGCTTAGAATTAAGGCCAAAAAGTTCTATCTTGGTCTCATCAGACCAAGATAGAACTTTTTTCTCCACCTCTTGGAGTCCTTAAGGTGTTTTTTCATGTGTCTTGCACTGTGGAGAGGCTTCCGTCGGGCCACTCTGTCTTAAAGCCCCGACTGGTGGAGGGCTGCAGTGATGGTTGACTTTCTACAAATTTCTCCCATCTCCCGACTGCATCTCAGGAGCTCAGCCACAGTGATCTTTCGGTTCTTCTTTACCTCTATAAACAAGGCTCTTTCCCCCGGATAGTCAGTGTGGTGTCCGGACGGCCCAGCTCTAGGAGGGTTCTGGGGGGGTTCTGGTCTTTCCTAACGTCTTCCATTTAAGGATTATGGATGCCACTGTGCTCTTAGGAACCTTAAGTGCAGCAGAAATGTTTTTGTAACCTTGGCCAGATCTGTGCCTTGCCACAATTATGTCTCTGAGCTCATCAGGCAGTTCCTTTGACCTCATGATACTCATTTGCTCTGACATGCACTGTGAAATGTAAGGTCTTATATAGACAGGTGTGTTGCTTTCCTAATCAATTCCAATCAGTATAATCAAACAAAGCTGGACTCAAATGAAGGTGTAGAAACCATCTCAGGTATGATCAGAAGAAATGGACAGCACCTGGGTTAAATATATGAGTGTTACAGCAAAGGGTCTGATACTTAGGACCATGTGATATTTCAGTGTTTTTTTTTTAATAAATCTGCAAAAAAGTCAAACATTCTGTGTTTTTCTGTCAATATGGGAAGCTGTATGTACATTAATGAGGGGAAAAAATTAACTTAAACGATTTTAGCAAATGGCTGCAATATAAAAAAGAGTGAAAATTTTAAGGGGGTCTGAATACTTTCCGTAAAAACCCCCATGTATGTCCATATGAGAAACTTGTGGAATATAATGTACAAAGAACCATGCATCTAGATCCTTTCTGATTCAGTCATATTAGCTTTACTAGCTTTTGAAAGTCATAGACGGATGATTAATGATGAAGACCCGAGTTGATCTTAAGCCCGCTATCCCCTGTCCTCAAAAGTGTCAATGAGTGCCCACGATCAAGAAACAGAAAAATCTTTTGAAAATCTAGGGTTAGGGTCACAAAGTTCTTATTTCTTACGGTTGCATATTGTTATAAGTTTGCACTCAATGATTTTTTTTTATTTATGCTTCACCAAAAAAAAAATCTAAATTAATTTTAATTAAAAAATAAAAACATGATTATATTAAATGATGTGTAGTCAAGTAATTTTATGTGTGAATTTGAATGTATTTCTGAAAACATAACAAATAGGACATACATGATTATCACGTCTTTGACCAAAATCCTCTGCAACTGACAAACTGACACTTGTTTTTGTTTGCTTATTCATGCTGATGGGTTGATGGTTGGTCTTATTAATCTGTTGTTTTGACAAACACTTATTGTATAGTCTGGTCTGTATCAACCTCTAACCCTGAGCTTTGACCTTCAGCGATGGAGCTCTTGGTGACAGAGTTGAATGTGCTGTTGAAGCTGTTGGACCATGAGACCCTGAGCTGCGCTACAGAAGAGAAGAAAACAGCCGTGAAGAACCTTCTTGGACAACTTCAGCCCTCTGGTAAATATCGAAAATCATTGTCTGATAGTTATTATCTGATCCAAACTGGGTTTAGTGGTTGAACCACCAGCTGGTAGGCCATGTATGTCCAAGTCATGTTCCTGGAAAGCCACCTTCTTGCAGAGTTTAACTAAATGACTAATTAAACATTCCTCCCTCCTTCCTTCCTCCAAGAGCAGGATTGTAGACCAGTTTGATCAGCTTTAGTTAGATCTGGTAGAGCACCTTGTATAAGCCTGTTAGGCCCTGTGGTCTCATCAGATTGACCACATTGAGCTATGAACTGTTTTGTTCCAACAGAGGACTGCACAAAAATCGCAAATTAAACACCAGTCTGACAGAGAACTAATAGAAAAATATGCTTGGGACAATTTAGACAAAGAAAAAAACGCTTGGACCAGAAAGGGACAAGACCAGAGGGATAAACATCAGCTTGATGAGGCCTTGTTTTTCTCATAAATGAGACTGAAAAAGCTTTTGGCAGTTGTCCTACATACATATGCTTTTTTCTTTTCTCATACTTGTTCTTTGCAGTCACTGGAAAAGACTATATGTACATGAACACCTCAGTATACAGAAACGGAACCAGCTTTGTCGAATCCCTTTTTGATACATTCGGTAAGTTGAGTATCTATGAGACTTACGTCTCTCAACATCCTCCAATATTTTGGAATATTACACTCATAAATGTGTTTTCACATTTTTACAGATTGTGACCTAGGGGACCTGAAAGTTGAAATGGAGGATCAGAAGAAAGAGCCAGAGACAAAACACACCGACCACACTGTCCCCAAACCAGTAAGAAATCTTCTCTCAGAGGATTACCCATAATTCTCTGCTCTTTAGACCTAATCCTAATATATAGTGCATCCTTAACCCTGATGTCAGTGTGTAATAAGGGCTGTGCTCTGCAATGGTGAGATATGGCAGGAAGATTAATCATGCTGCAGTGAAACCTGCACTTCTCTTTCCAGCTGCATTGCACGTTCAGAGCCAGGCTGTTATCTTAAAGTCACGTCACCGCCAGCCCTTCACTAAGGTCTCCATAGATCCTATTCGTTATTAAGAGAGCGCACTCTTCCAGCGGATTTTTCATTGTGTGTGTTTGTGTTTCATTATTAGCACAATAGTCCTCGATGGCCAGTATCTGATGTATTTCTCAGCCGTCATCCATGTGGCATGTGGGTTTGGCTTTTGACTGGATGCAGCGGTCACACATCATTTGTTATTGGGTTAACTTGCCGAACGGTGGAACGGAGCCACGTAGCTTTGCGATATTGAGGACTCACTGAAAAGCAGATGTTAAGTGTGAATTAATGTGATGGGGCAGACAGATGGAGTAAGTCATTGTTTGCCACATTTTTTTGGACCAGAGCACAGCGGATTCGCCTCCCCCCCTGCCCAACACACCACCTCCAGAGGATTACTATGAAGAAGCCGTTCCACTCAGCCCTGGAAAGATGCCAGAATATATCACCAGCCGCAGTGAGTCTTGTTGCTGTATGTCTGTTGCCTGGAAAACATGGCATTATCTATATAAATTCCTATAGATAATATAACTTGGAGAGTGATGTTACAACTTTGTGTTCTTGCAAGAGTCAGAGCGTTGACGACAGATCTTCACACTATATACATGAACCACTTGATTTCAAAGTGAATAGCAGTTTTTAACCCATTTGCTTCCTTAATGGGACACATTTTCAGATGAAACCGTATATTCAAAAAAAAAAATCCTAATGAAAAAGTCAGTTCCTAATGAATTTTATTCCTTAGGAATTGCCTGAATTGTGGAAATGCAAATGTTACATACCAGAATGGAGCTATTCTGAATGTGACGTTACAAAAACAATGTTTAAATAGCTATAGATTTACATTATACAAGAGCTTACAAAGTGGCATCAGCTTCAAAAGTTGGTTCAGTGCAAATGACTACATTTTAAATTAAAAATGCCATAGATAACCTTTTTTTTTATCTGGAATAAACTGTACAATTAATTGTTTAAAAGAATACCAATAATGTGCATTTGGAAAGTAAATATATCGAGTACTACAACACTGATAGTTACTCCTTTATTTCAGTTTAAATGAATAGAAATATCCAAGTCTTGACTGTCTTTAAAAATAAAAAAATAAAAGTTGAGTTTTTATGCTTCAAATAAAGCTATAGCAGTTGAATAATGATGCTAAACAAAGACTTTGCATTTTCATTGCAATTCAGTGAGAAGATAAGAGATCACACATCTAAATTTCACTTCACAGAGGATTGCCAATTAGTTCATGCACATTGCCATGCAACCTTTTGGCAAAGGCTTTTACTTCGTCTTAATGTCCTTCCTCAAAGCCAGCTTTTTTATTTGCACTGTAGGTAAAAATAACTCTTTAAATATGAAAATTGTTTGCAAAAATTGGGGAGAGCATGTTATACATTTTGTTTCACAATATATTGTGCCTATTATGCATCTCTCTTATATCTACAGGCAGCTCCAGTCCTCCTAATTCCATTGAAGATGGATATTATGAAGATGCTGAGAACAATTACCCAACAACTCAAGTGAACAGACAACGCAAAAACTCCTGTAAGCGGGAGAACCCTGATACTATAAATAGCGATGTCATGTCTCAGTAGTATTAGTATGTCATTACTCCTCCTGCAGATAATGACTCGGATGCCTTAAGCAGTTCTTATGAGTCATATGATGAGGAAGAGGAAGAGAAAGGCCAGCGTTTGACACACCAGTGGCCCTCAGAGGAGAACTCTATGGCCCCGGTGAGAGACTGCCATATCTGTGCCTTCCTGCTGAGGAAAAAACGCTTCGGCCAGTGGGCCAAACAGCTCACAGTCATCCGCGAGAACAGACTCCAGGTGAGCTGCCAAAAGCCCTAAGGGATAAAAATTAGCCTTGATTTTTCTTGATGATGTTATGAATGATACATGGAAACCTCTGAATGTTGTTTTATAGTGCTATAAAAGCTCTAAAGACCAGTCGCCCTATACTGACATACCACTTAGTCTGTGCACCGTCATCTACGTGCCCAAAGATGGCCGGAGGAAGAAGCACGAGCTCCGATTCTCTCTTCCCGGTGGAGAGGCGCTGGTGTTAGCCGTCCAGAGCAAGGAGCAGGCCGAGAAATGGCTCCAAGTAAACACAGTCCCTCGCTCGCACACTTGGATATCCATCCATTAAACGTACACACAATAGATGTATCCTGCTGCCAGAAACAATATTGCACAAGAGAAAAATAGCTTTTGTAAAAGGGACCCCCTGTGTGATGGACTATGTTTACACTTGTAGGGAACCACTGATGTGTGTGTATCTTTGTGTGATTGCAGGTGGTGCGTGATGTTACAGGTCAGGGGAATGGGTTGGACAGCCCATCTTCTCCCATGATTCCTAGGAAGATTGAACTGGATAAGGTGGGATTCCAGCACACATTTGTCTCATTCATGACTCCTGTGCATCTCATCTTCATTACTGACATATAAAGCGTGCCAATGATGGATTGGAGGAACTTTTGGGGATATGCTTTTTGTAAAAGGTGGTCTCATTGTGACTAGAGTTGGTTAGGAAAATAATTCCACCTGTTACATGTAAGATGAATACCTCATGACCTTTTCCTTGCAAAAAATGTACATTGTACATTTCCAAAACCTTGTTAAGTACTTTTTGTAAGCATTCCAATTCTATGCTTACTTTACTCCTTATACTACTGTTCAAAAGTTTGGGGTTTGTAACATCTAAGTTTCTTCTTTCTTTCTTTTTTTTTGTTGGAAGAAATATCTATTTTATTCAGGAAGGGTCACATTGATTGATCAAAAGGTGACAGTAAAAACTTTACATTGTACAAAAGCATTTCTGTTTCGAATCAATATACTTGTCTTCGATCAAAAGAATCCTAAAAAGCATCACAGTTTCACAATATTGATAATCATAAGAAATGTTTCTTGAA
>JADLZN010008449.1:0-116587 GCA_018155175.1 Sinocyclocheilus anophthalmus | reverse complement strand
TCACGGCGCAGGTGCACTTAGGGCGTGTCTGAATCCACTTTTGCTAGTTTAAGGATGGGAAAAATGGTTCGCCCGGCGCATGGTCTAAAAGGGTTATCCCTATTCTCTTAATGAATAATGGGTGTTGTTTGGGCATAATGTGCAATAAACCAACAGAGTCTCATCTCCCATTCCCTTTAAAACCCAGTTGCGCTGCGCATGGCAAATTTTGTTTTAACATGCCCAGGATTGCAAGCAAGATACAACGTGTTCTCTAGAGAGGAAAGGGATCTAATCCATGCAAGACTATTCTTTATGACATGTAGGGCATTCTTTTATTAATGTGAGCTACACAAATAATCTTTTACGTTGAACCTTAATTTTCATAAAAAAAAAATGTGTGTGGCCTGCTGCGCATTCATGCGCGCGTGGTGTCACCCGCCTATAGGCGCAAGTACTAAAGCTCTTTAATAACCATTTTAAAAAAATATTGCTATTTACTTTACTGTACTTATTATACTTTAGACAGGTTTTTGTTGGCAATGGCGCCGTTAATGCAGTTGTCGCAGAAGTGAAAATGACAACTGCGTCGGGCTGAAACTAGTAAAAAACACTTGCGCCGCATTGCGCCGGGTGTATGATAGGGCCCATACTGTTTACAGAGTGTGATTTGTTAACAAAGGAGAATGTCGTAATTTAATGTAGAAAATGAGTGTAGATTTAGACAGTGTAGTGAAATTCATATAAAATGAATGGTAAAAACACAAATTTTTTAAACTAAAGTTTTTTTAATTGTTTAAACAAAAGTAACTCAATTAAATAAATGTTCAGCAATTAACTTCTATATTAATTTCTATATGTTGTGAACGAACCTTTTCAGTCCTGATACAAAAACGCTTTGTTGTCTCCTGATTGGATTAATCTTTAATCACTCCTCTGAGTGGATGACGACAAGACCGGCAGGAAGTCGACCCAGAATATTGGAGTCATGTGCTGGGGGTGATTGGTATAGATACCTCATGATGGCTGATAAGGGGGAGATCTTTAGATCCTTCTGTAATATTTCTGTTTCATAATTCACGTGGTGAATCCACAGCTTATGGGGGCCTGTTTCACAAGACAGAGACCTTACATACACCATTGGTTGAGTCAGTGTTGCAGCGTCTGGATGCTCAAACAAACAAGAGCAATGTCTGATAACACCAAAGAGCCACAGTGTTTACACTTCAGCTACATTGCTCTGCCCTATCTGAGTGTGTATTTATAAATCCAAACATGCGTGTCAAGCTTTGTGAGACAGAGAGAGAGTGATGGCGACTGTGCTCCTACACCCCACAGGTCACAGTACAACTACACAATGTCAATCAGTGTGGCGTAAGACAGCGTCCCAGCATAGAGGAGAGGGATCAAACGCCACTGATCCAAAACCAAAGCGTCTGGCCCTCTCATTTCTACAGCGCTAAGCTCAACCGAGCGTGAATGAGCAAGAGACACAGAAAGAAAGAAGCGTCAGAGGGAAACAGGGACAGACAGAAAAGCAAGACTGACAGCAGTTGCAAATAAAGCTATCCTTGTCTCTAATATATCTGACCTCCATTAAATCACATTTCTAAGTCCCTTAACGAAGATGAGCAGTATCTTTTCTTAGTCTTTAATTAGAAATATTCAGCAGTGGAATTAACAGCAGCTGATGCTGCAGTAATGGATTCAGTGGAGTTCAGTGCCACTGCCTTCATTTCATTAATAGCTTGCGCGGTTCAGACAAAGAGTTTAAGCAAACAGTTTAATTTCAAACGGCATAAATTTCACTTCCTTTGTCCCACCTTATCTTTTGCTGGAACTCCAGCAAGCAATTATTCAGGAAATAATGTGAGATGCGTCCACACTAGAGATAGCGAAAGTTCATTAATAGGAAATGGCCTTCAAAATGAGAAAGCAGGACATTTCTACTTTATCAGAAAAACAATGTTGTTACTCTTTTATAGTTTGTTTCAGATTCTACACAGTTTGAAGCATTTACATACTTGCATCTTATAAATATTAAATATCATTTAACTTCTATTCATTGCCTTTTTGCTGACTGTTATCCAAACTGAATACTTCCATCATTAGGAGTCACAAATTTGGTGCAATAGAACTGAAACAATATTACATTATATCATATTCAGATAGATGGTGTTAAGTTGTCTTTCCATATATAAATCTCACCCACTATGGTGTGTGTTTTATGAACTGTGGTAATGCGCTGGCGCATAGAGAAACTATTCCATTGGGGACGCGTTTAGGTGGAAAAAACTCCCATTTCTTCAGTAGCTCTAGTTAGTGCATGAAGGCCTGAGATTAAACCTTTACTATAGTGCTGGTCAAGCTATTTCTGCCATTGTCTCTGTGCCATTCGTAATGCTATCCATGTATCAGTCAGGCCCCTGTGGAGGGGTGTGTGCCACTTTACAGCATGTTTTCTATGGGAAGCACAGGCCTGTGGCAGTGCTAATAGGATGTGCCTGTTCTAGACCCACAGAGGACCAGCAGCGCTGACCAGAGTCAGCAATGACTAGTGAGTCCAGCTCTGATGGACAGGAAATGCTTGGATCGACTCCAGACATTCTGTGGACTCCAAGCCAAGAAGCGTTCCCCTTTTAAAGGGACAGCTAGCACTTTCTCTGCGTACAGTCAGTGTGATGCCACCATTAGCACCGTGGCACACTGTGCCTTACCCGTTGCGTGCAAACACTTAGAGACATGTCTTGATTTTGTGGAACAGTCTTTGGTTGCCCCTCGGGGATGTATAAACTCCTAGCCTCTCACCTTTTATCAAGGTTGCCATAGCTCTGTCCCAGAGGGGCTATTTCTTACACTGTCCACCTCTTATCTACCCAAACCACCTGCAGACTGTAATTCTTTATTTTTTCCTCTTCCGTGGTCTGTGGCATTTGCCCTTAAGCGCTAGTGGGAGTGATAGTAACTAAAATTAACTTTACGCTGACTGATCTGCTCAACTAATCTTGTTCTCAGCATTATGAGCACTTCATAAATCAAACAACTCGATTTGTAGCGACTGTCACTTTGTTTGCTTGACTGAAATAGCTAATGTACAAAAATCAAATTAAAGAGTTCAAGTTTAGTGGTCCCACAGCTTTGGGACTTTCCAGCTGTCAGATGTGGCGTCACTTACAAATACCTAGCTTCCTGTAAACAAGTGTTTTTAACTAAAGTGAGAGCTGTGATTTGCTAGCCTAACTTCTCCAAAGCCAGTTGAATATTTGTATCAGAGCCTCCGGTTTCAGCCACTAGAGGCCTCTGTGTCCTTAGAGCATTTGCTGCTTCTGCACAACAGCCGATTTTACATAATCTGGGTCAATTAGTATACATGTAAATAGCTACATGTACTTTATTTACAATCTGAGACATTTTATAACACTGTCTTAATGTTAGACACAACCAGGTAGACACAAATAAGCAAACCTAAAGACTGACTGACCAGATTTACCGTGGACAGGGGCTTCATGGCCTTTTTTTTCTTTTTAAGTTCTGACTCCATTTGTGTTCTGTCTGAGATACAGACTACAGATACAACTTAGTAGATCTTCTCTTAAGAGTAAGTGTGTTAGTCTTGTTGTATAATTTTATTTTAGACTCTTGAGACCAGGCAAAACATTTTAGGAAAAAATTCATATTTTTTTCATGTCATTACATTGTTTAGAGCAGGGGTGACCAAACTCTGTCCTGCAGGGACAGGTACTGCAGAGTTTAGCTCTAACCCCAGTTAAACACACCTGAAGCAGCTAGTCAAGCTCTTACTAGGCATAGAAACTTGAAGGCAAGTGTGTTGAGGCAAGTTGGAGCAAAACTCTGCAGGACACCGACCCTCCAGGACTGAGTTTAGGGCACACCCCTGGTTTAGAGCAGTAAAAAAATAATAATAATTAGAAAATTATATTTAATTCATAAGTTATGCTACGTCCTTGGTAGAGGACATCGGGACTAATTTTCTTTAAAAAAAGACATGAATTAACATGCATAGGCAAAAACAATTGATTTTTTTTTTAAATCGCCAATACATTTTTAGTTTTTAGGATTTTTTTTAACCAAACTTTGTATAAAGATAATTTTCAACTATGTTATAACAGAATGATTTAATATACCATTTTTCTTAATTCAAAATGTGTGTAAAAAGGCCACAAACAGGTTTTCTCATTATATAAAATGTATCTATAAACTAAATCTAATTTGCATATTAATGTGTTTTTGGGGCAACATGTAATGAAAAAGAAGTGTAATAATGGGAGTAATAATTGACAGGATTTTCATAATAATATATAATATTTAATAGGAATATTGAAATATAATTTATTTCCCTATTAATTTTTTATTTCTCCCAAAATGCTAATAAACATGCTTTTTTTAGTCCCGGTGTCCTCATATGAGGACATGTATGAAATCAACGTCCTGTTTCGTAACAGAAAGTCATATTTTGATTTGAAACCCCATAACATTTTCCTGAGATGTTGATTTATGACACACAATTAAAAAAAGTCATATTTAAATTATAATTACAAAATATCATATTTCCATAAGAGTGTCACTAAACTAAAATCAGACATTTTTGAAGACCAAAGAGAGGGAGTGGTCATGGTGAAACATCAAAATATTTAGTATATCTGAAAAGCCCTGAATGTGGCATGTATAGTCTCAGAGAAATTCACTAAAATATAATGTCCTCATATGAGGATGCAGGGTCTCAGAAGGTTAATGTGCAACCCTTGTTCAAATCAAATGACTTGCATGATGATCAAATGATCTGCAGAACGTGCAACACCACTGAACTGATCACTGATCAGATTGTGCGGCACTTAGAACTAAATTGACAATGACATAAATTTGAATCAAGCTAAAAATCTAATCAAAGTCTTGAAGTTTAAAGGTACAGTATGTGCATATTTGTTTACTGGATCTACAGTAGTAGCTATAAAAAAGTAGTTGATACGGTGATTATATCCCCACCTCCACTCCACATTACATGTTTAATTCAGTCAAATTTCACTTCCTGTAATTCAACAATCTGTACTGTACTGTGTACAATTCAACTCAGCAGACATTTAAAGGGCATTCAATTCATATATTCTGAAGCGAGTAAATTTCTGCCCAAAGAAGGCAAACATTTATTTTCCTCGGAGTAACTGGAACATAATAAAACTAATAATTTAACCACACACACAACCATCAACAACAACAACACAGTGAAATAAAAGAAGATTAAAAGTTTTATATATTAATATAGTTTATAATGTAATTTTTTCCTGTGATGGCAAAGCTGAATTTGCAGCATCATCCTTACCCCAGTCTTCAGCTGTCACATGATCCTTCAGAATCATCTAGTCGCTGATTTGCTACGAAGAAAATATTATCCACTATAAACACTATTATGCTGACAGATAAAAGGTTGAACGCTTAATATATAAGAGATCAAGTAATATTATATCTAATATAGATACTATATATATATATAGATATAATCTATAGATAAATATAATAGTTCAAGATTTCAGGATTCTTTCATGAACAGAAATTTTGTAACACTAAAATATCTTACGACACTTTGTAATACTGAATAATTAATATGAATAAAAGTATTAATTTTTTTAAAATCTTACTGACCCCAAACATTTTCCAGAAGAGACTCACCTTGTGGCCTTCCAGTGTGTAGAGCTTCCTGATGAGACACTGCATGAGTTCAGAGACCTCGTCCATGAAGAGCGCCAGACTGCGCAGGCTCCTGCGGTGCAGCACGATGGTCCTCTGGACAGAGGGGTCACTGTTTTTCACAAGTACAATCTTCCTGGAGTGCCTGTGATGATGGTGATGGTGGTGGTGGTGATCTTCAACCTGCCCAGGAGCTTCCACAGGTCGAGTGGGCCTCCTAACTGTATACTGCTGAGAGTTTGGATGTGTCTGGAAATGATACCATGGGTTTGAGTAAGCTCCTGTGGCCTCTGAAGCCATCGCCTTGGCCTGCTGGTGATCGGCACAGAGATAGCATCCATGATCCTCCAGCGACTCCAGTCTAGTCGAGTCGGATGAGCCTCTGAAGGACGCTGAGGAGCAGTGTCCATGGGGGAAAGGGGTCTTGAGAGATGGGTCGTCCATGATGGTGTCAAAGCATTGAAAGCTTTGCTTGTGGGAGGCCATTTTAACTTCATCCAATGGCCTGTGGTAGATGTCAGTTGACTATAGGTTTAATCGGATGATAAAGGGACCACAGGAGAACATAGCAGGGCTATACTCTCAGGTCTAGCAGATCACACTCATTCATCCTCTCCTTCCACTCTGTAAAAGACAAAAGCATAAAACACATGCCCAGGTTAATATCACTAACAATGCATTAAGTAATTCTGCGTCAAGCCCAGGGAACATTAGAACAATGATGCAAATTGGACAGAAATGCAACTGAAATGGTTAAGGCCCATGAAACAAATGTGCAAGTATGAACTATGTAAGAATGTGGGCTGTATCGGGAATTTAAAATGTAATTTAAACCTGGAACAAACAAGTTTTTCAGATTCAAGAATAAAGTAAAAGTAAACAAAAATGTTATGATGTAAACTGAATAAGAAACTAGATTCTGCACTGTTTCTAGGTGATTTAATTAATAACTATGCATATTTCAGATGTTCTCACTTCCACTGGTGCTCTTTGGATAACATGATCATCATGTTTAACTCAAGTGCTAGTGTCTTACAAGTAAATACTTAAGAAATTCTGGAATTTATGTTGATTTCATTCAGCTATATTACTCTCGTTTTTAGAATAAAAGTATATAATAAAATATCTAAAACAATATAGAAAAGAAAAATATTACAAAAACTATAAAATTGCGTTATAAATTGCCAACATTCAAAACATTTTTACTACAAATCTGAGACTTGGACCCCATTTTATGCTTACATTTTTATGCACACTTGCAAATTGTGCATGTTGCATACTTTTCATATGTTATATGAAACAAATATAAGAGCATTGATAATAATAAGAATCGAACACATCGTTTATGAGAATATTCCTTGTGTAAAGGCAGTCCTGATGAACCTGGGCATAAACTAATAAACTTAAACAAGAGGATAAACTCACAAGCTTAAAAAAGACTGAATGCTTTTAACTCGATCCTGTAACGGGATCGAAAATTCTCTGCTAAGTGATCCAAACACAATATTGGAACATTTGTATGTCATGAAATGAAGAGATTTTGGATTAATAATTGATATTTTATATCTAAAGGTAATTTTTTTTGTACCTGAACCCACTTTTATCCCACTTTTCCTACCAGAATCTCATTAAAGTCTTTTCTCAATCCCTTCCATGCACAATCAAGCTTCTTTACATAAGACACGGTACCTTTAGAACTGAAAAGGGCACAGAGTCTAAGTGCTTTATGCCCATTGCAACTATTAAAACTGAAAGTATCTGTAGCACTGACGTCAAACCAAAGCTAACCAAAAAAAATCCAGATTTAACTCGTGACCTTAAACAGGTACATCTGCAGGAGTCCCACTGCCACATCATGACATTACATTTGTGCCTGGCACACGCTACAGCTGAGGGAGCATTACTGAGCTCAAGACACAGAAATGATGGACAGATATCAGAGACTAAGCAGGGATAAAAAGAGCAGACTTCGCCTGAATTAGACTAAAGAGCTTATCTACAAGTGCAGGGAGAAAGTGGAAGCAACATGTGACAGGATGAAGCTGCAGTGGAAGCCTATTGTTATTTCTGATTCAAGTATAAATATGAAAACTAAATATTACCAAGTCGTGTGATTTAAGAAAGCAAAGTTATGAAAGTCAGAAACAGAAAGACTTGATTTGTTCAAAGAAAGGGTAGAACTCTAAATCAGTGAAATCTAACACAAAACCATTAATATATATTCTGATATTCTTATATTCTGATCCACATATACATTTTTTTTTAACAAACTGAAAAAAAGACCATGATCTCTTAAAAAATCAAATCCTCAGTTCCAGCTCTCTTTTTCTACTCGAGCTATCAGAACAAAAACAAGGAAATGACACAGCCTGAGATGTTTATTGCATAACAGGACCAACTCGGACTCAAGTCTTGCAAAGCACATAATAATGCCTAATATACACTACCATTAAAAACTATTTGGGGTCAGTACGATTTCTGAAAAGAATTCAGTACTTTTATTCAGCAAGATGCATGAAGTGATCAAAAAAGGACAGCAAAAGATTTCTCTTTCAAATAAATGTTTTCTTTGAACTTTGTTCATCAAAGAAACTGAACAAAAAAAATTACAGTTCCACAAAAAAGATGAACTGTAATAAAACTGTTTTTCAACATGATAAGAGAAGAGTTTCTTGAGCAGCAATCAGTATTGAGAATCATAAGGATTGTGTGACACTGAAGACTGGAGTATTGATGTTGAAAATTCAGCTTTGCCATTACAGGGATAAATCACATTGGGAATTAGAAGAAATGCAACTCGTGAGAATACGAGTTATTAAAAACTAGATATACAAGAATCACCATTCAATGGTAGTCTTGGAATAAATATAGTGAGCCCCGTCTCCACTGCAGGAACTGTACCCAGGAAATAGGGACTTTGGGCCGGCACTTGGTGTGTTTCCACCACAGGAACCAGGATCTAAATAAAGTTCCTGGTAAAAATTTGCCCCTCAGAAAGTCCTTGCTTGCGAGGTAGTACTTTTTCAAAGGTCTGGAACTTTGCGGGACTTGGGCGCTAAACATGCTGATTGGTTGAGTTCACACAGCATTGTATTTCAACCACCATTTATTTGGATAATTTTCAAAATATTACTGTTATTGTGTCATGAAATGTAGTTTTAAAAGTATTTCAGGCGAGAATGTAGTTGTTTAAAACTCAAACCTGCTGTATATTTATAAAGACAGCGCCTATTTGAAAATGTGCGTCGCCGATTTCGGAGACGTGAGCTCCACGCGATCAGCGGGCGCTCAGTTCTAATGTTTCCCGACGAGAGCAGCAACAGCAAAGCCATCAACCCGGCTAGTCCTTCTGACATTTTCCACTGGCTCCGATGTCTCAGTGGTTAAACATAAGATATAATTTGTTTTGGGTAAATCTAACAGCTAATCTTTGGTCTTTATTCTATTAATCTATTAATATGTTAAAATTAAAATAAAAAGAGGCAATAGCCTACTGTTTGATATAATATTTAGTTTCATTGTAATGTACAGTATGTACTTTCCCTGAACTACATTTCTGCTGCTATTAATAGCCTATGTTTAAATGAAAATAAAAAGAGGCAGTAGTGTTTGATATCATATTTAGTCATATTGTAAATACAGTGGGAAAACTGGAGTAGCCAAGGGTGATCTGACAGACGTTTCAGGACTAGGCTGCTTTGTGTGCAGATACTTACCGGCTTGCGTCGCACGTCGAGGAGTTCACTCGAACTCGCAAAGTCTAAACTACCGAGGATGCAAGTCCAAAATTTGACGTATCCTTCTTGGTATGGAGAACGCGCGCGAGACATAGTGCGTATTCTTCTCGGTACTTTAGACCGCAGTGGAAACGCAGACAGCAACAGGTCTGGGGGAAAAAAAGTTCCTAGGACAAATTGTTCCGGGTAATTTCAGTGGAAAAGTGGCTTAGGTTATCAAAAACTAGGACACAATGGGAAAAAAGTACATATGTGCAAAAATTATATAGTGAACAAAATGTCCTATGATCAATGTCATAATTCCAGGATAGCACAAATTACTTTAAGAAGTTACATTTGAAGTATCATTGATGTAATGCAGTGTCACTGATGTAATTCAGATTACAAAATGTGGAACTAGGAAAGCTGAATCTGGCAATCTGCATCCTTCTTTCTGAAAAAAAAAGATGTTCTAATAAATTACCCAGAGGCCTGTTCCAATATCTGCTTTTGATGAGAACATTTGAAGAAAACAGAATGTAAACAAATAATATAAATCATATGATATCAATTATGTTACCTAAAACAAGTAAATTATTGTGATACAGAGGATCTGTAAGCTCAAAACAGCATATGAAAAAGATGTTAAACAAGCCTGAGCTAAGGACGTTTTAAACATCATGAATATCCACAGAACTTTGTAAATGCAGGCAGAAGTTTTCAACTCTGACTGGTACAATACTTTCAATGCATCCCAGATAACTGCAATGATGTTTCTCATTATACTCCAGTATTATTGCATGCACCTGTGTTGATATCCTTGTAGTCACATAATTTAGATCTACTGAATACCAAGACCATCAAAAACACCAACTGAAGCTTAAAAACTGCAGATAATTGTTACTTTTACCATAGACATATTCTAAACCAATGAGGTTTGGCCAAGGTCAAGGTAATGACTCTGAAAGCACCCTTGATGGTTTCAACTAACTGCGATCTAAAAGAACCAGGACATTCTCCAATGTAAACTCAAACTGTTCTTTACAAAGGACTGCAAAATACTCACCATGATAAGAACCATGATCTCAGTGTTGAGAATACCAAGAGCTCAGAAAAGCATCTTCTGAGTTTCCACACAATGAGAGTTGAGAAGGAGCAGAAGCTGCTATGAACTGCCAGCTGAAAAGCACTTGTCCCACTGGGGGCCTACCTGCTAATCGGTCCTTGGGAAGCTAAGGATAGAACGAAAAGCCTTCTTAATCACTCTGAGACTGCATCAGAATCTGTTGAGCCTTTGGACACATGACTAGAACTTGGCCATTGCATAAAAGAGCAGACAAACTTAGCACATTGTCAGTGAAAGAACCTCGAGGACACTTATAGTTGATAGCATATGGTTGCACAGAACAAATAAATAACACTTAAGCAGCCTCAGTATGTGATGGATAAACATTCAGCTGAATGCTGGAGTCTTACCTAATAAAACTGTTCAGAAGACACAATGTAGTTAATGTATTTGATTGTTAATCAAACATATATATCAAAATTCTAACCAATATAAGCTGATAATTTGCTGCTAAATGATTGGCATGCTCTTTTGTATAGTAGACAAATAAAAAACACTTAAAACTAGAATCAGTTTTTAATGCTACAAGTGATTGCACTTAATAAGCACGTTATAATTATAATGTAACAGTATAAAAAATGGATATTCACTTTGAGATTTTCTAAAGATTACATTTAACATTGTTATTAAATTATTAGTGTTTTTAAAGATTAACTTAGGTTGAATGTTAAATTATGGCAAATGTATTCTAAATGTAAAAATAGAGGACATGAGCATGAACAAAGTAATATTCAATAGTGATATCGATAAATTAAAAGGTCTCCAATATTGGCCAATAACTTCAAAATTCTGTGGTCAGTATGATTTTTTAAATGTTTTTTTTAGTATCTTTTGCTCACCAAGGTTCCCTTTATTTGATCAAAAGTACAGTTAAAATATTAATATTGTGAAATATTACTACAATTAACAATAACTTTCTTTTTCTTTTTCAATATATTTTAAAATGTAATTTATTTTTGTGATGGCAAAGTTGAATTTTCAGCATACAGTACTCCAGTTCAGTGTCACTGATCATCAGAACCACCTCTAATATGCTGATTTGATGTTAAGTAAACCTTTTCTTCTTATTATTGTTGAAAATGTTTTTGCTGCTTAATATTTTTTGGAACCCGTGATACTTGTTTTTCAGGATTCTTTGATGAATAGAAAGTCAAAAGAACATAATTTATTTGAAATAAAAATCTTTGTAACATTATAATGTCTTTACTGTTACTTTCAGCATAAAACTAATAAATTCTGTCAAGAACGAAAAATATCTTTCTGACCCCAGACTTTTGAATGGTAGTGTAAAGACTGCATCTTGCTACTGGTACTGATAATAAGACAGATTATCATGGATGGAGTGAAAAGTAATTATTTTGGTTACTAAATCCAAAATATCTGTCTCTGTCAGTCAGTCGGACATCTATAGTACCTTATCGCTAAGAACAGAGCTCAGGAGGGTATCTGGGATGATCCAGTTAACTTGATGGGTGGCCCAGATGGAAATGGATTAATGGCTCTTATTCAACAGTAATTAGAACAATGCATATCACATTGCTGTCCTAAGGCCACGGTTCTGATCTGAACCAGCATTATTTTCATCAAGGCTCTGCCGGCAATGACAAATTCAACTGATCATCTACATAAAGCCAAGACTCTAATACATAAAATCTTTTGCACAGTGCCGACTCAAGCCCACTGGCACGCAAAGAGCACAAATCAGCTCGTTTGATTGCTCAATCAAGTACATTTTTAGAACTTTTGTGACTCAGCTTTTCTCTCAGAGTAAAAATACTTTGAAGTTTGCTTGTATATTATTCACATATATCCTGAACACAGGCTGTTAAGACTTCTGGGAATCAGCGCCAGAGGTAGGAAACAGCTTGTTGCTGAATAATGGCCACAAACAAAAAGCTAACTACTCAAGGCTAGTCACCTGCTAATGTCACTCTTATCAGACACTGCAGCTTGTAAAGATATCCCAACCCCGGTTACAACATATTTTCTGGAAGTTGCAAGGGTAGAGATGCTTATTCATCCGAGAGAGCGTCTTTCTACGAATGCACTAAGGGTGAACTTGCGGTCTTGCCATCTGTCTGTGTGTCATAAGAGGCTTGGCTGAGCGGATGGGTGAGTGGGGATATAAGATTGTTTTTCTCCTGAGTCATGTGCCGTAAGACCCCTGTAGTGTTCACACCCCGGCCTCCTCCCTCTGGGTCTTTCCTGAGTTAAAGAACCTCCCTAAAGATGTGGAGCCAGAATGCAAATCGCTGCAAGATTTCCAAGAGAACATAACAGATTTCTGGACATAAAAGATGGCAACTAAGATAAACATATATAGTTGTTTTTTCGACAAAATATAAAGGTTGTTAAAAAGACGATCTTCTGAGCATGAATATATAAGTGTAGGATGCCGTAACTGAACCTAGAGGTTATAATAAATGATCATTACTCTTAGCAGGACTCCTTTTGTCTGGGCCACACGTGAGCTCTGACATCTCGGCTTAGCTGCTGCTTCCTGCATGTCAGGCCTAATTACTGCAGAACCTGCTTTGATACAAGCTGTAGCTATGTTTGACTATTTAGTCTTTAAGGCTACATCTATATAACATCAAGTAAAATGTTATTCTTGAAAGACAAAATTAAACTCTTAAAGCAAAGGTTATCATATGGCTTCAGTAAACGTAGAGCATACAAGTCAAACAGACTACGTTTATTATGCATTACTTGTTTTTGCATATTTTTTAATCTCTAGTCAACCTTGAAGTATTGATACTTCATCGAAAGGATCATCCATCCGGCACAGGCTTTTTTTGTTCAGCAAAGAAGAAAAAAACGTACAGAAACATACAGACATGAATGTAAGCAAAATAATTTTCATTTTTGAGCAAATTAATCTTTTCGGCCTATACAGAAAACGGCAGGGGTGTGGACTCGAGTCACTTGACTATAGACTTGACTCGGACTCGAGTCCCAAATTTGATGACTTGCGACTCAACTCGACATAATTAAAGAATACTTGAGACTCGACTTAGACTTTGACAGCAATGACTCGAGACTTGACTTGGACTTGAGCCCTGTGACTCGGAAAGACTTTATGATCAGATCAAAGTCGTTAGGCGCGTCCCTGCAGCATTGCGCTTGACTGGCAATAAGCCAGAGACCACATTCAGGGAGCGCTGGATAAGCTAGTATAAATTAATGGAGTAATAGCATAACTTACGACAAAAGAGAACAGAGATAAAAAAAAAAATTCAAATTACATGATTCGTCTAATAGCGATCTCCGCTCGTGAAAAGCGCTGCCCTGTCCGTTTGATCGCCGCCCAGCAGATACACGGAGCGGGCATGAGAAACGAGAGGTGCGGCCGCGATCACTTCACTGGTGCTCGCCTCATCATCACCGTGACCGCTGCTGTTAAATATTCCTCACTTCTTTTGTTTGTCCGACACCGAGGCGCACCGTGAGTGACGGATCCGCATCCCGCCACGACCATCGCACTCTGCCAACTCAGTGTGCTTTCGTTTTAATTTTTATTTGTAATAAATACCTCTCTGAGACCTGTTTTTGTCAGATCTCCACTGTTTTTGTTCGATCAGTTATATTTTAATTGCATGTGCATTTTTTTTATTTATTTAAACCTCCATTAACCCTTAAATGCATGAATGTTTCACCAATCATTATATTCGGGTCTTTAGCGACCCGGACCTATATACAGCAGGAGGGATCTTCTGTAACTGGTGCAATAGCAAAAAAAAATTCTCTGATATTTTAAGAACCAAGTACAGAAGATAAAATGAAGCATATTCGTACCTTAGAAAGTAAAAGGGTTCAATGAGCCAGATTATTTACCATGGTCTTCCTGTGTTCTACTCGAATTATTCCTGTGTAATACTGAATTATTCCTGTGTTATTACTGTGTTATTCCTGAGTTATTTCTGTGGTTAGTACAACTGGTTATGTATGTAGTACTGGGTTATTCCTGAGTTATTTTATTTTATTTAATGAGTTAGGACTGTTTAGTTACTGTTTTTCCTGTGTATTACGTGTAGTGAATGTTTATCCTGTGTTATTACTGGTTATTTCGTTATTACTGGTGTTATTACTGGGTTCTACTGTGTTATCTGGTATTAAGTGTTATTCCTGTGTTATTTCTGTTATTACAGTGTTATTACTGAGGATATGGATCTGTGTTAGTACTGTGTGATTACTGTGTTATTCCTGTGTTAATACTGTGTTATAACTATGTTCTTAATGTGTTATTACTGCGTTATTACTGTGGTATTACTGTGAGTACGGGTTATTCCTGAGTTAGTATGGATTTCTGTGTTATTAGGTTATTGACTGTTATTACTGTGTGATCCTGGGTTATTACTGTGTTATTTTGTTAGTGTCTATCGGAGGTATCCTGTGTTATAATGTGTTTTCTGATTCATTTCTGTTACTGTATATCATGTTGAGTCGTGTTTTACTGGTTATTCTGAGTTATCTGTTATACTGAGTTAATCCTGTTTGTTATTCGGTTGTTATGCTGTTTTAATTCTGGTTATTACTGTGGTTATACTGTGTTATTCATGTTTTACTTCTGTGTTATTCTTTGGTATTACTGTTTTATACTGTGTATTTATGTTATTCCTGTGTTATTTCTTTTTTATTACTGTGTTATTTCTGTTATTACGGTGTTATTCCTGTGTTATTACTGTGTTATTCATGTGTTATTACTTTGTTATTACTGTGTTTTCCTGTGTTATTACTGTGTTATTACAGTGTTAGTACTGTGTTTACGGTGTGTACTGTGTTATTCCCTGTGTTATTTTGTTTATACTGTGGATTACTGGTTATTAATGTGTTATTACTTTGTTATTACTGTGTTATTGCTGTGTTATTCCTGAGAATTTCTTTATTACTGTGTTATTATTGTGTTATTACTTTGTTATTTCTGTTATTTCTGCTATTACTGAGTTATTCTGTGTTATTTCTGTGTTATTACTGTGTTATTAATGGGTTATTCCTGCATTATTTCTGCCCTGTATTAGTCTGTGTGATTTCTGTTGTTCACTGTTTTATCCGAGTAATTTATGTTTATTAATGGTTATTCCGTGTATGAATGTGTTCTTCCTTGTGTTATTACTGTGTCATTTTGTTATGACTGGTTATTCCGTGAGTGATATGTATTTCTGGTTTTCTTGTTATTTACGTGTGATTACGTGTATGCCTGTGTTATTACTGGTTGTACTGTGTCTTACTGTGTTATACTGTTGTATTGCGTTCTATTAATGGGTTATTCCTCGTATTACTGGAGTTATTCCTGTGTTTATTCTGTGTTAATCGGTTACTAATGTGGTATTCTTGAGTTATTTCGTCATTAACTGGGGTATGCCTGTTTTATTCCTCGTAATTACTGTGTTATTAATTTGTTATTCCTGTGTTATTCCTGTGTTTATTCCTGTGTTATTACTGAGTTATTTCGGTGTTATTTCTGTGTTATTACTGAATTATTACTGTTATTAATGAGATAATCTGGGTAATGTGTTATTCAAGTATTTTCCGTTCAGTACTGTTGTTATTCTGGTAATCCTGTGTGTATTCCTGAAATATTTCTGTTATTCGTGTTATTAGGGGTTATTAATGTGTTATTCCGTGTAATTTCTGTGTTATACTGTGTATTACGGTGGTCGTCCCGAGAATTTTCAAATTTACTGTGTAGTCCCGAGTAATTCAAAATACTACTGTGTTATTCTTGTGTTATTACTGCGTTATTACTGTGTTATTACTGAGTTATTACTATGTTATTCCTGTTTTATTACTGAACTATTTATGTGTTATTTCTGTTATATCAGTTTATGACTGTGTTATTAAAGTGTATTATGACACATGCAAAGTAGTTGCAGCTGTATTTCTATGAAATATGTTGTCTTTGCATTTATTGTCTACTAATAAAATTGTTTTTCACTGTTTATCCATTTTGGCACAATCCCTAAACTGAATTTAGTAGTTTTACTAAGGGCACCATCTCACATGAAGTGAACTATGTCAAACATATTCTACTGCCTTCCGATATAACTACTATGAATGTGATATGGTAATAATACTGAGAAACTCATTTGGGTAAAACACTAACGACTTAGTTTAAGACTGAACTTAAGCTGAGAACTTGAACTCGGACTGGACTGCTGTCTTGACTCAGGACTTGACCGAGACTGAATGCCAAAGACTCGAGACTTACTGGGGACCTTGCAAAACAAGACTTGGTCCACCTCTGGAAAAACGGCATAAGTTGGCATGAAATTAAAATTAATCAGTTTTTAAATGCATGGTATTGATCTTGTTTGAACAATTCATGTATGTTTAATTTCTTTTTTTGTTTGTTTTTGAACTCGTAATTTTTAATCCAAACATTATTAACTAGATTTTCCGGTGAAACGACAGACTTCTCTCTGGTGACATATGCACAACTTCTCCAATCATTTAATCCACTTAAACCCTGCTGCAAGCCCACATCTCAAATTCGATCAACAACCAATGCATAGAACCACGTTTCCTTCTTTTCAATAATCTGTTACACTTGGATGTACATCACAATATGGAAGAAAAGATCTGATGCAATAACAGATGGCGTTTTACTGTAGGCTTGTTTATACAAGAAAACGAGAGAAAAAAAGGGGTATGGCAAAGAGGAATGTGAGCATCACAAAAGAGTGCTTTGTGAACACGAGACACTTTATCAAATGCTAATTTCACTATTTTTCCATAATCAACCTCTCTTGAATAAATAAGCAGCTAAATTAATTCTGACACATATGCAAGGTTGCATTCACACCTATTTGCTTAGGAGCATCTTTACCAGTACATGTATTAATATGCCACATGACTCTTTGGACTCCTTTACACCAACAAGGGGTCAAAGTTTTACTGGTTAGCATAGACTATAGGCCTAGTTAGCACCTGCCGGTTGATGTTGTACAGTAATCGTTTGACAGCAACAAAAAGCATCTTTCTCCAATTTGACCGTTCAGAATTAACAGTTTCTTTTTTGCAAGCAACTTTAAAAGTGTAAAGCTTACTTTATAATAGCTGAATGTCTTTGTTTAGTTAGAAATACATGTCTCATTTGATGCTGATAGCCTCATGGGCAGAGTGCCGACATATAGTGCTGTTGCGCCCCAGTTCGAGACCTTTTCTGATCGCACCCTCCCTCTCTCACTTTGCTTGCTGTCATAAAGACAAAAATGATCAAAATAAATCTTAAGGGAAAAAAAGAAAAAAGAAACGCATCTCACAATTCTGAGAAATCAGAATCGTGAGATATAAATTCAGAATTCTTCAGAATTGCACCTTTTTTTGGAAATTCTGAGTTTACATCTTATAATTCTGAGTTTATATCTTATAATCCTGACATTTTTTCTCTGAATCTGAGTATACATTTCGCAATTATGACTTTTTTCTCAAAATTCATAGTGAACACTGTGCAATTGTTTTTTTAGACTTTTACTCACAATTCCAACTTTTTTTTTCAATTTGCAATTCTGACTTGATATGTAGCAATTCAGAATGTGAGAGTTGTGAGATATAAACTCAAGTCAGAATTGTGAGGGGGAAAAAATCACAATTACTTTTTTTTTTATCCCGTGGCATTTATACAGGTTCAGTTCATACAGATACTTCACTAAAATAACAGAACTATGCTCTAAACTTCACGTTTGTCATTTAGAATAAAATTCAAGTTCATTTGTGCATTTTTAAATACTTTTTTTGCAATAAACATGCAGTAACGTACTTACATATTGGTCACAAAATCAAAGGCCCTAAAAAACCAGTCACACCAGACACATCTGTGCTATCGGCAAGGTTCCATTTGTTTAAATGTATTTATACATTTATTAATCTACATTAAACAGATAGTTCACCCAAAAATTAAAACTCGGCAGTTTACTCACCCTCATGTTGTTCCAAAGCCATAAGACTTTGCTTAATTTTTGAAGCACAAATTAAGATATTTTTTATTAAATCCAAGCACTTTCTGACCCTCCATAGTTAGCAACGCAACTGACACATTCAAGACCCAGAAATGTAAGGACATCATTAAAATAGTCCACGTGACATCAGTGGTTCAACCTTAATCGTATGAAGCTACAAGAATACTTTTTGTGCATAAAGAAAACTAAAATAATTACTTTATTCAACAATTTCTTATCTTCATTCACGACAGTATAATATATGCGCTGCGCCTTGTTTACAAGCAGAGGAAAGCAATGCGCATGCGTCGTGGTACTCTCGATAATATAAGTGTCCCCGAAGTCTGACGAAGAGAATAAAGTGTTGAATAAGTCGGTATTTTTGTTTTCTTGGGCACAAAAAGTATTCTCGTTGCTTCATAAAATTACAGTTGAACCACTTTTCACATGGACTATTTTAACGATGTCCTAACTAGCTTTCTGTGCCTTGAATGTGGGAGTTGTTTTGCTGTCTATGCAGGGTCAGAAAGCATTTTTAACATTTCAAGTTGTATATATTAACATGATTTGTTACTGGTAAATATCAATTAACAATGAGAAATATGATATTAATAAATTAAAATGAGCCTAAAAATATTGTTCAGGGTTTGATTGTGATACCTATATACCTCAATATCGTCCTTGCTTATAGGCTACTGTATGATGATCCATGAACACTATCGTGTACATCCTGTTATGCACCTGTCAAAACGTGTCATGAAAAACTGTCACTGGCACTATGACTCATTTCCATGATTTTCATTTGAAGTGAAGTCTTAAGGAAACAGATCTGACTATCCACCAGGAAAAGATGCCTTGCGAACTCATAAACAACATCGCTCCAAAATGTTTGCGCACATGAGGGGAAATGATATTACTCTGTGCAGTGGCCAAGGTCAGCCGCTACTGATCCTCCCCCTGTTGTCACATTGTAAACACATGGGATCAAGGCATCGGAAATTCTCTTTTGTCAGAATAACATATTTGAGGATAAACGCAATGATTTTTGGTATTGCTGTTGTTACTCTGGAGGAGAGCATGAGTTCAGAGGTGCTATGAGCTTTTGTTGTTTTCACAGGCAAAATGCTTGAATAATAACGTTGATCACTTATGCTTTCTTACTCATGTGATTTGTCTACAAAGCAGGTATAAAGTCCACCCCAAACGTAACAGGACGAAACAGATTAAAACATCTCTCATCGTAACTCATTTTCAGGAAATGAGTCGAGTAAACACAGACACAATAGTTAGGGACTTCAAACAAGACGTTAGTGGTCTTTGGGGCCTATGATGGGTCACAAGCATAAAAACCTCTCAAGAAAAAAATTGTTCTTGAGCTGTCAAACCTAATAAATATTTACAAACACAGAGGTAATGCTGACATTTTCATTCTCAGAGAACCATGATTGTCTAGCATCTCTGAAAGTAATCCTCTTTTGGATTTTATGATTCATAAGATGATTAAATCAATGGCTTAATGCATTTTCGCAGTTCATATAGGTCATAGATCACTGGAACAAAAAATTGTTCAGAGTATTGGGCTGTCACCAAAAACTCTTTCCAGCAGCAGGACAGGAAATGACGTGACTTTTTACACAGACTAAATGAAAGATCCACATTGCAATTAGGAAGCACAATAGGAACATCCTCCTCCACATTGGGGTTAAGAGTTATGACACTCCTGGGAGCTCCTGTGCTTTACAAAAACAAGCCTGTAGAGTTTGCAGCCTACTCACACTGACCCTGGTAGGATGTCCACAGTATGATGATCTGTATCAGCAAAGGATTCAGTGAGTCTGACTCCGGGACACTGATTACACCTACAATACATGTCGCCCTGAATGGGAGTTGTGGGTCAGAAGTAAGAAAGAACCTGACACAGATGTCCCATAAATTGCTTAAACTATTCTTATAGCTTTGTGTTTTGTCAGAATGCTTTATGGGTTAATAATGCACTGACAAACCTGTGCCTTGACTTTTTAGTTATAAAAATATTATTTATTCTGAAAATTAAAAAAGCTGTGGAAAAGCACTTTGAAGGTTAATGGATTGGTTCACTTCCAGAATACAAATTTCCTGATAATTTACTCACCCCCATGTCATCCAAAATAAGATAAGACCTTATTCCTCGGATGGGACGTGTCGAGCGCCTGCTGAAGCTGCATTGAAACTGCGATTTGGACCTTCAACCCGTTGGTCACCATTGAAGTCCATTATATGGAGAAAAGTCCTGGAATGTTTTCCTCAAAAACTTAATTTCTTTTCGACTGAAGAAAGACATGAATATCTTGGGTGACATGGGTGTGAGTAAATTATCAGGAATTTTTTATCCTGGAAGTGAAATTATCCTTGAAGGTTTAGAGTTACAAGGGTATTTGTTTTGGGATCAGTAAAATAATCAGCAAGGATACCTTAAATTGATCAAAAGTTAACAGTAAAAACATCTGTAATGTAACAAAAATTCTATTTAAAATACATGCTGTTTTTTGTAACTTTATATTCATTAGAGAATCCTGGAAAAAAATCATATTAAGCAGCAGAGCCGTTTTCAACATTTATAATAATAAGAAACATTTCTTTCAGCAAATCAGCATATTAGAATGATTTCTGAAGGATCATGTGACATTGAAGACTGGAGTAGGGCGGAATTTCAGGCCTTGCCAACACTGTATTAAAATAGAAACAGTTATTTTAAATTGTAATCATATTTAACAATATTACTGCTTTTACTGTATTTTTTGATAAATGCAGACTTTATGAGCATAAGAGGTTTCCATCAAAAACATAAAAAATTACCTATATATTTTTTCCCCACCATGTTCTGATATGTTGTCAAGCCTTTTTGAACAGTTTCATGACTTGTGATATATATTTTTTTTTAATTTATCAAGCTGTTTCATATATTTAAAATATTAAATTTCACATTACACAATTTGTATGCATGGCGAAAGTATCCTGACAATGCTGAGCGGGAGGAGACAAGGCGTAAAACGTTGATATTGGAATCGCTTACCTCTGAGAAGGAAAATGAGGAAGCTGTATTCCCTCTCGCATGGTTGGCAGTGGAACTCCAGCCTCATTTTCTCAGTTAATGGCACCTTTCAGTATCTGCAGTAAACAGGTGCTGGACTCAACACGGCTGGCGTGTTCACACGCAGGTACAGGTGGGTGGCCGTTGGCTGCTTGCAGCATCCCTCAAGTTTTCCAGGGGTTCCCATCTGTACCCATACGCTGGCTCCACCACATGGCACAGGGCCCTGGGCCGGGTCTGGTCCATTCTTTAGCTGGCCTTGCACCACGCCTGCACCACATCTGCTTGCCGAGTCTGTTGTTCTACCACAATGAGCAGGAATGCAGGAGAACAGCTAGACCTATAATCCCCAGCCACCAGTAATGGATGCCAAATATGAATAGTAAGCAGGTTATTATTCTTCTCCATCCACATGCTGGTATGTGCAGTGACCATATTGACAGACACAGACTCCTGTTCCGTTTGGACGGTTTGGCCATGAAGCTGTGAAATACCATAGTGATTAGGTAGGTAGACTAATATGAGACATTAGTTCTGTAAATTAACAAGGTCACTGTCATTGTTCCCCCTTTAACTTTACAGCTAACTTATATGAGACATCATATATGTTGATTTGAATAGTTAGGTTATTGTAGTAAGTTATTGTCATTACGTTATTATTTATTCAAGTTATTTCTACTTTTAAGATCTCACAATTTTGTCTATATCTCAATTACAGTTTTATAATTTTGACCTTATATCTCACAATTGCAACATTATTTCTAATAATTGCAACAGTATCTCACAATTACAACTTCACTTCTCATAACTGTGACTTAATACGTCATAATTTCTTTATATCCTTTATATCGCACAATTTTAACTTTATCTCACAACTGCAACTGTAAATCATGATTGCAACTTTATTTCTCATAACTGTGACCTAATATTTTACAACGTGGGTTTATTTCTCATAACTGTGATGTAATATTTCACAAGGTAAATGTGTATCTCATAACTGTTACATAATATTTCAAAAGGTGAATTTGTATCTCGTAACTGACTTAATATTTCACAACGTGAATTTGTATCTCACAATTGTGACTTAATATTTCATGATGTGACTATATCTCATAACTGCAACTTTATTTCTCATCTCACAATTATGACAATTTTAACTTTATATCTCACAGTTGCAATCTCTTTATCTAATCTCTTTATTGCGACTTAATATTTCACAATGTGAATTTATATATCACAGTTTCAACTTTATTTCTCATATTTGTGTCTTAATATTTCACAATGTGAATTTATATATCACAGTTTCAACTTTATTTCTCATATTTGTGTCTTAATATTTCACAATGTGAATTTATATCCCATATTTGTGACTTAATATTTCACAATGTGAATTTATATCCCATATTTGTGACTTAATATTTCACAAAGTGGATTTATTTCTCATAATTGTGACTATTATTTCATGATGTGATTGCAATAATTGTGATAATTTTAATTTTATATCTCGGCGTTGCAATTTCATTCTCAAATTTCAATTTCAGATCTCATTGTTGTGATTTAATATTTTACAATGTCAATTTATTTCTTGTAATTAACTTTATATCGCACACTTGAAATCTCATAATTGCAACTACGTATATACAGTGGGGAAAAAAAGTATTTAGTCAGCCACCAATTGTGCAAGTTCTCCCACTTAAAAAGATGAGAGAGGCCTGTAATTTTCATCATAGGTATACCTCAACTATGAGAGACAAATGAGAAAAAAAATCCAGAAAATCCATTGGAGGATTTTTTAAGATTTGAAAATTATGGTGGAAAATAAGAATTTGGTCAGTAACAAAATTTAATCTCAATACTTTGTTATAAACCCTTTGTTGGCAATGACAGAGGTCAAACGTGTTCTGTAAGTCTTCACAAGGTTTTCACACACTGATGGGTATTTGGCCCATTTCTCCATGCAGATCTCCTCTAGAGCAGGAATGTTTTGGGGCTGTCGCTGGGCAAAACGGATTTTCAACTCCCTCCAAAGATATTCTATGGGGTTGAGATCTGGAGACTAACTAGGCCACTCCAGGACCTTGAAATACTTCTTAAGAAGCCACTCCTTCATTGCCCGGGCGGCGTGTTTGGGATCATTGTCATGCTGAAAAGACCCAGCCACGTTTCATCTTCAATGACCTTGCTGATGGAAGGAGGTTTTCACACAAAATCTCACAATACATGGCCCCATCCATCCTCCCATCAATACGGATCAGTCGTCCTGTCCCCTTTGCAGAAAAACACCCCCAAAGCATGATGTTTCCACCCCCATGCTTCACAGTAGGTATGGTGTTCTTGGATGCAACTCAGCATTCTTTCTCCTCCAAAACACGACAAGTTGAGTTTTTACCAAAAAGTTCTATTTTGGTTTCATATGACCATATGACATTCTCCCAATCCTCTTCTGGATAATCCAAATGCTCTCTAGCAAACTTCAAACAGGCCTGGACATGTACTGGCTTAAGCAGGGGGACACGTCTGGCACTGAGGGATTTGAGTCCCTGGCGGCGCAGTGAGTTACTGATGGTAGCCTTTGTTACTTAGGTCCCAGCTCTCTGCAGGTCATTCAACTAGGTCCCCCCTTGTGGTTCTGGGATTTTTTGCTCACAGTTCTTGTGATCATATTGACCCCACAGGGTGAGATCTTGCGTAGAGCCCCAGATCAAGGGAGATTATCAATGGTCTTGTATGTCTTCCATTTTCTACTAATTGCTCCCACAGTTGATTTCTTCAAACCAAGCTGCTAACCTATTGCAGATTCAATCTTCCCAGCCAGGTGCAGGTCTACAATTTTGTTTCTGGTGCCTTTGACAGCTCTTTGGTCTTGGCCATGGTGGAGTTTGGAGTGTGACTGTTTGAGGTTGTGGACAGGTGTCTTTTATACTGATAACGAGTTCAAACAGATGCCCTTAATACAGGTAACGAGTGGAGGACAGAGGAGCCTCTTAAAGAAGTTTTTACAGGTCTGTGAGAGCCAGAAATCGTGCTTGTGTGTAGGTGACCAAATACTTATTTTACCGAGAATTTACCAATTAATTCTTTAAAAATCCTACATGTGATTTTCTGGATTTTTTTTTCTCATTTTGTCTCTAATAGTTGAGGTATAACTATGATGAAAATTACTGGCCTCTCTCATCTTTTTAAGTGGGAGAACTTGCACAATTGGTGGCTGACTAAATACTTTTTTGCCCCACTGTATCTTACAGTTGTATTACTGTTATTTTAAAATTGATCTCAGATTTACCTTTTTTCTTGTTTACTTTAAGGCGGGCTTCCAGGGATTATTATTTTAATGTAAAAACTTTCTGTTCATATATTGTTATTTATATAATTGAGATATATGTAATTTAACAGTGAACAATAGCAGGAAATAACTGATAATAGCAGCATGTGCTAGAATCTCAATAATTATCTGTTTGCATTACAGTCATAACTGTAACTGTATGAATACTACGCTGGCATAAATAAATTATGCAGTTGCATTTTTTTTACATTCTCAGCCAAAAAAATACAAATAACCATAATGTTGACTTGAATAATGCAATGTGTAATTTATTTTTGTCTAAACGACTTTGCATCTGCCTGCATTAATTTACAAAGTAAAAATCAAAGTATTTTATTGTTTAATCTTGAAAAGCCTTGCAACTTTACAGTGTACAGTATGTGCTGTCTAACTCATTTTAGCATATGGGCTGACGTTATCAGGTGGCTTTTTTCCACACCCAGTCAGGCTTATGATCAGAGCTCGAGCCAGTAAGTCTCAGACAGGGGCATCAATATGCACGACCTCCTCTCCCTCAGGACACTTAATACTTTACCCAGATGTGCTCAGCAAGGTCGTACACATGCAGTGTCCCACCATCAGATACCCGCTGTGAGGAAGATGGCGCGTGCTGGGGCACTCTCTTGCATATTTGCCCAGCGATGTGACGTCACTGCTGGGGAAACAGGAAACAGTTGAGACTACCTGACATCCACATTCCACAGAACTGACCTGAGAATGGAGCAGATCCCGGGAGCAATCAGAGAGAAAAAAACAAGAAGAGCCCATTAAAAAGGGGAAATCTGTTCAATTATATACCTTTGAAGCATAAATGTCTTAAAGGGTTGTCGTGAGACGGATGCAAATTCAAACGTGAATTTGAACTTGTAATGCTGTAAGAAATTGTGAAAAGAACAGTTTGATAAACAGTGTGTACCACAAATTTGACACAAGTTATTATAGTCAAGTTGACTGTTTGCATATTTTTAATTGAATCAAGAATGCATGCATGACCTCATTTTACAAATAACAATTCACATAACGTTCTGCACATTAATGTAATTCTCAGGCACTGTATTGAGCTAGCCAACACTCTGGCCTATTTAAGGAACATGGAAATAGAGGCCATTCTGTGGGTGACACTGAGTGCAGTGTATTCTTAGTATGTTGCATGGAGAATTATTCAAGTTTCACAAAGGAAAAGATCGTAGCAGATGAGTTGATTGTTTGCCCTGGTTTCCTGAAAGTCAGCAGTCTCCACAGTGACTACAATGGGCCGCAATGTTTATCAAAAGTCTTGGTGAAAACCCCAAAGCAGGCTTAGTCATGGTCACAGTATAAACTTATATCTTATGTTGAATTAATTTAATGCATTAAGTGAAATATAATTTAAATATTGGACAATATTTTGAAATATGCCCAATAAAGATCAGTTTACATAACTGCTACACAACTTAGTTATATCTGAAAGAATAAGCACACCCATCTAAACGACCTTTATCTAAACTCTCTTATTTTAGGTTAATGTGTCCAGTGAAATATAATTAAAATACATGATAATAGCTATTTTGAAATATAGCCTATGCACCAGGGGTGTGAGCGTGCTTTCGCTTGACTGACAATAAGCCAGAGACTGCATTTATGGAGCGCTGGATATATAGGCTAGTATAAATTAAT
This sequence comes from Sinocyclocheilus anophthalmus, assembly GCA_018155175.1. NCBI lineage: Eukaryota > Metazoa > Chordata > Actinopteri > Cypriniformes > Cyprinidae > Sinocyclocheilus > Sinocyclocheilus anophthalmus. The sequence goes on along the minus strand of JADLZN010008449.1, from coordinate 90,078 downwards.
GGAGTAATAACTTGATGTGCTTTCATTTTCATTTTTATTTGTAATAAACACCTCTGAGACCTGTTTTTGTCAGGATCTCACTGTTTGGTTCGTCAGTAAATATTTTATTTGCACTTGCATTATTTTATTTTAAAAATCCTTAAGTTAAGTTTAAATCTGAGTTTTAAAGTTATGGTGCAACAGGATCAATGTTAATCTTAAATATAACTTAAATCCAGGATCAAAATGATGGGTTAAAATGTAAACCTGCTTATTTTTAAAGGTTTAAAGTTTGGTGCAACAGAATTATTAGATAAACCTTGATTTAATCTAGATTTAAAATTAATCATTGCAAACCATTTAGCTATAATTTGAAGAAGAAAAAATGCATATTAGGCTTAATGTCTGAAGTGGGCAAGCGGCAATATGCCTAATGATCATTTAAAATATCATTTGAAGAAGTGTTTCTTTCACAAAATAAGTATTGTATATATAACTATAAAATACAGGCTACTCAATTTTTCTCCCTATTGCAGGCACTCATGTCACTTCCATTCCTTTCAGGATAAATGAATGAATTCACATGTTGTAAATCAGTCTGAGGCCTATAGCGCACATAGCCCCTAAATTTAACGATCAACTATGCATATTATAAACTTAACATTTAACGTACAACATTTTTTTCTATTAAATGATTTTGTCTTTGTTACTCTTAGTTATAAAGGATGGTAGCACCGCATTTTTGAATGATTGTATTTATGAGTTTGTCTGCATCCATATTGCATATGTTTCTTCTCACTTGCAAAGTATGCTTGCAGTTATTTCTTTTAGTTCTTTCAAAGCAGTTCTTTCTGCGTTTTCCGCTCACATATTTTTAAATCTGTTTCACTGAGGTTCCAAATAATGTCTCATTGGCTTATATATAACACCTAGAAGCATATATTCTTATGCACACATGCAAAGTATGTTGCCGTTGTTATTTCTCTGAAATTATGTTGTCTTTTCTATTCTGCTACTAATAAAATAGTTTTTTTTCACTGCTTGTCCTATTTTGGCACAATCCCTAAATTGAACTTGAGTAGTTTTACTAAGGGCACCCATCTCACATGAAATTGAACTATGTCAAACATATTCTACCTGCCTTCCTGAAATAAATTACTATGAATTTGATATGGTACTAATACTGAAGACACTAATTGGCCAAGAGCACTACGATGTAAGACTTGATTTAACGGTGAGGACTTGCACCTGGACTTGGACTTGCCTGTCTTGACTTGGGACTTGACTGTCTTGACTCGGGACTTGACTTGGGACTTGACTGTCTTGACTCGGGACTTGACTTGGGACTTGACTGTCTTGACTTGGGACTTGTCTGTCTTGACTTGGGACTTGTCTGTCTTGACTCGGGACTTGACTTAGGACTTGACTGTCTTGACTTGGGACTTGACTCGAGACTTGAATGCAAAGACTCAAGACTTACTTATGACTTGCAAAACAATGACTTGGTCCCACCTCTGCTATCAAGAAACGATCAAGCTACTTTATCCAACGAGTGCTACATCGCTGTTTTAGCTGAAAGAATAATCAAACACACTCATTTAAATTCTCTGATTTATTTTTAATTAGGTTAATATGCCTAATGAAATATGATTAAAACAGTGGATAATATTTTGAAATATAGTCCAGTAAGGATGTTTACCTGAGAGAATGATTAACCGCTCTCACGCATTGGAATTTGAATGAATCGTTTCATTGGAAACTAAAGTCCGAGTCATTCTAGTGACTCGAATCACTCTAAACGTTTCTCTCTTTGTAGTGGTGGAAAAGTCGAGTCTAGACTACTTTTTGGGCGAATTATGATGAACAGATTAAAAAAAAAATCTCTAATTCATATCCCTGTATTATTATGTACTCGTTTATGTAAATAATGGTGTTTTTCTTGCATTTGCCTGTTCAAGATTGATGCTGTGACCCTAACTGAGATATTAGCCTGTTTATTATTATTACTGGATTGTTAATATTTTTAGTTAATATTTTGTAATATAATTACAAGTAAAGCCAAAATTTTGGATAAATATGTATTTTAGTCTGTTTACATGTCTATAAAGTATACATACAATGTGTAACTGAATATTTGATTGATTCAAATACACATTGAACACCACCTCTGTCCTTTAAAGCACACAACAAAGCCAAATAAATGTATTGTTTAAGCCTGACAGAAATCAAAATTTTAAAATGTATGTAAACATACTGATGTTGAATTTTGTGTTTTACCATGACGCAATGCCCTTCCCCTAGGCCAGTGGAATAGATTGTATTGGGCCCACTTACTCTGAACCTAGAGGTGTCTGTGTCATAAGCCACAATTCAAGCCTCGGCCTGGGGCTGGTGGTCCCAATCACCCCCTCTCTCCCAAACCTTAAGCATTCACACACAGGCTGTTAATAACAACCTCACTTGTGAAAAGAAATTGGAGTCACATGATGAATGTCCCTTGACTGAAACGTTTCTTAAAAACTCAACTCATATCATAACCACAAGCTACTAGCACTTGTCTTAGTAGCCAGTGACAGAGACAGATTAAGAAAATCTGTGCTGAGCCCGGTGTGTGGCCAAACCAGAGGGGAGTCAAATCGAAGCCCTAAAAAAACCACGGTATGAGATATTAATCAACGAGAGCCATGTTTCCTCCCTGCTAAAACGAACAGCAGGTTCCCGTTCCCTCGCCATTGGCTCTTTAAATGCGGGGACCAGCCGGGGCCCAAACATCCTGACGGAGAGAGGCTTTACTCTTATCAGGCAGGAAACACTGCTTCTCCGCCACATCCTCTTTACAAGAAACACGACTCAACTGTTCCCAAAAAACGCAGGAAGACCAAGCCAGACTCCAGGATTTGTCAAACGCCCGCCACCGCCTCCCTCTTTCCCCCACTTCAGATTCCTTTTATCAAAAAAGAGGAGGAATTTGAAAAGAGAGGGGGAGAGAGACAGAGGGAGAAAAATTAAACACGATGAACGTGTAAAACAGTTGACGGGACGAGGTGTATTTATTTATTTCACAGAGATTATGAAAGTCTGCATCAGCAAGATAGGACAGGCAACAGAGGGGGGCGAAGGTAGGGTAGGAGGGGAGTTCCAGCGCTCTGCTTAAGACACGCACCCAGAATAAGACGAGGGGAAACAAAAGGCCCGTGGAGATGGAGGCGGAAAGAAAAACAGCAGAGCCTGTTTTACACTAATCCTCTGATCCGCGGAGGAGTGAAACTGAGTGCATAATGGGTGTTGCTGATAGCAAACTGGGAACGTAGGGTGGATACCATCAGTTTCCAGGGCTATGGTTATGGCGACGGCCCGCCACGCACAACAACAAAAAATGTAGAGGTCAGCTTCTTGAAGGGACCTCAAACGGTAGCGTTCAGTACTAAAATAAATGTGTGGAAAAAAGCTCCACAAATATTGGAAAAAAATATAAATGTTTAGTTGTAAATATTTCCAAGAAATAACTGTGAAAAAATGAACATTTATAGTTTATATGCTCACTCATGATAAGTAATAATATTATGAAAATTTTAAAAAGAGCAAAAAAATTTTACTTCCATAAAGCAATTTATATATGAATAATAAAAATGAAACTAAAAAAAGAGCTACTAAATAATAATGAAACTGAAAATAAACCTATAACTTCCAATAAAGCAGTTTATATACATACTACTACTACTACTACTAACAGTGAGCAAAAAAAATCTTTCAGTCATTACAAAATCAAGAGTCTTTTCACCTGTATTTATTTTGTGTTTTTATTTAGCGGCGTCTAATTCAGATGGAACCTCAGAACATTCACTTTTAATATATCACAAAATGAACAGCATCTGCAACATTTTTTTTCTCAAATACAGACAGAATCACTGTGCTGCACTTATATGGGCATAAACAATGCAATTTATCATGAAATCTTATGAAAGTCCTCACCATTGAAATCGGCCAAACAGAACGGTGTTCAACAAACATCAATACTGAGCTACGTTCTTCCGCTTGACATCAGTGTATACCAAAAATGAGAATACTAAATGTATAAACTCAAAATTTTATTTGAATTAAATTAATATGGAAAACTTAAACTGGCATACAATAGTATTCTTTATTATTATTCTTTTAACTGAATATACATATACATTTTTAAAATTAATGTAAAGGGAAAAGAAAGGGCAGAATTTCCTTCAAAATTATGTCCAATGAAGGAAGAGATCAGCCTTATTTAAATAATTCTTGAGGTAAAACTATTGAGGTTTGAAAAAAAATCTAATGAATATATCTGGACTGAAAAAAAGCAATACAATAAGCTTTAATGCAAAACAATTCGATATATAAATAAGCTTTATAGCATATGTACATGCTTTTGTGGCAAGACATGAGAGCATTTTCTATGTTTGTCAATTTTTTTCTTTTACTTCCGTTCTTCTTTTGGAAACAAAGATGGGAATGAACTTCAGTTTTTTTTATCTATGCATCCCTGAGGTGTCCTTTGACTTCCTGTAGCTTCTCTTTTCCGCTCCCTCCACAGCCTTCCTTTCACCTGCCAGTCATATTGTCGAGCCCACAGTCTCTGTCTGTGCCAATTGTCTCTGTTTTGGTGTTTATGAAATGCTGTAGTTGTTGTAATAGGCTGCCGTGGCATCGGCCAATACAGAGATGAGACTGGTTTCCGTAGCGCTGCTGGAGCAAACGGAAGCCGGCGTTACCTGGATGTGTCCCGTGACTGTCATCCCGCCCTGTTCGGGGTGATAACTAGTGGAATTTAGGTACTGGTCAAACTCATCTCGGTCTACCTCACCCAGCAATTCAGCCTGGCTCAGCTGGTCCAGACCCTCCAGGTGCCCCTGCTCTGGAGGAGGCGAAAGCTGGCCCAGGTGCCCCTGGTGCCCATGATGGATCTGAACCTGCGGGAATGAAGGGCTGTAATAGGACAACGGAGGAGCTGTGATAAGGGTCACCCCACTTCCCTGGTGGGACATCGGGATGTGGCCCAAATGTGAGCTCCCACAGTGCAAAGGTACCTGCTGGGAGTAATCAGGATGGTAGGGGTGTGGACTGCTCATGTGCACTGGGGTGGGATGCCTGTCGTCTGGGCAAGAGGTGGAGGATGAGCAGGAGCTGGTGGAGACTGAGCTGGAGGACGAGTAGTAGGTCTGGTGTTCGTGATCCACGGCGTCCAGAGGCGACATCTCAGGTGGCGTGGGCAAGCCGTACGGGTACATATCGAAGCTGCTGTTGGAACTGGCGGGATCTCTGAAGACCCTGACACCGGGTAGAGCTGTGCTGGGAGAACCGAAGCCACCACTGCCACTCACACCGCTCTCGTTGTCTTTATCGAGGGGGTGACAGCAGCCTCGGCGATCCGGGAGGGAGTTTTGGTCGGGGCCGAGGGTGGTCAGGAGGAAGCCGGGGTCCACGCGTTTACAGATGCGCTTCAGCTGCTTCTTCCTACGAGGACGGTATTTATAATTGGGGTAGTCCTGCATGTGCTGCACCCTCAGCCGCTCCGCTTCCTCCACGTAGGGTCTCTTCTGTGGCGGAGTTAAAGCTTTCCATGACTTTCCTGTTGGAGAGAGAAAACAGGAACATGAGACTTAATACTGTATTTTTAAAGGATCCATTTGGAGTTTTGACGATTGTCCAGTTAGTAACTGTTCCCTTTACAATCTTATTAGCACCAACACAAAATAATTCAATGATTTATTAGTTTACAAACAGTTAGTTTATCTGCTTCTGTATTGTGCAGCAAACAGAGCTAGATTAAATAATGTCTGCATAAGCATTTTTTGAATATTTTAACAGAAATAATACAGATAAATAATCAACAACTAATACAATGGCAGTTATAAAAATATTAATTTTTGAAGATCGTTTTAAAAGCTTTTTAAAGGTGCATTATTTGTAACTTGGCATAAATTTGATAATGTTTGAATTATAATAATGGCAGTAATTATACTGAGTTTATAATTTATAGCTTTTAAAACCACTTGAAAGAATTTTCAAAAATTAGATCAGCAGAGAAAAAATACATAATTTCCTAAAATACCAATTACTGTTAAAACAGGCCTGCAAATTTATCACAACTAAAATAATGTATAGCAGTAAATAAAACTGATAAAAAATTATACACACATACACATTATTATTTCAGAATTTTCATTATCCCATGAAGTTGTACACTTTTCTTTCAGTTGTTCTTATTTCTTATGCAAACCCAAAGTTTAATTAATAAATTTGAAATGGTTTCTATTATCATTTATTTGTATTATTGTTTTTAAATAGTTTAAATATTAAAATTATTTGTATCTTTTATATAAACTCAGATTTGTATATTTATGATTGGGGGGGGGAAAAGTCTCCCACATGTGTGAAATGATAAATGTGCGCTCTTGATCTAAATACAAATAAATACAATTTAAAGATGCGTCAGATTTATTTCAGTTTTGTTTGAGTTTATTTTCAGTTCAGGTTCGTCTCGAACAGATTCACGCTCTCTGTGTTCTTTACGCTTCTCAAGTAAAAAAAACAAAAAAAACATTATTTCTTTTCATTTGTGTCTACAATTAGTTTAGAAGGGAATAAACATCCCACTTTCTGTATTCAATGCATAAAACAAAACAACTGTCTAACAAAAGTCTCACAAAACGTGCCAATTACATTCATAACAATCTCCTACTTTAATAATAATAACAATATATATGAGCTGTTAATAATAATGATTATTACACAATTAGTAGCCTGCTAATAATGTCTTACCCAGCATCTTGCTTAGCTCCGCGTTGTGGAGATCAGGGTTCTGCACTGCGAGTCTCTTGCGCTCATCTTTGGCCCACACCATAAAGGCGTTCATGGGTCTCCTGATGCGCGGCTCTGACACCTTGTCCGCGGGAGCTCTGTGGGAGGTGTGTCCGTCAGGTACGTCCGCATTTCCCGCGGAGCACTCAAAGCTCTCCGGCCAGGACGAATACGCGCTTATCAGAGCAGCCATGTGCGCTCTCAAAACTTCAGCTTCCCTTCTTCTCAAACTTTGTTTCTCGAGCACGAATGTGCACCAAGAGTTTTTCTTTTGTTTTTGAATTTAAAGCAAAGTAAAAGCGCAATCAGAGATGACTTTGACTGAGCAGCTGGTGGTTGAAGAGCACTGTGAGAGAGATGAGTGGATGGTGCTCGACTCCCCTCTGAAGCTGTGATTCACTGTTTCCTCCGGCATTGGGAAGCGCTTTATATGTGAGGAACAGCGTCCAGCACAGGCCCACGGGAGGATCTCAGCTCCTCCTTGACTGCAACCTGAGACCAGCGACAGAAAAAACAGAGGTGACAAAAATATTTCAACAGCTTTACTACTAAATCACGTCATTAGCTGCTGGTTGGGTTTGTTTTCATGACATTATTTTGATGGAGCGATGGATATGGTTGACTGTTTTCAGTCAATCTAGTAGACATTTACTATATGACAATTATTCAATAAACAATTAATGGAAGAAAATATTTATTCAAAGTTAAACCTTAAAACAAGTTTATACATTTCACAAGACTTTGGTTGGATATAATACGGGTTCTTCAACTGTTCTTTTCAGCACCTCAAGTTTAGCAAAGCAAAGCAGTTCTTGAGTTGGTTATAGGATTCTTTGAAAATTGAAAAAGGTCTTGAAGTCACATTACAAGTTCATAAGATCAGAGTATTGGTTTCTGGATTCTTCACCATCAGTATATCTATAGCCTACACTCTTAAAAATAAAGGTGCTTCACGATGCCATAGAAGAACCTTTTTGTCTAAATGGTTCCATAAAGATCCTGAAGAACCTTTCTGTTTCACAAAAGGTTCTTTGTGGCGAAAGAAGGTTATTCAGATTTTAAAAAGGTAAGAAAGAGATGGTTCTTTAAAGAACCTTTGACTGAATGGTTCTTCGTGGAACCAAAAAGGGTTCTTCTATGGCATCGCTTGAAGAACCTTTTGAAGCACCTTTATTTTTAAGAGTGTATGTAGGTTTCCTAAAGAACTAGAGAATGAGAAAAGGTTCTTCAGTTGTATCAAGCTTAAGAAAAAAAAAGTTTTTGTTCTATTTGGAACGATTATGTCTAGTTCATAAGTGCATTCTGTGATATCTGAATGTTTGTTGTCTTGATCCACAATGACATTACATTTTTAAAACTTCTCATTATGAGGTCAACTTCTCAATTTTTGAATGTCAAAATGAAAACGAATCCCTTCAGCCAAAGTTGTCATGAAAATAAAGGAAGCTATTAAAAATATAAGAAAACATTTTTATTTAACCACTAATTCACAAGATGCCATGTTATATTGTGTCGTTGGTTAAAGGGTTATTATAGGCACAACATGCAACAAAAATAGCAATCAGAAGCCAGGACCGGGATTATCCATTTTATGAATTTTGATTTAAAATTTGGAGGCCTGTAATGAACGATGATGCCAGGCATGGAAAGAGTGTGAGTGGGGTTAGTTGGCATATGGATATAAAATTAGAATAATTAACAATTCGTTCATGTTGGGGTTGGTTGGCAAAGATGTGCAACAAATATAGTCATGTAAATAAAAAAAAGACATTCTGTCAAGAATGATTTCCATTAGTACTCTTAAAATAATGAAAAGCATGGTAACCAAACCAGTTTCCACTTTGCTAAAAGATTCTTCATAAAATGATGTGATCAATTGTACATAACATTTAAAAAATAGCAAAGGTGTTGAAACGCTGCTTTAAATGGAATGATACATTTAGATATTTAAACCTGTTTTGATGGGGCCGCCAGTATGCGTCCAAGTTTCAGCAGAATTCATGACGCATATTACATTCTCATTATTCATTTTTGCTTGAGGAAATTGTTATTTAACTTCCATCAGACATGACACAGAACTTTCCCCAGACAGGTTCTATATCACTTACTCATCAAAACCGGTCGTTCTGCTCAATGATTCACATGTCAGACAATTCAGATCCTCCCTTTTACTTCTGGTGCTCCATACCGACATGAGGGCTGCTGTATGTAACTCCTATTGTCATGATCAGATGATGGAGTTCCTGTTGACAGCTGTATCGGCGGTTCATGAAAGCTGCAGCAAAGACCCGAAGAGTTCTGAATAAACCAGTGATCTACTCAAGAGAATCTGAAGCGAGAAACATGTTTTTTAAAAAAAGTATCCTTTTATGACTGACCTTTGAATTTCTTCCTGTAAGATTCAAAGAGTTCAAAGGAATGAGTGGTTCCAGTGCAGTGAACAAGCAGAGGACGAACACCATTAAAATGAGGGATTCATTCACTGAAGGAACAGGAAGAGGAGCTTGATGCCCCAGATTGCAAAAACATTACGACAGAAAATGACACTTCCTGCTCTCCTCGTCCTACCTGCACATGTTTGGGTGTGACAAACTGGACGTGTAAACTGTGTTTACTCATTTTTGCCGTTCACTAGATGAACATCTTTCTGGTTCTGCATTTTGAGGCATGATTTCCTGTTTCGTTTGATTAACGTTGGGGGATTGCAGACGTACCTGCTGCTTTGTGTTGAGTTCATCTGTGTTGAAGCAAACACCTACTGAGAAGTTTTAGCTATAAGGAGAAATGCTTTATTTTTGGCACATGACCAAAAATGTATAAAGGGCCCATGATGCACACCTGCCTGGTTGGGAAGCACAAGTCATAAATAGTTTATTTCATATCAAAGCAAACATGCGTAAATATACAGTATATGTATGTATTGTTTTCAATGTTTTTGAAAGAGTAATATTGTGATATATTATTCCAATTTAAAATAACTGTTTTCTATTTGAATATATTTTAAATTGTAATTTATTCCTGTGATGGCAAAGCTGAATTTTTTAATTATGTTAATAGACCATGAATTATTACTTTTTAGCAATGAATCATTAAATGAAGCATTCTCTTAAAATGGCATAAAGTCATGGGGTAAAGTGTGTCAGATACGTCAGGGTAAGTCAGTTAATCAACTAATAATAATAATAATAATAATACATTTTGACTCCCTTACTATTACAAATACTGTTTACTGTAACAAAATGTTGAAAATTGAAATAAACTATTTCCTGATAAATGTATAAACGAGGCATTAGTTAAAAAAAATACATTTTTGTAGACATTATTTGAAATGTAAATGCATTTTGACCTTAATAAGGGCATTTTCTGCTGTCAGTTTATGGTAAATACTTCAATGGACTCAATTAACTGAAATATTCTCAACTATGGCTGTTACCTCTAAATTTAAATCAAATACAATATTATCTGTAAATAATGGACAAGATCACACATATCATAACAGAAATGCAGAAAACATTCGAAAATAACTGAGCCATGCTGTATGTTAAGTGTATTCTGATGTATTTACCATTTCAAGATTAGGAGTTGGAGTGTTTTTTTCACATTCAGTGCTTCCAGAACTTTTTTGTCCCATCTAAAATATAAGATACATTCGAAAACACTCTTAACTCATACAAAATTCCTAAATTAGTTAATAATAATAAATGTTAGATGAATTCATAAATCGGCAGGTCTGACCTCACAGTTGAAATATCAGGGGTATTTCTGACCGTGCCTATTATGTGGGGCAAGTTGTGTCACTGAAACACTTTGTTTTAATATAGGCTAGGCTATTTTAATATATTTTAAATCTCATTTCTCCATCCCTAGAGGACAACATAAGCAAAATGTGACACATCTCACATCTTCCCCCACTCCCCCTATTTAAGGCTTTGACAAAATAATCTGCCCTCTAATTGTTTTCTTCTCTAAAAGAAACGATTGAAACAATCTCCATCTTCTCATCCTTCCCCTTTTGACAAGCACCTCAAAAGGGATTCTGGACATGGACCGTGGGAATAGGTAAGATGTAGCTCCATTATTTCATCATCACAAACGGGTTTGAGGATTCTTTCAGATTTACCTCAGAAGCAGATGCCATTTATAGCGGCAGTCATGACACATAAACAAATTAAGCCGTTGCTGTGTGGCAGATTCTACAATTATTGTTCTGAGTAGCAAAAGCTGTCCATTTCCTTTTCCCTCTTTTTGCTCCATACGCCCACTCAGACTCAAAACAAGACGATCTTTTGGGGTTTCTGCTATCCTCTCAAAATGCCGTTATTCTTGAAAATGTTAGTCTTTGATTGTCTCTTTAATAAACTCACGACAAAGTTGAACAAAGTGCACGAGAACGTCAGTTCCATTGGATTTGATTAATCTAGTAAAACAGGACATCCTTTGGTATTGCTGATTTCGAGAGGATCAATATTGACCGTGTGACAAGGACATTAGGATTCTAAACAAAAGCATCGTATTTGCTGCCAGTTACTCTGCACCAGCTCAAGACTTCAGTCGTATATACTTAACATACATTGGTTAAGCTCGACCCAATGGTTGACATTATGATTATGAAAAAACCTCAAAGCTACACATTAGTGTGACAAAGAAAAGCAGAGTCACGCAGAGCGGTGTACTATTAATCATGCGCTTAAAAAAAAGCAAAACGTGTTTGTTTAGCGTCATCATTAAGGATATGTGCATAATAGGTGAGATTAAATTTAAGTTCCATGATCCATGTCCCAAAACCGTCTATGTGTATAAATCATACTGACAGTAAACACTGCTGACATGTTGGGCTGGTCAACTTATTTCTAAGAAGACTAAGACAAATCTGGCCAAACGGCAGATGCGAATCAAGACTGAAATACCAAACACAAAGTAGTTTTTTATCCTATAAACTAATTATGAACTGCAATGCAAATGACTATTTCATCACTTAAGTCACTCTTCAGTCATTTGTTGTCTATTTTAAAGGGAACAATAGGAGTGAACGGGCAGACACCTTTACACAATTTGTACAAGCAATATTCATAGAGCTGTTTGTCAACATTGCATAAGTTATGCTTGTGAAAAATGATTTTTTTAGTGTAATGGAGCCTGAGGTGACGGTCACAAATTTCACAATACCGCCAAACACAATAAAAGAGTTATTTTAAACACACTACCCTTGTATTCTGCACAGGACCATGACTAGAAACCTTTTACACGGATGTGGAAAAATAATGAACTGAGACCTTTGTTTTGAATACTATTAGTCATTTGCAATCATTTCAATTAATAAGGGTTTAAAAGAGTGCATGTGAGCACAGTTTAAGAATCAATGTAATATCAGTACTGTTAACCCAAAAAAGAAAACCTGCTATTTGCTGTAGAGGAGTTTGTTTCTTCATCAGAACAGATTTGGAGAAATGTAGCATTACATAACGTCTCATCAATTTGTAGTATCCGGCTGGTGATGGGTGCCGTCAGAATTAGAGTCCAAACAGCTGATTAAAAACATCAAGATATTCCACAACAGAACTCCAGCCCATCGTAATAAATCCATCAAGATGTTTTAACTTCAAACCATTATTTCTGCCCAAAATACATAGTCCCCCATTTATTATATTAACTTCTCCAGTGAGAAAGGGTCCCCCCCGATCTTCGTCTGAATTCGTGCGAGGAATATATAACAAATCAACATGGTTTTAGCAAGTAAAAAACGTTCTAAACAAAATCTGCTGGTACCTTTGATGTGAGAGGACAACAGGGGGTGAACTTTTTCACTGGAGGAAGCTTTATTATGGATTATGAGCAACTGATGTAATGCTTAATTTCTCTTGTTCTGATGAAACAAACTCATTTTTATCTTGGTCATTTTGATCATTTTATCTAGGGTGAGTACATTTTAAATTGAAATTTGGATTAGAAATGTAATTAGCCATATCAGAAATGACAGGAATTCTATTAGTTCTATATGATCTATAACAAAGCAAAATTATATAACTGATTTTGACTAATTATGCCAATATATGTCTGGTTATGTAGAATACATAATTTCTCACCTGATTAGTCCTATTTTCTCTAAATTAGGTTAAATGTTCTGAAAATGATTAACGCAGATTTAAAACAAATTTAGCTAAGCATTCTTCCATCATGGACTATATAAAAACACTTTAAATATAATTTAAAAAAATAATATCAATTAAGTAATTTCTATAGGTGGCTTTTGAAACATTAACAAATCTGCTTATGAAAATACCCCTATGTTTTGTGATATATTACTCATTATGAAAAATTATATCCTTTTCGCTACATTCAGGAATTTGAAATGCTGCACAACATTATTATCTCTCTATGTATCAGATATATTGCATAAAATCTGCATACACACACACTAAAAGACATATCTATGGTCAATTTTGCTCTTGTAGCATGCATCCAAGTATGTTACTTCCTGGAATCCTGACAACAAAGAAAAACACATCAACCACACATACAGTTTAGATGTTTTAATATTTTCATAGTTTAAATATGGAGATACAAACCAATTATAACTGTAAATTCATAGGCTTTGTTGCCATTCATTTTGGTGATCTCACTATTAAAATCAGACAGTCAAGAGCAGTCAATTGTAAAAAAAAATCATTTTTTCTGTTTTTTCTTGTTCTTTTTGGACACCACTTCCTCAGTCACTCCTTCCTCTTCATCCTCTTCTCTCTTTTTCTTCTTATCCGAAACTTTAGGGTCCATATTCTCAATTTCTATTGTTTAAGGTTCATCTGAATGAACCTCTAAAGATGTTTTTTCGTCCTTCTTCCTCTTTCCTGTGGTGGGAGCATCTTCTTCAGTGGCACCCTCCGTTACTGTAGGGGCGCTGCATACTTCAGTCCCATCCTCATCCCGCTCCTCTCGTTTTTTTTCTGTGAGTGATTTGGCTTTTCACCACTCTCGCCTGTTACTAAGGCCAGTGCATCTTCCTCTACGCCATCTCTATCACTCTCCCTGTCTTTTTTCTTCTTTTTGGACTGTTCCATATCGCTGGTGTTCGGGGAGTCCCCCATGGAGGCAGATGTAGCCAGTGGAGAAGGTGCATTGCTGCTGACCTCAGATGAAGACGCGGCTGGGTCTCATCCTGCCTGAGTCTTCTTGATCTGGGCCATCCGCTGAAGTACTCTTGCATGGTCAGTGTGCTGGTCACGGTGTTTGGTTGTGTCTCTGGGTTGGGATTAGTAACTGTGTCTTTGTCCTCTTCTCTCTCTTCCTGAGTCAGGCCCACTGCTTCCCTAAATGAAAGATATAGACAAATATAATACAAAGTTATGACGTGAAAGAAAAATTCAAAATAAATAAATTTATTGGTTAATTATTTGATGATGATGATGATGATGATGATGATGATGATGACAATGATGGAAAGCTTAATTATAAAACATTAATTTTTTTAATAAAACAACTAAAAAAACATTATATTATTGTTGTGATTACAGTATATTTTCTAGTAATTTACTAAAATATAAAATATATCAAAATATAAAAACTGTATACAGTATAACAATAACCATACCAAACATACAATTAATAATAATAATAAAATTATGCAGTGTACTATAAAATTCAAAATCAATTAATTTATTGGTTTATTTGATGATGATGATGATGATGATGATGATGGTTGATAAATTGTAATTCTACTTCTATCATCTATATAACTTTTCATAAAAACTAAAAATTAACAAATTAATATATTACTAAGGTAATTATACACCATCTTTTATTTGTTTTAATAAAAAATTACTAGTGTTAAATATCTAAATAATAAACAAAATCTAAAAACATACAATACAATAATCCTAATAATTAATTTACAATAATAATAGTTCATTATTATCAATATTATTGCCATTACTATTAAAAACTGGTTAATACAATAATATAATTTATACACACATATCAGTATCATCATCATCATCATCAAGTGATAATACAGATAATTTTATAATAAAAACCATTAACAAACTGTATAACACAACAACAATATTAGTATATTGTTATTACATCACATTACATTCTTCTTATTATTATGTACTTTTGTTGTAGTTATATTATTGTTGTTATTACCGGTATAATGATGATTATTATCATCTTATTATCATCTCGAAGACTAGACAAAGAACTCAACATGAAAGTTGAACAAACTGATAAAATAATCCCATTCAGCAGTGAAACAGAGTGCTGTCTGTTAGGAATGAATAGGGCAACCCCTCAATTAATTCAAAGAACCTTGATGCACACACCCCTATGCATGCGTGTCATTAAATGCTTAAACTGGTGTCCATCAACTTCCAGTCATGCTGAGACTTGTCCCAAGTATCTAGTGACATCACTGAACTTCATCTGAACGATCTGCTAAGAGACATTTACAAAACACTTAGTTTAAATAAAATAAAAAATCTGAAGAGAAAACATTTATTGTTCTCAACCTGTCAAGAATCTGATTCTGTTAATGTCTTAATATATTTTTACGCTGTGTTGTATAATATTCCCCAGCATGTATATATAAAGAGGAAACGGATTCAAAAGGGGGCGTTATCTACAAGTCACTGTGTAAATGACTGGATTAAACAACTGATTCCTGAAAAACTTGCCTGATGAGTGAGAGTCAGTGCTTGCATTGGCCAAACTAAGACGATGATTATAAGCATTAAGAGAAAGAACAAACTTTCTAGCATAGCATACAGCGTAATCAAACACAGGCCAAACCGTAGCACAACACAGTGACTATGTTGAAAGACCACAGAGGAACACTTTAGATTAAACTGTCGTCCTCCGATACTTTATCACGGTGACTCTCTCTCCCATTCGTCTTCATTTTGCTAATGGCCTCCTCAATGCATAATGATTTGCAGTGAAGAATACCCGCTCTGAAGCCGGCGCTAAACCACGCCGGTGCTCTACATTACGCCAGAGACACCGGTGAAAACTGCATTTTTCAAAAGATGTATGGAGGGACTGGACAAAAAAAAACAACAGATTGCAAAGGTTTTGTACAGCCAAGAAACATATGACTACTTACAATGCTGGAGAGCTTAAAGCTGAAGAACTAAAACATTATGATAAAATATTTTATGACAAAACAATATTATTAGCAGTAGTATTATCACTATTGTTATACTGTGATATATATTATTATAATAATAGTAAAGTAGTGATGTAACAATAGTAGTCATCAGTCTTTTTATGTATTGTGATGCATCCGAGTAAAACAGAATATCGAAAAAGAAAAGAAAAATAGTAGGGCAGGACTTGGATATATTCATCAGTTGTATAGATTAAGGATAGACAGGCAGATGCCAGAGATGAGTGGTTTACGGCAATTGTTAGAAAGCGTAGGCCCGGTTGTTTTTTTTTTTTTTTTTTTTAGCTGAAACATAAATGATTGGAGAAGTTCTGCACACATCACCAGAGAGAAGTAATAAAAAAAAATTTAAACATGCAAGGATGAACCATTCTATGATTTTTCATTTCTTTATGCTGACTGATTTGTTATTTTCCCCCACATTTAAATGATTAGAGATAATAGAGGGAAGAAAGGTAATCACTGGGAGAGAGAGGGCCGAATGAGAACGAGAATGATCTGATTTTGTCACTAAATGATTGGCAACGAATGGGAAAGAGAATGCCAAAAGCAACAACAAAAAAATATTGTTCACATTTTAATTAAAAGTTTGTAATATTGTATCATTACTAGTGTTGTCAAACGATTAATCTCATCCAAAATAAAAGTTTTTGTTGACATAATATGAGGGCGGTGTGCTGTGTATATTTAATATATAAACGCATATACAGGTGCATCTCAATAAATTAGAATGTCATGGAAAAGTTCATTTATTTCAGTAATTCAACTCAAATTGTGAAACTCGTGTATAATAAATTCAATACACACAGCAACTGAAGTAGTTTAAGATCTTTGTTACTTATAATTGTGCATCATTTTCGCTACATTTAACAAAAACCTCACCAATTACACTATCTCAACAAATAGAATATGGGTAGACATGACAATAAACTAATCAACTCAAAACACCGCAAAGGGGATTTCCGGAACCTTCAAAGGGCATCTCTCAGTTTGCCGACACGGATTCACTAGACTACACAATCATGAGGCAATGGGGAAGACATGATCTGATCTGACAGTTGTCAGAAGACAATCATTGACACCCTTCAAAACAAGGGTAAGCCACAAACATTCATTGCCAAAAAACTGGCTGTTCACAGAGTGCTGTATCCAAACATATTCATAGAAAGTTGAGTGGAAGGAAAAAATGTGTGTACCGAACGCAAAAAGAAGTGCCCACAATCCAACCGAAAGAACCGCAGCCTCTTTTGTCACAGCCAAAACGATTCAAGAATTTGAATTGTGCGCAACGTCACAGAGCGAATCGACTGAGGCCTCGCGGCGTCAGGCATCAAGAGCCCACCCACACACAGAACGACTGTAATGGAATTTGGCTACAGTTAGCTCGTATTCTCGTTAAGCCACTCCTGCAACCACAGAAAAACGTCAGAGCGCGTTTCTTACCTGGGCTATAGACCATGAATGAGAAACTGGACTGTTACCCGAGTGGTCAGCTCTTGTTTTTTTCGAAAGTAGAGAGCAAGTTTTCGTATTTACATTTTTAGAACCAAGGTCCTAGAGTATGGAGAGGGTGGATGAAGACCTCATCAGCCCAAGTTGCCTAGAAGTCCTAGTGATTAAGTTCCACAGTCTGATGAATCGATTTGGTGGTGCATGTTTCTATCTGCCTAGTTGTTTGGTCTATGTGTTTTTTGACAAAACACAAAGTTCACCTGCACCCGGTTTACCAAGCAAAAGTTTGCCAGACACTTCATGAATTCCTTTGCTGACCCGCTTTTTGAAGATGCAATGATTTCATTTTACGAGAAAGATTTGGCAACCTGCACCACACTGCAAAAAGCCACCAAAGATTGGTTTAACATGACCATGCCGGAAGTTTGATGTGCTTTTTGAATGGCAGCAAACTCACCAGACCTGAACCCCATAGAGAATCTATGGGTATTGTCAAGAGGAAAATTAGAAAAAAAAGACCAAAAAATGCAGATGAGCTGAAAACCACTGTCAAAGAAACCTGGGCTTCCAAACCACCTAAGCAGTGCCACAAACTGATCACCTCCAATGCCACGCCGAATTGAGGCAGTAATAAAAGCAAAAGGAGCCCCTACCAAGTAATGAGTACATGTACAGTAAATTAACATACTTTCCAGAAGGCCAACAATAAACTAAAAATGTTTTTTTTATTGGTCTAATTAGTATTCTAATTTGTTGAGATAGTGAAATGGTGGGTTTTTGTTAAATGTGAGCCAAAATCATCACAATTTAAAAGAACCAAAGACTTAAACTACTCTAGTCTGTGTGCCATGAATTTATTTAATACATGAGTTTCACAATTTGAGTGAATTACTGAAATAAATGAACTTTTCCACAACATTCTAATATATTG
Source organism: Sinocyclocheilus anophthalmus (assembly GCA_018155175.1). NCBI lineage: Eukaryota > Metazoa > Chordata > Actinopteri > Cypriniformes > Cyprinidae > Sinocyclocheilus > Sinocyclocheilus anophthalmus. The sequence continues at coordinate 71,728 of JADLZN010008449.1, read as the reverse complement.
AGATGCACCTGTATATACAGTACATATATATATTCTATATTCATATATAATGATCTTTGTATGAAAATATAATTATATTTAATATATAAACATAACATTTTTTTTAAATATATACATGCATGTGTTTGTGTGTATTTATATATACATAAAAATATACACAGCACACAATAATATATATATTATGTAAACAAAAATTTTTATTTTGGATGCGATTAATCACAAATAATCGTTTGACAGCACTAATATATTGCCCTTTATTTATATTAGAAATCTAAGACCTATGGTGAACTAAAAAAAAAACAAAAAAAAGATTTACCTTGCAGGAGAGCCCCTAAGTAGCTTGTCACTGCCGGGCAATACCCTCAAAGGGACATCTTTGTACCTCTTTTAACCCTAAAAGATTCGCAGTAGTGTCTTAAAAGGAACCCTGGGTATTAAGACTTCTATGGCTTAATACAACGTAAAATGAGCACTGTGCAACGTCTCAGCTTTTATAAATATTTGGATCAAATGAGCTATGAGCATCATTACTAGCAGCCATTCTGCAGTCTATAGATGTCAATGCGTTGCAGTCTGTGAGTGTACTTGCGTACCGGTTGACTATTTTTACCACCAACAACACATAACAATTGCAGGTGTGCGGGACCTGGTAGACATGTACAGTGCTCTCTTCCACCTTCCCCCAATTTTTGTTCTGACTGTGGTCACCATGACTTCAAAGCAAAATTTGTTGAAGGGATAGTCCACTCAAAAATGAAAAATCTGTCATTTACTCACTCCAAGTAACCTGTATGACTTACTTTCTTTCGTGTAACACAAATGAGAGTATTTTGAAGAATGTTGGAAACTAAATGGTTTCAAGTCCTATTGATTTTAACAGTATGGACAAAAAAACACTATGGAAAGTCAATGGCACCCGTAATTGTTTGGTCACCAACATTCTTCAAAACACCTTTTGCGTTCAGCAGAAAAATGAAATGGGGTGACATAAGCATGAGTAAATGACATGAACATGAGTAACTGATGACAGATTTTTCATTTTTGGGTGGACTATCTCTTTGAGAACCACTGTTCTAGATCAGTGGTTCCCAACCCTGGTCCAGTGGACATTTTTATCTGAAACTCCCATTTCAGGACAAGCTGATGGGTCCATTCTTTAATGCAGAGTTGGGAACTACTGTTCTAGATGGTCATGGTGACTACAAGTTGCTGCCACAGGTCCCTCAAAAGTTGTACGTCACCCAGAGGGAGAGTGGAGAACTGCAGATGTAGGCTCATTAAAACAGAAGTCTCACTTTTCCCTCCAAATAGAAGAAAATCTATATTTCTGGTTTGGAGGGGGACCGAAAAGAGGTCTTCAGAAGAGATGCGGCTGACAGCGTGTAGCAGGGACTTAGAGAAACGACTGGGGGGCATTTTGGAGCACACTGTGAAATTACTCTCCGGAGAGAAAGAACGAGGAGAAGAGGAAGAGAGATGGAGCGAGTGGGGAAATCCTCTTCATCGGAGAGGTAGTGATAGTGTGTGTGTGTGTGTGTGGTGCGACGTCTCACCGCCTGGGGACCTCCATTAGGCTTATCTCTCTAATGTGCCGAGAGAAGTGCTGCTGGTAGCATTCCCTCAACAGTGCTGAGCACGGATTGGGTTATACCACACACATGCAAGCACATACGTGCACGCGCACACAAACAAACAAGCGAGCAGGAAGGCTGACACGGAGATAACGCAAGTCCAGGTTCCATGACTGTGCTTGGACGTCCTAATGAGGGTATAAACACAACAAAAATGGCCCCCGAATGTTCTCAGACGCTCTCTGGCTTCTTCGGCCGCCACATTCCCCTCGTTCTTTCTCTGCTCCTGGCAGATAGGAGGCCCCAGGAAGAGGATGCGTTCTCTGAACTGTGTGCAGCACTCAGATAAGGCCCTTGCAGCAGGAGCTATGGGCTCTTTCCTGCTCCGCTCTCCCCAGGCATGGGCGGCTCGAGGGGTGGGAGCGGCGCAGCAGCGGGGCTGGACATGGAGGGGGGTGTCGGTATATTCAAAAGGCCACGATGAGGAAACTGAAGAACAAGACATCGCCGCTGACGCCAACACATTGCAGCAGACAGTCCGAAGCAGCCAGGGACAGAGGGGGGAAAAAAACGTTGTCGAAATGTGTTCACGAACCAAAAAAAAAACCCAACTCGTGACAACACTCTTGATTTTGCTGCTGAAAACGGCAACTAATTTGTCCCACTCTGTGCTATGTCAGTCCCTAATTTATAATACAAAAGTAATATTCCTTCCTGCATAGAGATACGGCACTCTGACTACGCTAGTTTAGCACTGCAAATGCTGCGTCAGCAATGAGAACTTCTAGTGTCCAGGGATTAAAGACTGCAATATGGTACAATAACACTGTGCTATATATAAAGTTATGATTATTTCTAGTACCATTTTTCACCAATACTTTTACAATAATCCTAGCTGAGGATGTTAAACAGTCAAAAATAAATGTATAGATACATTAATACAGCGGGCATTCAGAACAAGCAAGGTACAGGTAAGTTCACAATTTGTTAGTAGTGTGCTACAATCTTAAAAAATAAATAAATAAATTATAATATATGAAAAATATAGGGGGGAAAAATACATTTGTAGAAATGTTGTGCTGTGGTGTTTTGCTTTGATTGTACCTAGGAACCATACTTAAAATCCGCTTCATATTTCCAAATTATGATCCCTGTTTGCTCATTTGTTATTTAAATTAAAGAAAAAAGAAAAAACGGCAAAACCATAAAAATTATGCCTGATTGATTTTTGAATAACTTATTTAGATGCATCATCAACGTAGACATTTCCAGAAGATTAAAGAATGCAATTTGGAGCACTAATACTTTCCCTTGCTTATATAAAGTTATGATTATTGAGTATAGAGATTTTCTACTTAAGGGATAGTTACCAAAAATTAAAATGTTTGGTGATAGCTTACACCCAGAGGGCACCAGATGTAGGTGACTTGTTCTTCAGCTAGAAAACAAACGAAGATTTTAACTAAAAACGTTGCAGTCTTTCAGTCATATTAATGTCAGTCAATGGGTACCAGAGCTTTGAGAGTTTAAAAAAAAACATACACAGACCAAAACAAATTAAACCCTGGGGCTTGGGGCTTATACTCATAGAGCGATTGACAAAACTATACAGGTATCCAAGGGCAGGCTTTAAAATGGTTTAGATACTACCTGTCCGATCGCTACCACATTGATCATTTAAATGGGGAGTCATCTCAATTATCACCAGTAAAATATGGAGTGCCACAAGGATCGGTCCTAGGTCCTCTGCTATTTTCAATAAACATGTTACCCCTTGGTAATATTATTAGAAAACAAGGGATTAGTTTCCACTGTTATGCTGAAGATACTCAACTATATATCTCAACAAGACCAGATGAAACTTCTAAATTATCTAAGCTAACTGAGTGTGTTAAAAATGTAAAAGAATGGATGACCAATAATTGTCTCCTATTAAATTCGGATAAGACAGACATATTACTTATTGGACCAAAAAGCAGCACACAGAATCTCTTGGATTACAATTTGCAACTAGAAGGATGCACGGTTACTTCCTCTACAGTCAAAAAATCTGGGTGTTATATCAGATAGCAACTTGTCTTTTGAAAATCAAATTTCCCATGTTACAAAAAACAGAATTCTTCAATCTTAGAAACATTGCCAAGCTACGAAACATGTTACCGGTTTCTGATGCAGAAAAGCTAGTTCATGCTTTCATGACCTCTAGACTGGACTATTGTAATGCACTGCTAGGTGGTTGTCCTGCATCTTCAATAAACAAGCTACAGATAGTCCAAAATGCAGCGGCTAGGGTCCTTACCAGGTCAAGAAAATATGATCATATTACCCAATTTTACAGTCTCTGCACTGGCTACCTTTTAAGTTCCGTATCAGTTACAAAATATGATTACTTACCTACAAGGCCCTTAATGAGTTAGCTCCTGCATACCTAACTAGTGTTCTACCACGCTACAATCCATCACGCTCCCTTAGGTCGCAAAATTCTGGACTTTTGGTCGTACCTAGGATATCAAAGTCCACTAAAGGAGGAAGAGCTTTTCACATTTGGCTCCCAAACTCTGAAATAGCACTTCCTGATAACGTTCGGGGTTCAGAAAACACTCTCTCTGTTTAAGTCTAGATTAAAAACTCATCTCTTTGGCCAGGCATTCAAATAATACATCTCATAATCTTTTACTGCAGTCAAAATCTTTTACTGCAGTTATATCTAATCAAATGCACAGTATTATTCGTTAGTTTGGGTTAAACAAATCATTTTTGCGTGGTTGGAACAGCAGCTACGCTAATCATGTCTCCATTTGTTTCTCTGTTTTTTTGCCACGGATTTACACAAGCTTCAGTCTGGATACAGAACACCTGAGAAGAGATGATGCAACCACTCAGAGGACCTCAGATGATGCCAACCCTTAAACAACATACATAACTACCAAATTTATAAGTTTGATTGCATCATATAATAAAATTGCTGTTAATAGTGTTCATCGTCAGTTTTATTACGTCTTATATTGATTTTTCCGTTCTGCTGGTTTCGTCTGGTCAGAGGAGAACTGCCCCCCGACTGAGCCTGGTTTCTCCCAAGGTTTTTTCTCCATTCTGTCACGATGGAGTTTTGGTTCCTTGCCACTGTCGCCTCTGGCTTGCTTAGTTGGGGACACTTCATTTCCAGCGTTATCGGTGACATGATTGCAAAGATATTATGTAAACTGAGCTGGATGTTGACATCACATGAATTCAATGATGAACTGTCTTTAAATGAAAAATTAGTCTTTACTATTGTCATTTTGCATTATTGACAATATTTTCCTAATTAATGATGTACAGTTGCTTTGACACAATCTGTATTGTTAAAAGCGCTGCTAAATAAAGTGACGTGACGTGACTTGACTCGTGATGATACATTGATGTTTAAAGGCATGAAACGATCGGTCTGTGCAAGAACTGAACAGTATTTATATCATTTTTTTCCTCTAATACACCACTATGTCCAACTGTCCTATATAAGTAGATATATGGTGTAGATTTTACGTATTGCGGCCCAAGAAACTAATGAGGGATATCTACGTACCCTGTAAAAAGTAATCATTGAATCTACTTAAGTAAAGCGAGTAAACATAACTGATTTTTTACAAATTTGTTGAATTTACTTAATTATACTGTGTTATGTGAACTTTCAGGTGGATGCAATAGTTAAGCTAAACAACTTTAGTAAACAGTACTTAAGACCATCTAGTTTGTTGGATTAAATTCCACTATGTGCCCTAATAACTCTAGAACAGTAGGTGGTGGAAGTGCACCAATAGGTGGCGGAAGGTTGGTTTAAACAAAACATCACCAGAAGACGACAACGAACTGAACTTCAGAGTCAGATCGTGTTTGAAATGTGGCCGCAAGATTAGATAAGTTTTTGGTGATCTACTTATAAAATATATTGTCACAGTGTGTGCTATCGTTTTTGAGGAAAAGAAAAAACTGATTTTATTAGTTTTTACTGACGAGCATTACTATAACCGTCAGTTAGCGTACTAGCTAGCCAGTATCTTACAAGCTAGATTACATGCATCAATCTTCCTCTTTACTGCTAGTTATAACATGAAATAAACGTGAGTAAGGATCATAAAGTATGTTGAGCGATACAGTACACCTTAATGAAATTTATCATGTCTTATGTAATCCGTTTTTCAGCATTTCATGTTTGAACAAATGTCATGAAAACAAGTTATCATCACAACCACTGTTTAAATGTTAATATTTCAGAAAATTATTTGGAGTAGAAACTTCATTTAAAATAGTTTTTAAATGTGCATCAATGCCCAGCACTAATTATAACCATTTTCTTGTCATATTCTGTGTGCTCTTTTTTGGGGGACAAACTCATGCAGTGGAAGTTCTACTTGTTTATTGAGTGAAAAGATAGCTCAACTGCTGAAAAACTTATTAAAATATGGAAGCTATGGAATATGAAAATTATCCAATTCCATGTTTCCACATAGTTTATGCTTATTCACATAGGTGTGCTTAATGAAAATCATACTTTGCAGTTTTGTGAAATCCTGCACAGAATAAGTAGATATTCATTATAGTTTATGCTGAATGCTTGTGCTTTGAGTGAAATTAAATATGAGTTTTTTAAATAATTGCACAGACATCTGACATCAATGGGCGATGAACAGCAGTTCTCCACGGCCTTCCACTCTTCCTTGAAAAGGACCTTACTGATTTTACAAGGCATGTTTTGTAAGTAATTTTGTCTGTTATATTTGGTTATTTAGTGTAATGCAGACAATACTTGAGACCTGGCAAGAAAAAAATCAGAACACAGAAAAAATATAAGATAGAAAGGAATAAAAAAAAAACTTCTAAGGAAAAAAGGAAAGGGAATGTATAATAAAAGAACAGAGTTGGAAAGAAGAGAAAAAAATACTTAAAAAGGGTTAGTTCACTCAAAAATTAAAAACATGTCATTTACTCACCCTCATGTCATTACAAACATATAAGACCTGGTTAATTTGGAACACATTAAGATATTTCTGAGAATCCAAGAGCTTTCTGTAAGACGGCAAACAACTACCACGTTCAGACCCAGAAAGAAAGAAGAGAAAGGACACGTTCACGAGAGTACCACGTGGATGATGCTGAGCAGGAAGCCGGCGTTCTGACGGAGAAATCACGAATGCAAGGGCCTGTTAAAAGCATTCTCGGATTTTATCAAAATTATCTTAATTTGTGTTCCCGAAGATGAATGAAGGTCTTAATGGTTTGGAATGACATGAGAGAGTAATTAAAGACAGAATTTTCATTTGTTTTTTTTTTTTTTTTGGGTGAAACCCGTGTTATATGTGAAGAAGAAAGAAAATAGAGTAGGTAACAAGTGAGTCTGCAATTTAGATGAAGAAGAGTAAAGGAAACAAAACAAAAGGAAAGACGGCGAAAGAAAGGACAGAAAAGAATAAAGGTAAGTGAAAGAAATATAAAAATCAAAAAGGAGGTTTGAAAGAAATAAAGAAATCAGATAAGCAAGAGAACAAAAACAAAGAGTCTAATATATGAGTGATAGAGACGGGAAAACCACTCGTTTAAGACATGGCCTATGAGGTGCTCTCTTGATCATGGTTTTGTGGTCAGTCTTTACGAAATCACCAAAAGGAGAATATATATATATATATTATGATATATATATATATATATATATATATATATATATATGTCAGATTTAACAAAATGCTGTTTTTTGTTTTTTTTTTTTTTTTTTTTTTTCCACTTTTCAAATGTCAAAGCAGCAGTTTCAGAATAGATTATTGTATAGCTGGCATACTGTTCAGTTTGTCTTGTCTTTTTGTACAACAGATTGAATGTCTTTTTTTCATTTTTATCTGGGATCCACTGCTGTGCTCAGTTTGAAAAGGCCTTTATATCTAAACATAATACACAGATATTAATTTGTTTGCAAATGTTTAACCTGAATATGTACTCTTAAAATGTAATTACCTATTTTTGTCATATTGTATTCTTGTTTCTAGAACTATGATGAAGAAGAGATGTCAGTCAGCCTATTGACAGTGATCCCTGAGCTGAGGACTCTAGAGCCATACCTAACTCACTGCATTTAAACCACATCTACTGCAATCATTTTGGAAGGTACAACTGTATTGGATAATCTGGAAAATCCTCCCCAAGATATGCCAGCTCTTTGGACTCATTTATGCTATGAAATTATAATATCCTCCATTACTGAAGGACACCTTTGATTTCATTAAATGGCTGAACCTAGAATGCAATCTCTGAAAAAATCTTCTGATGTAGAAAGATGTAATTGTGGCGTGATGGAGCATTTTTCAGCGTAATTGTTCATGATTGATCATTATTGATTTAGAAAAATAAAATTCTAGAAAATGGTAAATCTAGATTTACAAAGTGTCATAAAAGGGATGTTGATGTTTATTTTTTTTTCCATATATTTCCTGAGCGCAGTATTTGCAATTTTTCTTACAGTGTTAAATTGTTGATTTGATAGCATGCCTAAAAAATAATGACTTGAAGTAACATTGTTTTAAACAAATAAATTCCCTATTGTTGTGCTAACAATCTGTTTTCTGTCTTTGTAGTAACAACTTTAAGTTTTGAGTACAGCTTACTTGATAAATTTAAGGCAATCTGTTTCCACACATTTGTCTAGTAATGTGAACAAAGCAGACTTGTTAAGAGAACTGATTTGTTTGAGTTATGTGCACTAAGCTTAACTTACATCTCCAAGTTGGCTGAACTTGTCAAATTGAGCTAGCAACACTCAAGTTTTCTGGTAACATATACAAAGTTACAGTAAGCTTTATTAACTCAAAAATGATAAATTAATTTGCTTGAGAAATGAGGCAATCAGTTTCCACAGGTTTTCCTAGTAAGTTCAACTCATTACTTTTTACAGTGTATATATACTGTATCTATGTGCCAGAGCACGTTGATGTGTCACGCGCCGGATGTTGTGAATGTGCTCAGGACAGTTGGACATTGAGGTGTATCAGCGGTAAAAAATTATATAAATACTGTTCAGTTTCTTGCACAGACCGATCGTTTTGTGTCTTAGGACATCAATGTTTCGTCACGAGCTGCAGGGTTTGATTTGGTTTTGTCTGTGTATGTTTTTTTTAAACTCTCAAAGCTCTGGGACCCATTGACTGACATTATATGACTGACAGACTGCAACGGTTTGAGTTAAAAATCTTAGTTTGTGTTCTACTGAAGAAACAAATTCAACTACATCTTGGATGCCCTGGGGGTAAGCATTTTTGGGTGAACTATCCCTTTATTACTACTAAACACTTTATACAGTGGGCACGCAGTACAAACTATTTGTTAATCTTGTGTTATCATTATAAAAAAAATATATTAAATATATTTTTAAAAAGTAAATACAAATGTAATATTTAAGACAAAGACACTGTGTTAGAGTTTGTATTGGTCTCTCTTGCTTTGATTGTATCTTTCAAACTGAACTCGACTTTATGAAAAAAATGTTTAGCTAACTCATAATTTTTAAAAGGATTAAAAAAAATAAAAAACCTCTTAAAAAATAATGGTTCCTGACTAAATAAAATAAGTGATTTAGATCTTGGTGGGGCAACAACTATAGGTAAGGGCATGGTAAAAGCTGGAGTTGAATGATCAATCAATCTTCATTCGGGGAGAAAAAAACAATTCTTTAAGACATCAGCACTGTGTTTTTCTCTTCTTATTCCCCAACTTTTGAGGACGGAAGCATTTGAAGATAATTTACTCCTTTGAGGGTTCTAAGTTAAACTATATTCTAAACAAAATAGATCCCGACCCATTACGCTCACAGGCCGATGGATAATATTGAGAAGATATTGGGAAGAGGGCTGATTGTGCGAGTGTGTTCTCATTGTCCTGCCACTATTATAAATTTGGTGGTGGCCTGGGCTTATGGATCGGGACCCAGATTACCCAGCTGTCCCTCCCTGATGAGGAGAAAGGACCCGCCGCGCCATCCTTCATACCGTCCACGTGGGCGGACAGCAAAACAGGTGGCACCCACGCCATACAGTGCTTTGCATGCTTTAATGAGCATTTTAACATGTATCATGATATAATACATTACATGAACACAATGTAACGCAGTAGAATAAAGCAAACAGTCAAATTACAAGCCATCCTTTGATTCATGTTTCTCAGGTACTTTAAATGTACGTTAAGCATAATGCTCTTAGCAATAAAGACACTATGTAAATCATGTACTCAACTTCAGATTACTTCTTAGAACACATGCTATCAAACAAAAAGGATGCATTCGAACGTTGAAAAAAAATGGCTTCATAGCAGTGGATCAAAAGTTATACAGATATGGGGAAAAAAAACAAGCACAGCTCCATATTATTTTTGTTGTTATTATAATTAATAATCTACACCATAATACATTTTTTGTATGCATTGTGTAGGTTAAAATGGTATAACAAAACAATAATTAAAATGTTCTGAAGTATTATATACTACTATATTATTATATAATTATTAACAATACTAAGAATATATAATAGTGCCACCAAAATTATTTAGGGGCCTTGTGTATGTAAAAAAATGGTTATTAAAACCAAAACAATAACATGCAATTTTTTTATTAAAATGTTCAATTATATTATTATTATTATTATTATTATAAAACCATATTATATTATATTATATAATAATCTAATAAACGACAAACCATACATGATTTAGTTGATGGTTGTTAAATTGGTATAATAAAAATTATTATAAAACTATATTAAATATAATTTATTTATAAATAATACACTATTTTAAAACAGTTTTATACCAATTTTACATATCCATGCACCCTAAAAATAATTTCATTTAGTGTATATTTGTATTATTATATTATTAATAGTATTAAATAAATATTTATTTATAATAACTATAAAAACAATTACATTTTCAATATTAATCATTAAAACAATGAAACTGAATGAAAAAAATAATTAATAAAACAGGTCAAATGAAGGTGTAAGTGATGAAGAGGTATTTGAATAACAAATACCTACACCTAATGCAAACAGTAAGCTGGCGTGATGCAGACCTCTCCACCAACCCCAGACTTCATTACTTATCATGAGTAACAAATGGCGACAATGCACTGCATAGGGCATCATCACTAAACTCTGCTTGCTTTACATTGTAAAGTGCTTGCCTTTCCGTGCCCTCCAAGGAGCTGATGTGTCAGCCCCAAGATGGAGGACACACCATTTATTCTCTGCCCTGCGGTGATTTATTAGATTAAACTGGCGGTGATTAAATGCAAGCCAAGGCCCACGAAAACAGCAGCGGTGGTGGCTCTCAGGAGTGTCAGGCGGATAGCTTCCTCTGTTCGTACTGTAATCATCATGCCAGGGCAGCCCTGCCTGGGCCAACAATGACTGCAGAAGTTAGCCATTTCAGTTACCCTTTTTAGTTAATGCCTTTTTATTTTCACACTAATTTGTATGTGTCAGTGGGTTGGCATGGGCGTAAAGCCAGTTGCTGGAGGGTATGTAGCAAGCAGTCATTTCGGTCCGTTTCTTCATTATTCTGTATCCCTGTCAACAGCGTAAGGGAGGCCGCGCTTTTGTTTGAGGCAATTAGATGTTATCTGAGAACATATTAGGGCTCTCCCGCTCGAAAACAAACATGCCTTTGAACACTGGCGCACAGGCGTTGGTTACTGCATTAGTTGAGAAGTTAAACAATGGAGCGCATGGTTACAACGTGCCAGTGCGCACTGCTGTCTGCTCCTAAATGAGCACTAATCCTCTAGTCATAATATGCCATGGGCTTATCCAGTCATGTGAAAAAAGTTTTTATACTTAAAGTAACTTCTCATTTTTATTATTAAGGTTTTGTAACCTTTTAATGAGAGGAGAAGAGAGTACAGGAAATGAAAGGGATAGAAAAAAATGCTGCAACCCAGATTTGAACTTGTATGACCCACCAAAACACAATGCTAATCACTAAGCCATCGCTTCAACATTCACTACCATTTCTGAAATACATTGATACTTTTATTTAGCAAGCATGCATTAAATTGATCAAAAGTGACAGCAAAGACACAAAATACTTTAGTTTCAAGTAAGCTATTCATAGGACCTTTGTACACAAAAATGCAAAAAAAAAAAAAAAGACGGTTTCCGTAAAAATATAAAGCAACTGTTTTCAACATTGATAATGATAAATGTTTCTTGTGCTCCAAATCAGCATATTAGAATGATATCTGAAGGATCATGTGACACTGAAGACTGGAGTAATGATGATCAAAATTCAGCTTTATAATTACATATAACAAAATATATTACAATAGAGAATGAAAATAGAATTAGATTTTTTGTAACCGCAATTTATTATATAATTATAATCATATAATATATAAGATTGTTTTTTATGGAACATTCTAAATTCAAATAACTGCCAGCCGTGGTGAGCTGAGAACCAAAAAAAAAAAAAACGTGGCCAAATGGTAAATGGTAGTAAAAGTTTAAAAAGCCTGAAGATTATGGGATGGGGAGAGACGAGACGAGACAAGATGAGACTATGTTAAATGGGGAGTTTTAGCTCTAAATTTGTATAACATGTTAAATGAGGATGAAGCTCCACGTCAGCCTGCTGGCATATTTGGAGCTCAACTTTTGCATCCTCAGCAGCATTTCGGAGTTCAACTCCGCCCACCAGCCAACTCCCATGCGGCAAATGACATCGCTGCCTCTCGCCCCTTCACCGCTTCATCTGCCAAATGGTGCACCCTCTTCTCCTCATTTGGTGAGGTGGCGGCATCGGGGGACACGGGTGAGGGTCAACTGAACGCGATCATTCATCGAGGACGGGCGGGGATGATTCAGAACAGCTACAGGTACCATCCTCCAGTCTTAGGGCTTTGTGTTGGAGCTGGCGTGGGAGTGGGAGAGGCCACAGAGGGTCACGCCAACCCCTGGAAACACAGCGAGAGGAGATGCCTGACCGCCTGACTGGAACCATGGAGACAACCCCAGCCACAAACTGTCTCAGCGCTTAGCTTAAGCAAAGAAAATCCAATTCATAAATTTGTAATTTATGTCTATATATATATATATATATATATATATATATTATATATATATTATATTAAAAACAGTAAAAATTTATTGACATGTATCATAATGTTTTCTATTTAATAGAAAATATATTTGGACCCAAACCCACTAATTTCATTCCCGTGATCTCAAATCCCTGAATTTTCAGCATCATTATTCTAGTCTTGAGTGTCACATGATCCTTCTTCAGAAATCATTAATATGCTGATTGGTGCTTAAGAAATATTATTAGTATTAATTATAAGTTTTTTAAAAAGGTGTGCTGTTTGCTAAAAAAGATTTTTGCTTAACCCATTTGTGTGGGACAACATGATTACATTTTTAGTTCAGGATTTTTGTGACAAATTCAGAACCAGATTATTAGAAATGGAAATCTAGAAAACCTTGTATTAGGTTATATAAAACTTCATAATGTCTTATTGTTTCATTAGATAAGTTTTTTTTACTTTTATATTTATAAATTTTTATACCGCATACATACATATATATATATATATAATTATCTTACCGACTTCATACTTGAACAGTTGTGTATATTGTAAAATTAGTTTTTAAGCAAGTGATTTCCAGCAACAGGTAGCAATGGATATCTTTAAGCCAAAATAAATGACAGAGGCAATAAGAAGAATATAACAATAAAAAAAAATACAAAACTTACTTAATTAAATCAAAACAAATATCAAATTTATCAATGCAATTTTCAAACTCTATTGTTTGCTGCTTCAAACTGAAAAATCTGGGACACAACAATATTGAAACTAAAACTTTGATGTGCAGATTATGCTGAATAGACAATATTTATTGAGCAATTTAAAGTGCACAGACTAAATAAGACGACTGTCTGAAATGTATTCCACACACACAGATGGAGTTTCATGCGAAAGCCTTAGCGATCCACCATTGACGCAAAGAGCAGTGGTAAAAAATGACTAAGTTTCACTGATGTATGAAGCAGGAGGGAGTCCATTTATCAGCGGGCCCTCAGCGGTCGCCTGCTCGGGTCCCTCAAGTCACAGGCCGCGACGCTCCCCTTTTGACTGATTAATTAGCCAATCACAAGACATTTTTCACCAGCAGCAGGAGGGTTTATTTCAGCTAATGCTGGGGGCTCGCAAACCGAGCCACGTTCAAGCAAACTCGGCTCTTTCCTTTGGGCCTGCCGGAGTGGAGGGGGCTACGGAGGGGCCGAGGGAGATAAATCACACCCACTCCTCGTGACTCTGTACACACTAGCCTACAGCTTAACTAAGGCCCCCGAGAAGAGAACGAGCCGACGAGACAGAAAGAGATGGGGAGGGAACAAAATAATAAGAGAGACATAAGGAATAAATACTGAAAGCTAAAAATACAAAAAAAAAATTGTGATCGAGCAAAGCCGACAGTTGTGAGAAAGGAAAAAAAAAAACAGTAATGTCAAACGCGCTAGTCATGAACATCACTCTCCCTGCCTTTGAGATTTTCCCACATCGCTCAGAGCAGAAGGCAGAGACAGATAGCAGCACGGCCTCCAGACAGCGGTCAATGCTGTCTCTCCAACATGCTGGTTAGCAATGGTTCTCAACCAGAGGGCTGGGGCCCACTAGGGGGCCTCAGCAAACTTCCTGCTGCAGGATGGGCTAAAACAATTTAAAATTAAAAAGTTTGAAAATAAGCTATAACAGCTAAATATGAAGATGTAAGCTGGCACTGTATTTCTCATTTTTATTTGTTTCCTCAACTGTCATTTTTTATTCATGAACTAGGATTCAAACTGTCTTTAAAAGCCTGGACATATGTCAAAGAAATTAATAAAATACTGAAAATTCCTATAACTAAAATATTCTAGATATGTCAAGCTCTAAAACATTTTATTAGGTTGAAATTGCTGGGAAATTGTTATGTGAGAGTTAAAATAATAATAATAATAATAAAACTACAAAGTCATTCAAATCCATTGGTAATAGAGTAAGCATAAAGAACATTCAGTTATTGGAACTTATGGAATTTATTTTAACTTTAATCTTATTTCAATATTTTAATATTACTCCTACTTAAAACAATTGAATGAGCAGCTTTATTACAACAGATGCACCAGAAATATATTGTCTTTGAGAATAGAGGGCCTTAAATAAATGGGGTTGACAACCACCGTGTTCCACTATTGCATCACAATATTTCAAACTCAGCACGTGTTATGCAGTAAAAAAGGCGGCAACTGGATTTTGACACAGAAAGATGGAGACGCAATTAGTCACTTCCATTTTTGTTGAACTTCCTCAGACATGTGACTTTTCCATCATCTTGAATTATGAAACAATGTAAGAAGTGCCTAATTCTAATCAGGACCACAGTGAACAAAAATCTATTTGAACTTTAAAAAAAATGAAATAATAAGAATAATAATATACTATAATAAGCCAACAAAATATAAACACCGCTCCATAACAGCTTCTTAAATCAAGGTAATGAGATCAGCGGCGACTTGGAACGGCCTCCCATGTGCATGCATGTGTGTGTCAGAGAACACTGTGACAAGAGATAAGAGACTGACAGGAAGCTCTGAGGGAAAGGAGGAAAACCCCTGGTGCAAGAGGTGGGAGTGAGGGCGGCCAAGACACAGCAGCAGTGAGATTGGCACTTTGCGTGAACACTAAATGAGCAATGCACTAAAACCCCGAAAGTGACACTGATGACACAAGTCTGGTTACAAAAATTCTATGGAACAAGTTTATAATTTCCCTCCTTGCTCAGACTAAAGCCTTTAAAGCATCAGCTCTTCATGTTACCCCATCGTGAACCCAGGATGCATCTACAGCATGCACCGAGGTAAAAATCTTCCACTGGCCATATCGCCGCACAAGCACACAATGCACACATAAACAACGCCCCCTCATTGGCTTCCTATGCAGGCCTAACTGCCCCTCGTTTACAAGGCTCGCCACCAACCCTTCGCCACACGGCCTCCTGGGATACCATTGTGAGCCTGCTCAGATTGGTTTTCAATCCGGTCAATGAAGTCCCTCCAGAACAAGACAATAACAAACTGCAACAAAATGATTAGCTGAAGAAAAAAATAAATAAAACTATGCACTTCCAAATTCAGGCAAAGCATGAGCTGCTGCTATTGTGTTGCTTTCTCAGTAAAGAGACAGTTTAGGGGGCTTCAGACCACATACATTAATGTACTTGGAACTGCTACATCACAAACAACTGTCAGCCAAGAGGAAAATGTTAAAGTCCCCCTGTAGTCAAATATTTTATCCCTTAAAACTTATCTTTGATCATCAAAATTACATATTTAAATGTTTTTTTCTTGTGAAAATAATTTTCTCATGCCTTAAAATAGCTTGAATGTAACTCTACACCCTTGCCTCATTTACTATACGCGGATTATATGAATATGCAAATTAGTCCCGCCTCCACTCAGTCACACACCAGTCAGCGCCTCCTGATCCACTGAACTGTAGTAAACGCAAAACAGTGGCATACACGGATAATGACTGATAAAACTATGTTTTTACTAGCGGACAACTACAGTGAATACTGTAACATTCGTTAAAGTTACTTACTTGACGATGTTGTGTCCTAAAATGCCTTGAAGACTCGGAATCGACCGTTTGGGAGTGTTAATTTGCGCGCCGCGACATACGCATGTGAAGTTCTACTCCGGGCTACTTTTACACTGTTGCCACGGGTTATAAAGCAAATTAGCGGTTCTAAATTCACATTAAACCACAGCTTCATGGGTTTTTTGCTCTGATTTATTTTTGGTTTTGTGCTGGTATTGGTGTATTTTGCATGCTAGTGATAGGAATCGATCCCTTGACGTGATTGGTTATTGGTTTGTGACGTAGCAAAGCAAGGGCTGTTTCAAACCATATTTCTGGGTCAGCCTTTGGGAAACTACAGTTTTAAAGAGAAAATACACAGCAACCCCCCCCGTTTGTGGATTAATAGAAGTGGCACCATTGTTGTCGAAAAAAAGCATATTAAAAACCCCACATAGACAAATAAACAACATAAAAAACTTGATTTTCACTACAGGGGGACTTTTAAAAAAAATGTATGGGACAAACTTCAGATCTGTGTCAACATTCACATAATGCGACTGTCGAAACATATATACAATGTTAATTAATATAAGTTTTAAAAGCTAATGTGGATGTCTAGAAAAGAGGGTGGCCAATAAGCAATATGTAAAAATAGCTAATATAACCTAAATGTAAAATCAGCTAATTTAGTAACTTATAATAATGTCTAAACAAAATAATAATTTACATTGGAAAACAGAACAAAACTTTTTTTTTATGTTTTTGAAAGAAGTCTCTTTTGCTCACCAAGGCTGCATGTAAAAACAGTAATATTGTGAAACATTACAATTTAAAATAATTGTTTGAATACGTTTTAAAATAATTTATTCCCGTGTTGCAAAGCTGAATTTCTCCAGTTTTCAGTGTCACATTCAGAAATCATTCTAATATGCTGATTTGGTGCTCGAGAAACATTTATTTTTATCATTTATTAACATTATAATCAATGCTGAAAACAGTTGTGTTATTTTGTGGAAACTGTTTTTTTTTTCAGGATTCTTTTTGATGAATTTAAGCTTATGAACAAAAAAAAAAATGCAGATATGATTAGTTCAGCAAACCCCATTTCACCCGTTCAGTTTATAAAACATCCTATAAGCATGTTGCAAAAATGCTCAGCTCATCGTTGAGTAATTCCATATACATTGGCACTTAGCAACTAGATCAAACCAAACAAACATTAATAATGTGGGCAATTTCCTGTTTTATGAGTTATACACTGAAGAATGAATTGATTTGAACATCCTGTAAGGATTAACTTTTTTTTACCATCTATTTTTTATTTTGCAAATTAAAGACATTTTACATTAAATGCTGACTGATAATCCCCTATTGATATTGTTAGAATATTTGCCATTGAAAATGGACACTTAAACTGGTCTTCTTTCAGTTATTCACACACTCGATTTAAGAAAATACCAAAATAACCAGCCATTTTTATGCTTTATGAGAATCAACATATAACACAACACCGTCTTTGCACAGCAGCCAAAAAACGAGGCACGCGCCGAGTGTCATGACAACAGCAAAGCAGCTCTGATGTGGCATTTCATTTACGAGCCAAAGCTTAAAACCTAAGCTTACCTAAAACTATTCTTCTGCTGCCTCGCAAGCACTGGTATTTCCTTATGGAAATACAAATCTCACTAAGAACAAAACCCCAAAACTGCAGTATAGTATTTACATTTCAACAAAAAAATGTGGGTCTGCTCACAAAATAATAGGTGTAGAAATAAATTACAATGCCAAATTCAAGGTGGACTTACAAAGGAAATACAGACGCAACATGGACTGGCAGAGCCGCCATCAAACTGAATCCAAACTAGCAGTGTAAGCCAAAAACTCAACTAAATAATCCCTTCAAACCAACTTCTCCAAACCAAGTTTCCAGGGTTTGAAGGGATCATCAGTAATTCTGTTTTTTACTTCCATCACAGCCTCCTGTACTTGGGAGATGATGGGGAAATGCGGTTTGATCGTGCCCACTAGCACATCATCAGAAATACACTACCTGATTTGACCACAGAGGTGGCTGACAGGACTAGAGGTGAAAGAGGAGAGAGAGGGTGCAAATCCGTTAAGGGGATTTAAGCAGGATCCCTGCCTACAGTGACTCGTGTGTGGAGTCAGACTGCACGCAATGACACGGCTCATTATCAGCTTGAAACTTGCTGCGAGCGGCTCACGTGAAAGCAGAGGTCAGCGGTGCTTACAGGTGGGCTGGTCTGTAAGGTGACATGCAATCTGCTGCAATAGCTTTGCTACATCTCAATATTACGCTCATGATTTATGTAGCACTTCAAATGTCAGCTCAACATTGAGGAAAGGTTCATTTCGGATCTTAAAGTAACATTAGGGTTCAAGGGTTAGTTAACCCCAAAAAGAAAATTCGGTCATTAATTACTTACCCTCATGTCGTTCCAAAGCCGTAAGTCCTTCGTTCATAAACCATTTCAGTGTCTATGCAGGGTCAGAAAGCTTTCGCCCATCATTTTCTGCGTTTTCGCATCCGTAGCAAGCATTTTGATAGGATGAACATAAAAAAAGCGTGTGCAACTTAAGGACCTTAAATGTGACCACATCTTAACCTAGTATTTCACTTTGTATAAACAAAAAAAGGACGGACAAATGGAAATATTTTTTGGTAATCAACATTATTACATTAACTTGAACCTGGAATATTATTGTAGCATATTTTGAAAAAAAAAGTGTTGCGTTAGATGCAGTGTTAATTTTGACAACAAATTTTAAATTAAGTTTTAGTCATAGTCTTTTGACTAAAATGCCATTTAGTTTTAGTCTAAATCTATAGTAAATTTAGTCTGCTAAAATGTAATGGGTTTAGTTACAGTGTAATGCATTTTATTAAGCATTTCTCAAATTTCCAAACTCATTATATAGGTTTGATATTAAGGTTTTATCATGATACAGATTTAACTGCGGTGACACACAACATGCCTTTATGTTAAAATTAAATAAAACCACTTCTCATAAAGAACAAGAACATGGTCTTCTTTTTAATGAAATACCAATGGTTATACAGGCTAATTATGCATTCTTTATAGCAACTTGTTTACCATATTCTTCATTCTTTCAAGCAGACATATTTATTTCTATAAATAAAATTAGATTAATTTTAGGGCTACTAATGTTTTTGTCAAGAGCAGTGAGTGATTTTCTGTATTTCTGTTGTTGCTTGATTAACATCAATGACTCGGACAATAGCAACTAAATTAGGCTGCTGTCCCTTTAAAACCAGAATGCACAGCTGCAATGGATGCAATGTACTGATACACGGTCTCCGTACTGCTTACGTTCACTTAAGCCATAATCAACTGTGTTTGCGTGAATACTTGTCAAACGGACAATTCAACATCATCTTGTGTGTAATTCTCCATTCATGCGAAGCGAAAAAAGATATTCCGGGTAGGGGTGTGCGATATTGACAAAAATTATATCTCGATATTTTATGGAATTTTATCGATAACGATAATCAGACGATATTTTGCTGAGTGTGTTACTGTGCTGATATCTTAAGGACTGCCGTAGACAGCTGACTCCTAAAGTTTTTGATATTCTTAATATTCGGTTGTGGTTGGTCAGTTCATACTGATAAAAGTTAATCTTTTCAAATAAGTTTAAATTGATTTTTCTCTTTTATGGGCATTTTACCTTTATAAGGCCATTTTTCTATAAGTGTCCATTATCTTTTGAGTCAAATTCTTACATTTAATCAGGGAATTAGAATAATAAGACATTTGAGCTTTTACCAAGCAAATTAAATCAACACAGAAGCTGCATCTGAAGTGGCATTTAAATGTATTTACACACATGTATTTTGTTAATGCAAGACATGAATGCATTTAACCTACAATTACAAACGCATAAATAATGTTTTTATATTTTAAACAAAACATTGAATAGTATTTGAAATATTTTTAAAAACATGAAAAAAATCAAAAAAAAGAAAGAAGAAAAGAAAGAAAAAGCAGAAATTTGAAATTAAAACTGCCAGCAGATCACGTTTAATAAGTGAGTCATTGCGATTGAACCCGAATCATTTAAACGGTTGATTTATTCAAGAACGAAACACCGTCATGATGCTCACGAGGCACAAACAGCGCTGTGGCTATATTTCGGAAAATGTTTTTTTGTTGGCGAAATAGTGTAAAAACAGGCAATATGGTGTCTAAAATTTAAGTCTCTTAATTAACTTATTGTTTGAATTCAATGTCACATTTGTAATCATTTAATTTTTGGAGAAAAACGGCACTCTTAGTGTGAAATTTAATAACTATATGAAGTGGTATAAATATATAAATTTTCTGCCATCATGTCTTGAATTTGTGATCATTCTAAATGCATTTTAATAGACTAAATGCATTTTAATAGACTTTTGCAAAATACTCGATAATGTCAAATCGCACATCGTTAAAACAACAATTACGATATTATTACAGACGATATATATCGCACACCCTTAGCTGTGAGACGCGTTTCCTGTGTGTGTATGCTTCAGTGTCTGCGCTCTGAAGACCGGACCGAATTGAGTTCTCTCTTGCGTCGTCAGATTTATCTAGATGTCTGCTCTTCTCTTACTCCCACATACTGACATTTTTGAACGTTTTATGAGGTGTGCAGCAAGTGTATTTTAGCTTATGTCCCGCCGGTTCATATGCACGCATCCAACCTCCGAACCACGCAGCAGAATCGTTCTGAATGAATCTCTTCCCAATTTATCCCTCCCTAACATTTTCGTCTCATTTTTATTCGTTGACGAAAATGTCAATAAATATTCATCATCGAAATTGTTGTCAACTTGCACTGCTTACCTCATCTTGGTCTCTTGTCTCATTTCAATCGCTTCCCAAAAATACAAGCTAGGTCTGTTTTGCTGGGACTGGACAGGTCCTTTCCTGTGAGAAAAGGTTAAAAACAAGGAGACTTTTTATAGATCTTTGACATTATTTCACACAATAGGACATTTGTGTAAACATTTTGAGTTCTGCTTCAATATGAGGCCAGCAGGGTTCTATTCAACCTGCAGATGCTTCTGCCAAAGCTGTCAAACTAATGTGCGCTACCAAATACATAATTAAAAGAGGTTACTGTCAATTCCTTGTCGATTTAAAAAGAGAACTGTGTTTATTATGCATTTCACAAACATCTGGAGAGATGAAAAGGAAACATTTCCGGTCACAACCTGTTGACAAATGGATATTTTTCTAGTGGCGTTCAACTGTGTAAACTATTGATTTAAATGGATAAAGGTCACTGAACGGTTTTGAACTCCTGCCGAGAGGAAAGGTTTAGAGGTAGAAGAGGGCACGTTGCGTGGTCGCAGGGGATGAAACGGCTGAGGAAAAACAAATGGTGCAGGGGCAGCCCCACCTCACACCTCCCGTTTTCCAGCAGCTCAAAGGCTCCAGGAGTGCCTGGGCGCCTGTCTCAGCCGCGAGTCCTGTTCGTACAGCTGCATCCTCTTCCTCCAAGCAGCTCCTGATAACACTCGCTTATTTATTGCTCTAGGGTCTTTTTCAGCGTGGCTTTCAAAGGGGAGACCTTGCCTTCAAGTAACCAAGGTATCCTGTAAGCAGCCTAAACAAAAGCCAGGCAGAACAAGCTTTCCACTGAACACAGTGGACAACAAGTGGAGCCCAAAAATGACCTTTTTACTTTTGAAAAAGTGATCTATCAACTAACAAAGGGTTAGTTTTGGGTGTAACTACAAATGCCACTGGAAACCTTCAGAGGATTAACGCACCTAAAATTTAACATTGAGTCATGTACTGATCGCTTTTGCTTTTTCCATATAACTGCAAGGAATGGGGACCATTTATTATCAAAATACCATCATGAAAACCTGTCCATAGGACTCAAGTGTTCTATATATTCAAAAGTCAAATGACAGCTTTGTGCGAAATCACACTGAAATTTAAAGGGGTCATGAGAAATCAAATTTGCCATGATCTTTTGGCATATAAGAGGTATTTGTACCAATAAAACATCCTGCAAGCATCATAGCTTAAAGACTCCTCAATTATATAAACAAAGCCATCATTTAATCAAAGCTTCAAAAACGGCCTGTTCTTGATCTGAGGCCCACAGTGACGTCACTGGGGCACAAACATTTGCATAAACACTGCCTCTAGAGCAAGACATCGTCGAATAGTCTGCCCACTGGCGTTCACTCGCTTAACAGCTGACACTTGATTACGCAGAATGCGAGTGTCACGTCGCGTCATAAGCAAATAGAAATTACAATCACTGCCGCTATCTTGTCTACACTGGAACCAGTAGACCAGAGATGCACGTTCGCATGACTGTTTTATTTTTGATCATGTTGTCAAAACACTCACATGCAATAGCGAGGGGGTCTTGATATTATTTCCTATGCAATAACGTTAGCCAATCATAACAGTGGCTGATTCCTGACAAGCCTTAAAGGACCCGCCCCTTAAAACAGGTCATTTTAGAGAGTCAGAATGAGGGATGAAAAAAAAAATTTCCCATATATTTGTTTTTTTTGTGCAAATAAAAATAAAATTATAAGTAAACCTCAAGGAATATATTAAAATATTTTTTTTTTAAATCCATGTCATGACTCCTTTAAGTCACTGAAAGTCTTTCCATCCAGTAAGCTATTAATCACGGTGACTGAATCATTAAATCAGTGAGGTGAACTTACTAGATCAGTCTGATTCCTGTTGAATCACAGAATCATTGAGCTGAAGACAAGATCTGGATGAGTCCGATTCATGATGAGTCACTCAAACAGTAAACTGAATGCAAGAACTAGATCGGTCCAATTCATAATCATTCAGGTCAGTTTTGTGAACTAAATCAACCAATTCTTCTTTAAAAAATCATTGGGAATCAAGACATTTTCTGTGAATTTTGTCATTATTTTGGAGCTTGACAGCACTAGTCCTCAATTAATGTCATTATATTGAAAATATAGCTTGGATATACTTCAAAGCAAAACAATTGTTGTGGTAAACTAAATAGTTTGTTTGTGGTGAAAGGAATAGTGTCTGAAAACCACAGATGAGTGCAGTGTAGTCTACTGGTGCATACAAGGTTATGAAATCCTGCTGGAAGCAAGGTCACCGTTGAGATGGCAACGAATGTGACAGAACTCTGGCCAAACCAGATTAGCAATCACAGAGGCTTTTTCAGATCGACTTGCTAATCTGACAAGCGAAATACTAAGTGACTGCCTCATAAGACACCTGGATAAATTCTAAGCTGTTCAGTTGCAATTAAATGAACAAGGAAAAAGGATTTTCTGGAACAAGAAGTGAAGGTGACAAAAAAAAGATGAGGGGGTGTTCTTTTAACTGGCTGAGCGGGAAATAGTAATGATGAAAATTTTATATGCACTGGTGTGTTTCTGAAAGGAAATCAGGTCAATAATTAATGAAGGGGGTCCAAAATTGTTCCGTTCATCTGTGTAACAGTTTGACCCACTCAGCCACTCAGATGATGAAGTGCTTGCAGCTCAACTCACATCAAGAAATACTGGATCAGTTGATAAATGTGCAGCCAATTAAATCTGGGTTACTGGTTTACACTGCTCATGTCTGAGCTGGGCGCGGGAGACGCTGGTGCCTTTCTCCTGTTCTGAAAGTCATCAATCTTTGAAACAAGCAACCTCGCGGCTACCTCCAGTCCAAAACATCTTAATGAGATTGAGAGAAATATATGAAGTTGCACCATCTTTATACGTTCCACTTGATTTTACTGACAAAAGATAATCAGCAAGAGGATATTCAACACCAAGAGGCCTCTATACACGACATTTAGGGTGTTAGTAGTCAAAAGTTGACAACTACTCACTTTATTGCTGTTTTTAGAATAAAAATCATCCAAATTATGAAATAAAAATATGGAAATGATTTGGTGTTTAAAAAACAAACAAACAAAAACAATACTTTTTATTTAAATTTTCTACAAAATAACAGCCCGTTGCTTAGATAAAGGGAATATGTAATTTTATAATAACAAATAATGTTAATATAATAAAACAAATTATATAATAAATAATTACATTAAAAAGTAAAAAGTAAAATTAGAATTTAAATAATATTTTTTTGTTTATGAAAAATATTTTCAACTACAAATTCAAAAAATGTGGGGACATAATTTTTTTGATTAAAAAAAAAAAAAAAAGAATACTTTTATACAGCAAGAATGCATTAAAATGATTAAAAGTGACAGTAAATACATTTACAATATTACAAAAAAGGCCGTTCTATTGAACTTTCTATTCATTAAAGAATCCTAAAAAATAAAATGTATCACCATTTCTACAAAAAAATTAAGCAGCACAACCATTTACAACACATAATACTCGAAGAATAAACATATGAAGAAATGCTCCTTAAGCACCAAAACACCATGTTATGTTAAAATGCATTTCTGAAGGTGAAAGGAGCCTGTATGACGGTTGAAAACTCAGCTTTTCAATCACAGGAATAAATTACACTTTAAATTATACTCTAAAAGCATTATTTTACATTATATTTTAAAATATTATTGGTTTTTACTGTATTTTGCACTAATAAATGCAGTCTTGGTAAGCATAAGAGGCTTCTTTTAAAAACATAAATACTGAGGCCCAAGCCTTTAAACAGTAGTGTGTATTGGCATAATTTAGTTTTTAAAACATATTTCAAACATTCAAGCATCTAAACACTTTATGATGATGGTACACTGACTGGTATATAAAAGAGTTTAATGGTCTCCATATTAACTAAAGTATTTACATTTCACATTTACTTTAAAATGCGTAGCACGCTTTTAACCATTAGATATAACTAGTTTTTCTGTTAAATCAATTAAAGGCCTTAACCTGGCAGTGGCAACGGCTTTGGTGAGATGGACTCAGGAAACGTACAAAGGGTGAGGCCTTCTATGGGTTACAGAGCAACCAATATCAGCAAAAGGTGATCCAATCAACAAAGCCTCCACAGGGGAGATGGGCAGAACCCCGACGCTATGACACAATGAGCCAACTGCCATGACAACAAACTACAAATCTGTTAGCAGTGGTAACAACCAGTGTCACGTTCTCAAAGACATCTTAGTTCCACTTTCACACACAGCAACATAAACCTTGAACACACTGTTATAGATCAAATTACGAGAACACATTCTACTTCCAAGAATTAATTTGTCATAAACCATAATCAACCATAACCAGTGGAATCGCATAGCAAAAAGTATGAATACCTTTTACTGTTAACCTCTACATGGTTAAGGTTTTAGAATGTGAAGTCTTTTACTAATGAGCTTGAGTGATGCTTTTTCACCCCAGGAAGTCACAAAATGTGACTTATGGAGGCAAAGGGCAGCCATAACCAATCAGAGTTGAGCTGAGGTCATGGACGTGAGGTTAGTGAGGTGGCCCAATTACCACAGGGGGTCGTGATGAGGTTGTGTGCGAGATATCCAGTCCCATGTATGAGACATGAGACACATCCACTGAGAGTAAGGTCTTCCTTCTTATATTTAAACAAAGGCTATTAAAAAACACAGAGACAACGACAACAACAACATTAACATTGTTTTGGATGCTGTGTTATCTGTGGGACTCATCAGGTGCTGATTGAGGCCATTTTGAGAAGTAAGTGCGCTGGCCCATGCTCCTCACAGGAAACAGGAAGTCGAGCTTAGGAGCAGTATGCTACGGTGTCCTCTCAGGTGATAAGAGATGACAAGTTTTTCACAACATTCCTGACATTTTCTATAAACATCCATCATGGAAAATGAGACAATGTCTAAAAATACCACCCTTAAAAATGTCAAAGCATCAAGAATGCAAAACCTGAGGGCAAATAAATTTCCCACTCATAAAGACCACCAACAAACATCAGGCCGCCGTGCTTTCCATGCTGGGAAGGAAGTGAGCCTTTCAGCAGAGGTCAACAGTATGTGACAAAGCATGCAGGGAGATCATTCAACTGCCAGATTACACTCAGGTTAACATGATAGTCAGAAAACTTGGAACTTCATGAAGTGACGTTCTGTACTAGAGGCGGCACGGCCTTCTGGTTAAGCTGACCGCACAATTTGATCATGCTGATCTACTGCAGCAGCGAACCATGAGCTTTTACTACATGAGCCAAAGCATACAAAGTTCAGCTGCTGAACACAGGAAGTGATGGATGGGGGGGGCTTAATTTATAAAGGAAA
This sequence comes from Sinocyclocheilus anophthalmus, assembly GCA_018155175.1. Classification (NCBI taxonomy): domain Eukaryota; kingdom Metazoa; phylum Chordata; class Actinopteri; order Cypriniformes; family Cyprinidae; genus Sinocyclocheilus; species Sinocyclocheilus anophthalmus. Next base: position 45,286 of record JADLZN010008449.1, on the reverse strand, counting down.
TTGAAAAAGAATACAAAAAAAAACGAGCTTGGCTTCATGAATGTTTTTCAAATTAACACGTCATGTAGGTTATTTAAAAAGAAAAGAAACAACCTTTTACCACCAGACGTAAATAGACAAATCTGACTACACAGAGAGCAACTCAAGTGATTTCTTTGTGAAAAGGTCAATCGAAGAATATAGGCACACAAATAATAATTATTATTAATTAATAGTAGTGGGCCTGGGCAAACTTCCAAGGTGCCTCAAGATGACAAATCAAGCATTAAAATAAGACAAAAACTAAAATTCAAGACACTTTAACTTTTCACCTACTCAAAAAATTTTTTTTTTTTTTTCTTTAAAAAAAACAGGATTCCCACTGCCATGAAAATGCTAAATATATTAGGAAGTCTAAATTTAACAGTATTATCAGTTACAAATTGTGAGAAATCCAAAAAAACTGAAAAGTCATGGGCTCTATTGTATGAATATTGTTGTGGACAATTAGGCACCTTGGAGTCAAAAGGTTGAGAACCACTATTTTATAGCAAAGTTTTCTCAAAATAAAGTCATGCATTATAATAGCTCATTTGTAAGACGTTGTGACACTGAGTGACTCACCCTTAGTGAATTTCGTGTAATGGACCCTTTCTTGGATGTCTTTGACTTCTCCAAACTAAAACCCTGTTCCTGAGTGGGGTCTGAAAGTATACAAAAACAGAAGAAATTAAAATAATAAAAATTATAACCACAAAAAAAAATGTGTTATCACACATAAGGCTACACACACCTAAAGCACGCCAGAAATGAAAACCAGAATTTTCTCAACATGACAATGATCACAGCAAGTTTCATGTCATTTTAACATCACAATAGCACCACCTAGTGAACACTAGGCAGAAATCAAACGTTTCAAAGCTGCAATGATAAACATCCCAAGGTTCAACTGGGCTGCTCTCACTTGTAATTAAAATTACCCTTTTTTTGTGGTGGTGCTTTGCACTTCATGTTTAAAATTCAGCTTACGGTCAGTGTTGTTCCGTCCATGGCAGTTGTTAAGCTCAGCAAGGAGCTGATTAAAATCATCCTGGTGGGCAATCTAGTTTTCCTAATAACACAAAAAACACCATCAAGAATGACGGCTTGTGACTGAAAAAGCACAAAGCAGAACAAAGAATCTCAAAACCAAGAAAACAGGAATGGTTCCTCACCTCGTTGTTTACTGTAGTGCCCAGACCCAGGCTGTTGTTCTTGACTTTAACCCTGATGTGCTCTGTAGCCCCCTGTTCACTCTTGCCAAGACCCTGCCACACAAACAAACCAGGAAAAACACATGAATGTGATACAAATATAACCATAACTTTTTCATTTCTAAGCAAGACAATGAGGTTTTTTTTTTTTATTACTGTTCACTGATTTTTCATCCACCAAACGCCACTAGTTTGAATCTTATCCATTTAATCTTATTCCATTCTGAAATTGTGGCCTAATGGTTAGTCGGACTCGTAACCCAAAGGTTGCGGGTTCGAGTCTCGTACCGGCAGGGATTGTAGGTGGGGGGAGTGAATGTGTAGCGCTTTCTTCCACCTTCAATACCATGACTGATGTGCCCTTGAGCAAGGCACTGAACCCAACTGCTCCCCGGGCACCACAGCAAAAAAATGGCAGCCCACTGCTCCAGGTGTGTGTTCACAGTGTGTGTGTGCACTGCCTGGGGGTGTGCACTTTGGATGGGTTAAATGCAGTGCACTAATTCCGAGTATGGTTTACCATACTTGGCCACATGTCACATGTCAAATGACGTCAGCAGGAAAAAGTGCTTAAATAAATCTGTATACATGTTTTAGCAAAGTATAACAAAAAAAAAGTTATTATTTAAATATATATATATATATATATAGATATATATAAAAAACACATATATAACTGTATTAGTGCTGTCAGACGATTAATCACATCCAGAATAAAAGTTTTTGTTTACATTATATTTGTGTGCGTACTGTGTATATTTATTATGTTTACATATGAAAGCACACACATACAGTATGTATTTTGAAAATATTTACATGTATATATTTATATTTTATATATTTATTATAATATTTAATATATTTTCTTAAATATATACATGCATGTGTTTGTATTTAGATATACATAATAAATAAACACAGTACACATATATTGTGTAAACAAAAACTTTTTATTTTGGATGCGATTAATCGCTTGACAGCACTTGTTGTTCATGTTTTCTCCCTTTTTTTCCAAACCGTGACAAACATCAGTCTCCCTTTTCTGCAGAATGCGATATATCCTCTCAACCAATCACAGCGCACCATTCCACGTACTCTAGACAGTAATGGCGGCACTTTGATTACACCCGGTATCCTAGTTTTCCTCATCTATTTTGTGATCAACAAAGAAACTTAGGGCTGCATGATAAATGGCATGTGATTGTCACGCGCATCTCGTCAGTAAGCCGGTTCTGTGATTAATAGTAAAGCTCCATCATGTGCTTTCAGATGGATACACAGAGCCATAGATCACTGACACGACACATGCAATATCGCGTTTCTATCGCAGATGAGTCTCATACGATTGGAACGCGATATGGCGTACTTTGCGTGTATTTTTATTAATGCCATTACTGTTTTTGTTAATACAGCGTAACACTAGTCAACTAAATGAATGTAACATTGCAAAGATGAATGCGCTTTTGGAAGTTGAATGTAAGGGAAATGTATTTTTGGAATTTCTGTGGTTTAATGTGGTATTGTTGTTCATGTATGTTCGTGATTAAATTTTATTTTATTGTTGTAATTAATTTATTGCATTAACAAGATGACCCGTTGAATTCTTTTTGGGAGCGATGACTGATTGAATGTATTTTTAGTCCAGTGCCTGTATATAAGATTAGTATTGACCAAGTTCAGAGGCTGTCATATGTGGATCAACTTACTATGTTGTGTATTTTCAACAGTTTCAATATGAAAAATAACTTTTATATTGATTCAATGGATTTATTGCATTTTGAAAAAGAAAAAAAAAAAACGTGTCATGGATTTATTGCATTTTGGGGAAAAGATAACATTTTTATAATAAATCTTTGAAAATCAAAATCTGGATTTGAATTTTTTATGTTATTATAACCTAAAGATGCTATGTGAAAGCCTGAAACAGAAAATAGTGGTTTTCATCTTGCCACTTTCTTGGTAAAGAAAACACATTTATAGCGAAATTAGTAAAAATGGATTTATAGCCTTTTGGAACCAAACTCTTCATATATATTAAAATATTTCAGTGCTTAATAAACAAAGTTTTTATTTGCCAGACAACACCCACAACACTTTCACTGCCACCATCACAATAAAAAAGGTGCCCATGTATTTATTCATTCATTCATTCATTCAGATTTGTTTGGTACTTTCAAGAAGGCTATCACAAATACTACACAATTTGAACAAATCCTCAACTATGGCAGCCAGTTATATACAAACATATTTATATGGGCAGAATTTAAAATATCGGTGTTCAATCATACATGACAGAATGTTCAATTTTAAAGTCATAACAATACATGCACGTGATCAACGTAGTTGATGTGGCAGCTGTCAAATGGGCCAAAATTCTCCCCTGAATTAACACCTTAAATTGTTTTTGCTTTAAAGTTTTAATGCTAAAATGTATATTTGACGTATTTTGTTATATAATGTTACCTTTCCTTTGGCCCAGCCCATGCGTTCCAGCATTTTCTGTCCAAATGTGGACTCATCGTTGCTCCATGCGCTGTTTCTGGGGTCCACAGACCACTTTTGCTTACGACGAGCTTATGAAATATCAAAACAATAGGTAACGTTACGTTACAATCTCTAAACAGTAAACCACTGCAATAAAGAAACACCCACTTTCATGTTACTTTTGAATCAGAAAACATTATCACAAAGGTTGTGTGTCTATGAGATACAGTATAAAACAGAATATATGTATTTGACAACTCGTATGATTCGCCCTCGTATTAAAGAGCCACGATGGCTAGCCTGTTAGCAAGCATGCCAAACAACGTGGAGGAACGCAAGAATGACTTTAATATACCACATTCATTCAAATAACATACAAATTCCTAATACAATCTTACAAAAATGGTCAACTAATGTTTAAAAACTAGCCTAAAATACATTTCAAATTGTAAACTCACGTTCGGCAAGCATTGACATCTGGAGGGGTCCTTGAACACATGGAGGAACAGGCAGGTCGTCCAATTTGTGCCTGATTAAAATGAATGTATTGTATAAATTAATTAACGCATTCATGACTGTCGTCTAAAACTTTGCAGTATTATTATATAATATGCTATTATTTAAAACCCACAACAAATTACATCAAACACGAATTTAGATTATTTACGCCATCAATCAAAGTAATCGTAGCCTATATGCACTAGTAGTATATATTTTGTAACAGTAGATGGCGTAAGTGGGTTAACTATTTAGAATAACGTGTAATTTAATTAAATATCGAATTATTGGCCGCTTAAGGATCTCATTTGAGCTTTTATAGACTTGTTTTTTTATTTTTTTTTAATGTAACTTAATTTAATTATAACAGTAGTGGCTATCAAGCTTTAAAACAAACTTGTTTTCATGGCACATCCTAATTTTGTAAGGCCTTGCTTAATTGACATATCGTTTTTAAAGTAATTAAAATGCCAAAATTAATACCAAAGATTAAGATTAAGTAAATACCTCAGTTAAACTCCCCATACCTGCCCTGTGTTAATGTGGTCCATATGTACAGTTTCCAAATCAAATGAGTTTATTCTGAATCATGTGGAAAGTGTTTTTACTGAGCATTTCCACAATGACTCTTACTCTCTCAGATCTCTTAGCATTTTGCTGAAGCTGAAGCGATTACCACAGCAACCCAGATACTGAGGACACTGTCTGAACAAATGGATCAGATTTCATCACTTACTAAATTACACTTTGGACAGTCTGTGCTGAAAATGGAATCAGATTTGCGTGCAGTGTTAGCCAAGATACCCTTATGAAAAATAAAACCGCAGATTAATAAAAGGCCAAGAAATAAAAGGCTGCCTAAGGCCTAGAGTACACTTGACTGTCTTTTAACAGTTCACCCAAGAATTAAAATTCTTTTTTTTACCACCCTGTTCTCCCTTCACCCAAGAATTAAAAAAGATTCTGTCATAATTTACTGCACCCAATCCGGTAAACGCGAATGAGTTCTTTCTCTTCTTTCCTGTTCAGATCCAATTCTTCTTTTGTGTTCTTTGTAATAATGGCAATTTAACAGCCTTACTACACTTTAAATCAGTGTCGTTGCATTAGGGTCGGCTCACCTTACGTGGGACAGGGCCGTCTCTACCGCCTACGGATCGTAGGGCCTATGCGACTGGTATAGATCTGTATCCGTCTGCGTGCGTCGTGTCTTGTACACTCTTAGTGGTGTCGCGTCGCTTTAAAAGTGACTGCTAACACTGTACCGTTAACTCCATCGCAATTGTCGTTCTGCATGTGCATGACGTGTGTCCGGGAAAAGTAGCTCAAGGAACGGTAAATATTTGAGGGGTGTGGGGCGGGAGGGTGAACTTTGGTGTGTTATTTCAATGCATTCAAAGTAACGTTCACGTACTGTTTGATCAAATGTAATAAATTGTAACTTCATCATTGCAAATGTGTAATTACAAATATATTTAAATACTTTATATAACATTCCAAGGAGAAATTACGTATTTATATTTTTGTTTACCATAAATGCTTGTCACTACACTGAGCACTTTAACCATATTTCAATAAAATAAAGAAATTACATATAAACATACTTAAAGGTAATTGAGTCCTACCTAAGTGTGACAAAAAGGAACTCTTATTTGTGCTTTGCACACTTAAGCAATTTGTCTAAATTGCAGAGAAAAAATATATTCAGCCATAAATATCATCATGAGACTATAATTACTTCCAAATTTCTTGTCCTCTAATGGTGTGTGTTTAAGTTTCAGAAACAAACTAACTACAATAATAATTACCTGAGATTCCTTTCATGAACACGGTGAGGTGTGAGGAAAAGGTCTGGGGGTGAAAATAATAAAATAGTAGTGCCGACTTAAATCTATAAGGAAATCTATCATATCCTGTCAAAACTCTTTACATGTGAATTTAGAACTCCATTCTCACAAGACTGAGATTTTATGATCCCAACTTGGACATAACGCATAATTTCGCTGCAATGGGAAGCATGTCATTACGGAGGTGAAGGCTGATCTTTAGCTCGAGGTTGAAGAGTTCATCCGCTGTCTGTGGTGATATACAGTGAAAGGAGAAGAGTCTGAGTGAGTAATGCTGCTGATGTCTTATTGAATTCCCATCTCACTGGTCATTGATCCTGCTGTACGCTGCACAACCGCCGAGGTGAAAATGTCACAGATTGAATTGCCATTAGTAATCACTCAACTGGCAAGAAAGGGATGTGCTGGAATTTTCATGGTTTTGATGGTATTTATCTGATAATACCAGAGGCACTTAATACAATACACTTTGGTGTCCCATGGCTTTTTTAAAAAAGCATTAGAGACACAAATCCCATGTGTGTTCATTTTTGTTTATTTGTTTGTTTTCTGTGATAACTACACAGAACCTTTTTCATGTAAAACAACTCTCTAGTAACTACTCTGCTAGTAAGTTTTACAATTCACAAAATTTGAAGTAGAAAGACAGAAACAGTATTTTCCTGTAAAAAAAATCCTCTAATATTTTTTTTTCTTCAAATTTTGCAGTGTATTAGATGTGTTAAATAAAATATTATCTAACATACAACCTATCATGAAAAGTAGCTTATTTTAAACACATGTCTGTTTTTCAGCAAAAATGTTTGATAAAATAATCAAGTAAATAAACTCATTCCTTTTTCAAATTTGTTCACAAATTGTAGTTATTGTACGTTTAAAAAGAAAAGAAAATATGTTATATATATATATATTATTTAAATATAAGTTCATTAATTTAATTTTTTATGTGAAATATTTTTCTTTCATCTACAGAAAATTATACCAATATTTGTTCCTAAACTATAGCCCCTTTAGCCTTTCAGCTTAATTTAGACTAAATGTGCCACACTGTTACTTATTCTAGCATTTTTATTTAATTTATTTTAGTTTTAGTTTTATGAATCACTCAAATCAGGCTTTTCAACTTTATATGAGTTTAGCAACACTTTATTTCACCTTTTTATTTATTTTTTTATTTAAAGGAAGCTTTCAGTGAACAGTTCCAGTGAACAGAGAACCATTTTCTAAGTGTGAAGAACATTTGAATAATATCAAGAACCTTTTTACACTATAAAGGACCTTTTGTGCAATAGAAAGGTTCCATGGATGTTAGAGGTTCTCCGTGGAACCATAAATGCCAATATCTTTATTTTTAAAAGTGTATTCATGTGTTTGAGTTTTTCATTCAAAAAGACCATCAATATGTAAGTCCTTGGTTTTTGATGATGATTGCTATGTGTTTTCATAGCAACAGGCAACCATCAGACAGCTGCAACACAGTATTTTTTGGCACTTCCCTCTTCAAGGAACTGACGGTGCTTGTTTGTTTATATACCGACCTTCACTCAGACAGACAGACTGCCAGCTCTGATATTCAATACTCACACAGCATGTTGACACACTCCTGCTTCTGGTATTGGTGGAGAGGTGTGTTCACGCAATGAATGCTTATACAACATGACACCTTACAGAAGAAAGCAGGCACTTCATTTGAACTTCATTGCTCAGTTCTGGGAAACTCAACAGGGGTTTCGTGAACTGGGACAAGAGTATCACCTGAAAAGAATGAGTGGGAGGAGGTTATGCTGTCATATGAGCGGGCATGCACATGTGTTATGTAATGTTTGCATGACATTTATATAGATTGCGTTCTCCTCTTATAGGGGTAGATGTTGGGAAGTTGGAAGGTTTTACAGTACAAACCCATGCCAACTAATTGTTTTCAGGTTTTTAAGAGCTAATCACTTGTTTTATTCCACATAATTGGTCATATTTCTCTATATTACTTGAATAAAACCAGAAAAAAACATATGTATATGTAATTGTACACAGATTTAACACAACTTTGTAAGCTTTTAACACAAATTAGTCAGTCTTAGCCATTAAACCTTGTTGTACGTTATTGTAAGAAGTGAAGAAAATTTATTGAAGAAAAGTTCAAACTTTTTGAAATCCTGTTAAATCTTCTAGCATATATATATTTAGATTGTGTGTGTGTGTGTGTGTGTGTGTGTGTGTGCGCGCGTGCTGTCAAAACCACTCAAATGGTCATATTTTTATGTTACTACTAATAATAATAATAAATAGATTAAATAGATTTGATTTTATTCAGATTATTTGACTATAAGGTAACACCTAAACAGTATAACTTTGTCAGTTGTTAATATATTTCTGGTTATGTATAACTGCACATATTTCCATAGACTGGGCGTTGCATTTCTTCACAGTTTGGTGTCATCTTTGGTGGTCAAGTAGAGGTCAATGTTTGTTTAAATGCATGCCTCATACCAGTGAGGATTCCAGACAATGTGATGTGCGACAGCCTCAACATTCTACAAACACGTTAGGAAATGCTGGAGCGTTATGAGATGATGGAAATACAAACAACAGTGATTTGCTTCACGAGCAAGTATAACATAACACAAACAGACAGAAGAAGGAAAATGACCACTTAACCACTTAAAGTAATGCATTTAAATACTTTTATTAGGCTACGCGATTTTTCTTTTTTTTTTCTTTTAAGAAAATGAATCACTTCAACTGTAAACCTGTCCGGGGACATTTTTGTGGCACACCACTAAACTACTTTAAATCACACCATCTCTCACATTGAGCAACAGTGCCGGCGAACAACGCTATTTGTGTTCACAGATCACATCATCATACTTTACCTGAGGTAGAATTTCATTTTGGAGAACTGCTGACAGATTAAACTGTCCTCGACTGAAACTCGTCTGCCTCTCGTATTACAGGGTGGCTAAAAGGTTCCTTTGCCAAGAACCCCGCCACAAAACCCCACGCTTTGTAATATCTTTTTCGGTTTTTGCAGTGTTCGAGCTAGAGACTAAATTAATCTTATGACAATGACCACAAAACTTTAAGAAGGCACATCTAATTATTCAAGCAAACCTGGTAAGTGTGTCTTCTGGCGTAACACAACCTACAGTTTAGTCTGCCTTTGCCAAATACTTACATAACCAATTTATCAGATAACTGCCGCCCAATATTATTAACCTACTTTATGAAAGAATGATAACTCGTTTGTTACGGGATACTGTACAAACTGGTGTTATATAACCTGCTTTCAAAGTGTATTTGTAATCTAAATAAAAAGGAAACTTGGTCGAACGCCACTGAAATGTTTATGTGGCACGACTCCAATAAAAACATGCCAAGGCATTGCTGCGGTCGGATAAGGAATTAAAACGACTCAGAAATGGTTCTGCGATAATTTAGGGAGATTATAGTCGTAAATCAATGCATTATGATCAAAAGTGACAAGACGGTGCAGCTCTTGAACAGTCATTATAGCTGCCAGAGAGACTGCCATCAAAACGAGAATCATATTTCTCACAAAAGTTATAAATAAAAGTTTTAATGACTGGTGGCACTGAAGTCAAGTGGGTAATATTTAACAAGCGCAGATAAACACCAGGAAAATGAAAAAATAAATAAAAATACCATGACAGCTCCATCCTACTTTACTTAAAAATGTTAAGGTATTTTTTTAAATCTCAGTCTATTGCACTCAAATAACTAGTTAATTATATTTAAAATTAAAGACAACGCAAAATGTTACAGATAAAAAAGCTTTATTGACACAAGTTTTGTGATCAAAAGAACAAAAGATGTGGATGCAAAGCTTAACTAAAAATAATTTAAATTTGCTTCCCACTCTCCCCTTTCATATGGGATAATATATTCTCTGTGGGAAAACATTTACGGGCAAATGCAATATATGACAAAAATTGCATTAAAAAAAAAAAAAGACCTTATTAAAGTATACAGCAAACATGTGAAGCAAGACCAAATCTTGCATTTCATTTGCGAGCAGTCTGAATAAATAGTGCACAAGAGAGGAAAAGCAACCAAAAGGGATACGATAACGTCATTCATGACGACCCTCACTTTCCCTGAGGACCTACATCCGAGTCCCACCCTGTTTAAACCAGAATCTTTGTCTGTTTATTTTAGAATGGGTTGAAGCTGCTGTAACAATTCCTAGCTTTCATTCCTATTAGTCTGAACTCGGCCATCAGCCTTTTCTCTCATATATTATGTTCTTCTACAAAAAGTACAGGAAAATTATTTCTCTTTAAAAAAAAAAATCAGAAAGATAGTAAAATTTGGGAAGCTACATTTTAGGATCTGCCATGTTCATTTTTGGACATTCATGTTTGTTTGGTTTATTTTTCCTGGAGACATAATTATCCTTTTTCACTAAATGCGAAGCACAAGAGGATCACGTCAGGTTTAAATCCATTCCTTTCATTTAGCTTTCAAAATACCTAACTCTGACGGTTTTCCACCCTGACCTCTTTGTATAATTTGCAATTATACATATAGATGACACAAAAGAGAAAAGGAATATGACTATTTACAGAACACTGATCTCTCTTCTGCGTCACTATAAATCTTTATGAAATATACAGATTTTCAGTGTTCATGAGCAGCCTCAGTTGGCCTGGGCAATGCGGGAGTCTGAGCCGATGAAGTTGAGCATCGTTTGGACCAACTCTGGCAGATCATAGTCGTGCTTCCAGCCCCAGTCATTGCATGCGTTGCTGTCATCAAAGTTCATGGGCCAACTGTCAGCTATACGGATGGAAAAAAACAAAAGTTTTTGTACGATTTGCACCATTGATTTGTACCAAAATGTTTGAGGAAAGTGCAGATGTTTTGGATCATACCTATAGCCTGTCGTACAGAGTCAATCTCATATGTGACCTGAAGATCAGGCAGCTGTTTTTGGACCTCGTTTGCAAGTTCCTCTGGAGTGAAGCTCATGGCATTGATGTTGTAGGTGCGCATACTGAGCGATTCCGCCGGCGCCTCCATCACCTCCAGGGTGGCCCGCAAACAGTCATCAATGTACATCATGGGCAGCCTTGTGTCTGGTTTTAAGTTGCACTCAAACTTGCTGGTCTTGACGGCGTCGTGGAAAATCTGCACGGCGTAGTCTGGAAAAGCCAATAGAGACAGACTTTTAGGACTCATTGCTGTTCCTTTTGGTCTGCAGTCTCCTCTACCACATGCAACAGTATGACAGTAACAGCTGTCGAAGTACTTTTCAGGTTTTTACATGTGACTTCTGGCAGCTGGAGGTGTGGTTCATATGGCTGGTCGGCATTGGTGCAGGCTATCGGTTTATCTAAAAATACTCAAAGCGAACAACACCCCTTTCTGAGCAAGTGCCAGTTGCATAACTTCACTTACGTACGTGAGCAAGGTCATGTGCCAAAAAAAACACAGATGGAGCAGAGTGCACCGTACCTGTCGTGCCACCGCCCGGCTGTGAGTCTGCAGAGATGATGCCAGGGTACCGCAGACAGCGGAAGTCAAGGCCATATCGGTGATGGTAGTACTGCAGAAGAGGATCATGGGTAAAGATTAATATACCATACGGCACAGAAAATGAGTGAAAATATGGGTGACTGGCGTCTTACCTCCCCCATTAGCTCTGCATGGACTTTAGAGACGCCATATATAGTGCGTGGTCTCTGCACACAAAGGTCAGGAGTGGGATTTCGAGGTGAAGTTGGTCCGAAGGCACCAATTGTACTGGGCACAAAGAGCCGAAGCCCGTGTTCTGCTGCAATGTCTAGGATGTTGTGTAGTCCTACAGAAAAAAAATTGATCTAGAATGAATTTATATTTAGTGCCGTATCAGAATCAAAAGCTAATGTTATTAAAGGCTATTTTATGGAAAGATCTAGACAAATAAATGTTTTACAACATTACAGTAAACACTATATACAATTTTCTATTTGATAGAAATACTATACATTTTTTTCTGGTAAAACACCCATGTAATTTATTTGAAAAAACAAACAAACAAAAAAAACAACAAGCACAGAGGCAGATTATTATAAGTATAAAAATGTTGCATTTATGTAGTGTCTAAATGCAATACTTTACATTAGTTTTCTAAAGTCATACCTGTGATGTTGACTGCTCGTGCCAGTGGCACATTAGCCTCCCCAACAGCACTTAGAAGAGCACTGTAATGCACTAACCAGGTGATCCTGTTATTTACTACAATCTCTCGCAAGTTCTTGTAGTCCAGAATGTCAGAGTAGATAAAGGGGCCTGTGTAAAAAAAAAAAAAAATGTAATCAACATGTCAGAACTTGTATGATCAGTCTAGCTCTGAACATATTTCTCAATATTAACAATATTGAAATGAAGATAAAAATCCTTTATCTTTTAAAATTAATTAAGCCATTTAAATAAATGCTACGATTGTGCATGTTCACCTGTTTTAGAGAAATGTTAAATTAATTATCCAAGCTAATTAAAAGAAATTTGACAAAACAGTTAATTACCCACTATAATAAACATAATTAGCACTTCTTTACTCGTCTAAATTACCTTAACATTCGATCAACATTAACAAATTACCTCTAACAAATGACTCTCCAAACTACATCTGGCAAACATCTGGTTTAAATGGATATACAATTATAACATAACAGACCCATTAATAGAGTGCTACCCCAATTATTTCTCTCATGAAATGATAGTAAGAATTCGTTTGAGATTAACAGAAGACATACCACTGTGAAAGACATTGCTTGGTGGTTTCCTGATATCTGAGAGGATCACATTGTTTTTTCCAAATCGCTTCCTATGAGACAGGAGGTAGAACTTTATTATGTAATATACGTTTTTATGTAAAACATCACATTTGTAAATGCATCTACAATGCAAAAGATTAATGCTTTTATATATGTACTATAATGTGCATACCTTAATAGTTTAGCAAGCCCAACCCCTAGTTGCCCGAGGCCACCTGACAGAGAGAGAAAAAGATGATCAAATATCATGCAAAAACACAGGAGGGGAGTCAGGATCTACCCATCTTAAAAACGTGCTAAAACCAGTGTGATCAACATGACAAAATACAAAAGTCCCAACTCTTAAATAAAAAATGCCAATGTACCAAGTACCCGTTTTTCATACCTGTGATGAGAACTTTGGGGTGGTCGGTTTCAGAGAAGGACACAGAATGAAAGCTGGCATCAGATCCAGAGGTGACCTGGCGCGGGGAGAAGCTGATGTAGCGTATCGCCACCGTCAGAGGCTGACATCCACACGCAGGGGCCAGCAGGGCCTGCTTTGCCACCTTACTAAGGGCTCTGACGACTGGCATGCTCAGTTACCTGCAAAAACAAGAGGCGTTGAGGTATCACACATGATCAGAACCTACAATTAAAAGAATAGTTCACCCATCATATACTCACCGTCATGTCCTTCCAAACCTGTATGACTTTCTTTCTTCAGTGGAACAAAAGAAATGTCAGGCATATTGACAGCCTCAGTCACAATTCGCTTCCACTGCATAGATCATTTTCTATACATTGAAAGTGAAAGGTAACGTTAACTAGCATTCTGCCTAACATTTCTTTTTTTGTTCCTCAGATGCAAGCCATACAGGTTGGAAGATGCTGGACATCTAAATATAAAAGCTTGTGCTGTTTTCGGATTAACATTTCGAGTCAAACATCGAACATATGCTTTTTACATCAGAGCTATTTCAAACGTAGTCACATGAAGCTCAGTGCAGTGACGCTCGTAAATTACACTGGCAGCTAAACAAACTTTAATGAACTAAACCTGATGTAAGGCGCCTCAAAGTTCATCCTTCTGTTAAATTCGTACAGTAAACCGGAAAAAAACATTGTTAATTTCCAGGCTGCCATCGCCGAACTTTCTTACCTTGCAAATGTAAAGGCACGAAAGGAACGAAGAATGTAATATGAGCGCATTTATACTGCCCTGCCTTCGTCGGCAGCCAATCAGCACGCGAGCACCGTGGCAAGATGCCGAACACATCCTTCAATCCGACTTCCAAAGGCTTCATTGTGCCAAGTCTGTGCGGACTGTTCTTTTCGTGTCCCCTGTTTTTTTTGCTTCACAATACCCTAACGCACAATCCAAGCCGGTTTGATCTTGAACTTTAAGGTCAGTCAGACTTTAAAACTAGTTTCCAAAGGCTTTTTTCAGATTGCAAAGCCTGGGACGTCTTGTTCCACCTTCACAGTTCATACGCTATGCCGGGTTAGTAATTCATTTTTGGTAGACGTGTTTCGAAATTTCACACTGCATATTTGTAAGCCCCGTATTAACCTTTTAATTTAGGGTAATACGGTACACGGCCCGTTTTAATACATGCTTGTCCATCTGTGGCCACGTAGACCCGCTCTGGTCACTTGAAATATGAGCATAACTTAAAGCAAATACAATATGGACTCTTTATAACCCAGCTAACCTTTGTGCTGCCTCTCGTCTACATTTGTATCCGTTTTCTACATACTTGTAGACGTCTTCACGTCAAAAGCTCATGAATATTTAATGACATAAGCACAGAGGGAGCTCATGATTGGTTGTCTGTTGCTAAACAACTCGCTGTAATCTTGCACATTTAGCGCTGCAATTCGGCCAACTAAGTAGTTTTACAAGCTATTCAGAAGAAGTGACAACCGCGTTTTAAAATGACACGTTTAACCCAGGGTTAAAACTATCGGTACGACTGAAGCGGTGTGCAAGACTTCTGCTGGCAGACTAACATTAGCGGCTCTAGAAGAGCGCGAGTAAACGTGCTCACGACGACTAACTTAACTACACCCTATGAACGAACACCTTAAAATAACGGTCGCCTTATCAGGATTTCGACACTTAGTTTCACACGAACTACCGTATTTTATGAAACACTAAAGGGAAGTCTTGTATTTTCGGGAAAGTGACAAAATGAGGAAGAGGTAACGTTATACAAGATAACCACGTCTTGAGCTTCATTATAGGCCTAAAATCACAGATATTTAACGGAATGCTTTAGGACAAAGTTAATTGGATTGAGAAGTAAAAAGCGATAAGGTTGTGAAAGTGAAAAATAAACTATCATGCATTTTTATCTTTCCAGTCAAGGCCATGGGAAGCCAGCGTTCAGATAAGGCTCTAGTTGTAATCAATTTTAAGCAGAATGCAATCGATTTCAGTAAATGAATTCACTCACCTATTGACTAGAATACGATTCCGAGATTAGGCAGAAAACGTGTTTTTCTGGGCGACGTGAGCAGCTTTCTTGATCTGGTTTTCCGTCACCGATGCTTCATTCAGAATCTTCCAGTATTGCATCAGCCCGCCGCGGAGGTTTTATATCCGCAGCCCAAGAGGCTTTCAAGAGAAGCCGGCTGCGCTCTGATTGGCCAGCGCTGGAGGAGAGGCCCTGGCCACGCCTTCCTGACGTCTGTAGAACTGAAACATGACGACTTGAGGGGTCTTTTCAGGGTTGCAAGTTCAACCCCCCCTCACAACGAATGCAGTCAACGGGACGTTTTGCGTTGAAAGTGAGAGACAGAAAGCTCATAGTAAAGGGTTTGAGAGAATATTTACTGTTTCTAGAAAATACCAAACCTACAAAAGAAAAAAAAGATAAATTACCTGAGGAAAATGTGCGTTTTGTCCCGCTAAATTTAGAACCAAATTTTAAACATATAAATCCTATTTAAAATATTTTAAGCAGCACTGAATTACTTGTAGAATTATAATTATCATTAAGAATACTACTTAGTAGTAGTAGCAGCTCTGGTTTTGAGATTTTTTTCATTCATGTAGCTATATTAATTGAGAGAAAAAAAAAACGAATTTTTTGAAAATTAACTAGTGAAGGCAAAAATGTGATTAAAATGTTAAAATGGTGAAACCCTAGGAAATTGAGACCAGTTACATGAAGGCGTATAGTTTCCCTTATATTATTTACAATTTAAGCTAAAATCTTTATTTTGATGGGGGGAAATGTTCACGGACACATCATGCATTGACTACTTATTTCTATAACAATGTATTGCAATTATTTTTTTCTTACATTTATTTTTGTGTGTATATATTATTTTAATGTATTTATTTCCATTTATTTTTTAATTTCTTGGTAATGTTACAAATATTTTTCATATTTTATATTGGTTTAAAAGCACATATACATCTTTAAAGAACAGCTAAAAACTAAATCTCTTCCATCTTCATTTGACCCTCTAATTCTAATTCTATTTTATCTATTTGTTACTTGAACCCTCTCACCTTGCACTCGAAGGGAAAGTGTTGTGACATGTGCCAAGTATGGTACCCATACTCGGAATTATGCACTCTTTATCCATCCTACTGCACACACCCGTGAACACACACAACACACACACACACACAATATAAATCTTTGCTATCACTTCTTAACAATTTAACACATCCTTGCTGAATAAAAGTTTTAATTTCTTTCAAAAAAAGAAAGAGTAAAAATGTACTGACCCCAAACTTTTGAACTGTAGTGTATATTGTTAGAAAATATTTTATATATTTCAAATAAATGCTCTTCTTTTTACTTTTTATTCATCAAAGAATCCTTAAAAAATGTATCACAGTTTCCAAAAATATTAAGCAGCACAACTTTTTCAGACATTGATAATAAATCAGCATATTAGTATGATTTCTGGAGGATCATGTGACCTGAAGACTGGAGTAATGATCTTGAAAATTCAGCTTTGATCACAGGAAAAAATTACATTTTAATATATATTAAAATAGAAAAACTTTATTTTACATCATAATAATATTTCACAATATAATTTTTTTCACTGTATTTTTGATCCAATAAATGCAACCTTGATGAGCATAAGAAACCCCTGTAAAAACATTCTGATCCAAACATATTATAGATATATCATAGATCTATATATATAATTTACTATAAAGCTTGCTACATGTACGGCGTTAGGCTAAAACCGAGCTTGTCATAGCACTTGCATTTATTGATCTTTTGTTGATTTTGATCCTATTGTCATCATTTGTAAGTCGCTTTGGATAAAAGCGTCTG
This sequence comes from Sinocyclocheilus anophthalmus, assembly GCA_018155175.1. Classification (NCBI taxonomy): domain Eukaryota; kingdom Metazoa; phylum Chordata; class Actinopteri; order Cypriniformes; family Cyprinidae; genus Sinocyclocheilus; species Sinocyclocheilus anophthalmus. The sequence goes on along the minus strand of JADLZN010008449.1, from coordinate 28,160 downwards.
CTAAATGACTAAATGTAATACATGATCATACATGAGAAGCTGTAGTGACAAAAAAAACGTGCTTGAATATTTCTCAAAATTGTTGTGCCCTGATTTAGAAGCATTTCAGCAAATAAAAAAATATTGAGAATACAAATGAAATACAAAACATTATTAAACATTGTTAATTATTTAAATCTGAGAACACCCTAAAAAGCATGTTTTGCATCTTAAAAAACCAAGTCTGATTGATAGCTTGAAACAAAAACAACTTTTTTTATTGCTTCTGCTATTTTCTGCCAATTCATGGATGGCAAGTCAGAGCTATTACAGGTTCTGGTCTGCCAGCCACACACCATCAATATAATTAAGCCTTCCTGTGATGCTTCAAGGCCATATCCTCTCAACTCAATTGACCTTTACCCTGAAAATCTCTTAAAACCTCAGTCCCATCACTCCAGGTGCACATTTATGAAGCTTTTCAATATAATAGATCAACAGAACTGATACCTGATGTGTGCAAGTCACAGAGGAAGGACAAATCTCCAACAAAACAAAATAGTGAATGAATAATTCAAAGTGACACACTTTTAAGGGCTTGTGTGAAGTGTTTGCCCGGAGGTTACTTCAGGTCTGCTACCATCTCTGTGAGCCTAACAAGTGTTGTCTTTGTGTCTATTAGACATTGTCCATGATTAAAAGCAGAATACAGAGTGTATCAGCACACACATATACGTGTGGCTGTATCAGGCCCATCCCCCAGGAAACACTGCATGTTGATAATGAGCGGGGAAAGCAACCATATGTTTATGTGACGAGAGATATGGTGCTTTACACAGCCAGTGGTTGTATCTGCAGCATAAGCTTGTACAATATGAAACAGTGTTGCTGTTAACTAATTATTTGACAGTTCAGCAAAAGGTTTTAAAAAAAAAATCAATTATTCTGACAATCCTTAATATATATATATAAAATGAAAAATGACATTCTATATTTTACATGAGCTATACTGTATATTCAGTTTGAAGTTTACATACCATTGTTTCCTGTTTCTCAATGGTAATATCGGTCATTATTGTGATGCACTGATAAGATAAGTCAAATTGACTACCGGTAATTTATATTTTATTACTACTTATTGTATTGGAACTGAGATACTTACAGGTGGTCAATTTAAATATGAAAGAGAAAAAAAAATACACACATCTGTACATTAAACAAATTTAATGCCCACAGAACATAACATACTTCAGTTATACATTTGATCAATATTTTGTAAAGCAAGGCATGACACTGTACAGACAATTTTACAGTGAATCTTAATAATGCTTGTCAGTTGATGCTACTGAAGTGCCAGAATGAAATAAAAATATTGTGCATTAAAAAAACTAATCAAAAACAACAACAACTGACTGTCTATCCCCAGCATCAAAACCTACCTTAAACTAAAACACATTCATAAAAGCAGCAGAGTCTATTTTGATGGCAAGAACCCAGTGGAATATTAAAATGGCCTATATAGGCTACAGGAGTCACTACACGATAGATTTAAATATTCAGATATTTATGAAACAAATGGACCCAAAAACCTTTAATGGCACATTAAGCATATATATATCTTGATTTATTTGCATAAATGATATGTGAAATGACTTGCATGAGATTTTGCAGCAAACACCTTCTGTCTACAGACCATGCTCATGTCACTCGTGGAGAACTGGAGGAAATGACATGCTTTTGTGCAGAACGGAAACTGTAATAATCCCAGTGGGGTTTATTTTTAGATGTTTCTAAACAACTGCTGTGTGTCCTAATAAAGATATTCATATTAAGAAAAAAAAAAAAAAACATTTTGTAACAAAGATTTTTAAGGGTTGTGGGTGGACATTTATGACGACATTATTTTGACATTCATAATATCGCTAACAGAAATCTGGATTTTTAAACTATATACTAAATATGAATAATCTTTATACAAATATGAATATTACCTGTGCACAAACAATCTTACATTTGTAAAGCAAAAAGTGCCATTTTTGGCAATTTCTTAAAGGAACAGTTCACCCAAAAATGCAAATCTGCTGAAAATGTACTCACTCTCAGACCATCCAAAATGTAGAGGAGTTTGTTCCTTCACACTTGCAAAACTTGCTCACCAATACATCCTCTGTAGTGAATGGGTGCCGTGAGAATGAGAGTTCAAAAGGCTGATACCACAAGCATTTTTGGATTATGGACTGGTATTTTGGGTAGAAGTTATGGTGTAATAAAAAAAAAAAATTAAGATATTAATTGATGAACTGGAGTCATATGTATTGCTTGTGTTTCATTGAGATGTTTTTAATCGGCTGTTTGGACTCTCATTCTGACGGCACCCATTCACGGCAGAGGACCCACTGGTGCACAAGTGCTGTAATGTTACATTTTTCCAAATCTGTTCTGATGAAGCAACAAATTCATCTACATCTTGGACCGCATTTTTGGGTGAACTCTCTCTTTAATCATGTGGCCAGTGTCTCTTTGGAAGGAGTTAGGGATCATGTAAGACTATGTAAACCACCTGTGTTAGATTCAAATGATATTTCCAGCATCTAATAGTCAGTCCAATACTTTCCCTTTTGTTTTATTTTATAATTGTGTTTTCTATTGCACTTCATGGCACACGACTTAAAATGAAAAAAAGGCACATCAGCAGTCCCTTTTCTTTGAGAACATGTAAACCAAAGCACCAATGTACAATCTCTAATGACATGACATCCATATCATAACCTGCTAATCAGTTTAAAGTGTTTTACATGAAACGCATCATAATAATGACAAGTGATGCATAGTGTTTAAGGAAGAAAACTACAATGATATATTAATAGAGCAGCAGATCTAGTGGCCAGAGAGTAGAACACATTGGAGACCAATGGAGACAGAAAGAAAGAGTACGATCAGAGGAGTGTAGATACAAGAGTGTGAGGCTTATTTCAGTAAGACAGAGATGGCAAATCAGAAGGATACCATTCTGTTGATGTCCTATGGTGTCTGCAGTGGGCTGTCCTCTGTCTCGAGCTGGGCCAGCTGCCTGCGCAGGCTGTTCACTTTGTTCTGCAGCTCCTTGTTGTACTCTATAATATGGACCATCTCCTGATAGGCCTCGTCCAAACACTTTGTAGAGCGATTCCAGCGAAGGAATACCCCTATAGAGAAAAGAACAAGGTGCTAGATATGTGATATGTGATGATATCATTCTGTGTTGCTGATAAATGATCTTTTCTGGGACACACAAAAAGAAAAAGATGTGAGATGGCCACATTGATCACCCTGCGGTACCTTAAGGTTATACATAAAGAAAACTTAAATATCCCCACACAATCACCAATCCCATGTTTCTTAACACACATAATGCTGACATTTTGTGATGGTGTTAGGACCAACTGTACGTAAGTTACAACTTAGCCTCGTTTTGACATAAATGGGCACTAAGTTACAACTTACGCACTACTAAATATTTTTCCGTTGCACCATTACATGTAGTTGAAGTGTAACTCTACGTATAAACTAAATATTTACGGAAGCGTCTGGTCAGGAGTAACGGCTGGAATAAAATAGCAGATGGAGTGAACTGCATCAATATGCTCTTCTTTTACACGATAACCTGCAATCCTTTAGGCATATATGATGCTGCTGACATTTACACTCATGTACATATTAAGAGAGAGAACAATATGTGAATAAACCTACTTTCTTTTTTAGCGCATCTTCAACACCCCATCTACAGTGCGCCCCTGTGCGCTTCGGTCCGTGTTGCGCATGTCAGATTAAATAATAAATAAATGCCATTTCTTATGTTTTCTTTCTTTCAGTATTTAGTGATCCTTATTTATTTCGGACTAGAGAGTCAGAGTTTTAACCCAAGGTCGCAGGTTCGAGTCTCAGGTCCGGCAGAAACTGTAGGTGGGGGGAGTGAATAACCAGCGCTCTCTCCACCTTCAATACCACGACTGAGGTGCCCTTGAGCAGGCACCGAACCCCCAACTGCTCCCCCCGGGCGCCAGACATTGGCTGCCCCTGCCCGGGTGTGTGTTCACGGTGTGTGTGTGTGTGTTTGTTCGCTACTCACTGCTCTGTGTGTGCACTTGGATGAGTTAAATGCAGAGCACAAATTCCAAGTATGGGACACCATACTTGGCCACACGTCACGTCCTTTCCCCTTCCTTTTCCTGCCTTTCCTTAGTGGAAACTTGTTTATATTTTTACCGTTAGTATACGTGAGGCAAAAGAAGTTCGAATGAAGGATAAATGTAATTCATTGCATTTAAACAAGTTCTGCTCGCGTATTTGAAGGTTTTTTATTGGATGATTTAGTGTAAACGTCATATTATGCGACTCGAGTAAAGGCAAAAAGAGGACTATACGCATTACTTACTTGCTACGTCCTGCCTAATGAACAACTGGTGCAACCAAATAATGTATAGATTTAGTTACAAACTAGCTAGTAGTTACTAAGCTTCTAGTGTGGACTTAACGTTCAAATTTAAGTAAGAACTTACGAATGGCTGGTGCAACCCTACCCTGGTCAATACTCATTCAACTGTGAAATTAACATTTGATTAGCTATCCTCACCAGGACCTTGACACTTAAAGGAATAGTTTTACTCACCATCAGGCCATATAATATGTAGATGTGTTTGTTTCTTCATCAGAACAAGTTTGGAGAAATGCTTGCAATTGCATCAACTCATTACATTGAAATTTTTTTAGTGCTTGCATCCACGTTCCACCAATGGATCCTCTGCAGTGAATGGGTGCCGGTAGAATGAGAGTTAAAAAAAACATCACAGTAATCCATAAGTAATACACATGACTCCAGTCCATTAGTTAATATCTTGTGAAGTGAAAAGCTGCATGTTTGTAAGAAACAAATCTTATTTTATATCTATAATATTGGTGTTTCTTGTGAAAGGTTTGTCTCATCTGAATCAGGAGAGAAATATGCACATTACCAGCATTGTTTACAAGCAAAAAAAGTCCAAAACGGTTCTATACAAATGTGTTGGTGGAATTTAATGTGAGAGGACAACAGGGGAAGGACTTTTTCACTGGAGGAAGCGCTATTAGGAATTACAGACTCATATTTTAGCCATAAGTGACGGTTTAAAGTTCAAATGCCTTTCACAAATACACAGCTTTTCATGTCATAAATCGTTAATTGATGGACTCGAGTTGCGAGGATTACTTGTGTATTATTGTGATGTTTCTATCAGCTGTTTGGACTCTTATTCTGACAGCACCCATTCACTGCAGAGCAAGTAATGTAATGCTAAATTTATCCAAATCTATTCGGATAAAGAAAAAAACTCCTACATCTTGGACGGCCTGAGATACCATGTTAATATAGCCAACCAGTACTGTATAAGCAATACATCTGCTTGCCAAAAATAAACTGGACACAGTTCTTTCACATATGGTTCTGTACTAAAGTTACTTGGACGAAAGTGCAAATTGAAGAAAGGATGCATTCATATATAACCCACAAATTGAAAACTCAAATAGTTTTATTCAAACCACCTGGTTACTTTCATTCATCACACAAACATTCTAGCAGCATGTGTTACTTCCATTCATTTTTTTAAATATAGGTTAATGAACTGTAATCTAGTCAAAAGCTTATATCTATTGTATAAGACTGTTCAGTGTAGCTCTTTTGGTGAGTACACTAATATTCACACGTTTGACTGGTAGTGTATATGAAAGGTCTAAACATATCTGTGAGTTGTTTGAGAACTGCTCATGTGACTGAAAGTGAACCCCCATGGCATTAAACTCCATGTCTGCTTGGCTGCTTTTCCTGAAAGAGTCTCTTTCACTGCAACTCTAAAATAGAGGCATGACAGATGAGGACTAAAAAAAAAAGAATGGCACAGAGGTCATCGGGGTTAAATCATTGTCACACTTGTGAATTCCATGTGACGTTAATCTGTATCTGGTGAAAAGTTTAAAACAAACGGATGTTGAAGTCTCAGAGTTGCTTCTTTAATGCTAAATAATATCTTAAACCTGACAAGGAAGATTAATTTTCTTGATTAAAAATAAATGGATTACTATATTTAGAGTAATATTAACTTTATTTTTTACATTTCATCTTTGTCTAATCGGTGTCCCAAAAACCACAATCTCTGTCACATATACAAACTACAATAACTTTGCAGAAGACTATAGGCGAGTTCTTTAAAAATGTAAATAATTAATTTAAATGATATTGTATTTCTAAATATGTACTTAATAATAATTATCATTTTATATTTTAATATAAACTCAATTATTAAAAAAAAAAAATGTAAAGAATATATGGTCCAGAAGGCTTTCATTTTCATTACACCAGAAGAATTATAATTATTCAGATGGAAATCTGTCTCAGAGTTTGTTAAACATAATAGTGAAGTACGTGACTAATGCACAAGATACAGTATCTATAAGTGCATCTATTGTATGTCATGGAAGAATGTTGACATACCATTCATTTCAAAACACATACTGATCTTACAATCCACACGTTCTTTAAGCATCTCACGCATCTCATGGTTCACTGCAAAAAATATAGTTAAAGCACCAAACAACACATGACTGCCCCCTATAGTTTAACTGGGTAAACATGCTTTTCAATATCATTTTCATGATGATGTCACATTCACAGCAGGTGCTGGAAGAGATCAAAAAAATGAGAGGACTGTGGGAGATTTGATGGTGCTCACCCTCCCACAGAAGCAGGCTCTGAGGAGCCACAGACGGCCAGATGACCAGGTTATTGGGCTCATATAGTGGGTTGAGAAATCGCTCCAGCTCCTGAGGTCTGTTCACCCACGACCACAAAGAAACAGTTTTCTGAGACAGCTGCAGCTTCCCCCTGAAACATTACACAGAAAGTACAAAGTTTACATTTACACCTCAATTTTAGGTGTAAATGTACACGTTGCAGCCGTTGCCATCCATTATGTTACAATAAGCAACTATTCTACACTTCAAGCTGGACCCTAACATTCATAAATATTCTAATCTTGCAATTCTTCCGAGTACATTCTTTAAAATAAAGGTTCCAAAGTTGTTGTTTTTTGCAGTGATGCCACAGAAGAACCATTTTATGTTCCCTAAAGAACCTTTCAGTGAACAGTTCTTAAAAGAACCTTTTTTTTCTTAGTGAAGAACAATTTTAAGAATCTTTTTCCACTATAAACCACCTTTTATACAAAGGGAAAGTTTCTATGGATGTTAAAGGTTCTTCATGGAAACATCGATGCCCATAAGGAACCTTCATTTTTTGAGTTCATTTAAAGAAAACGTATGTTAAAATGTTGAACCAGAATGAAACCTCTCCTCTTGTGTCTAAAGATCAGACTTATGACGTCACAAACTACACACCCTTCATCGTCGGTAAATGACTGTACCAAAACTGGGAATTTTGAAATGTGATACACATTTAAGCAACAAGCGGAAAATAATTTCACAACACATTTACCACAACATCCTGTTCAGAATATGAAACAAACACAAAAGGGTCACGGCCAACAACAAGTTGACCTTTACTGATGCTGGAGTGTTGACGGAAAGGGTTGTGACCTTCTGCTCCTGAATTACAACATGCCATGTGTTTATGTACAAGTGTAAACTATGGCTGAATCCCAAATTCCCTTGCGGTTTTCTTTCAAATCCACCTCTGGTGACGTAACTGTTACACAGACACACAAGTTACCTTCAGAGTGATAAAATAACTGTGGCTTTTGCGACAGGTCCTGTGTTGGCTACTTAGAGATTTATCTGATATGGTTAAAACAAGCTGTTTTTACAAGGTTGTATGTGATGTAATACAGGAAATGAGATAGCATGTGAGAATCTGTAAATGGACGTCATGACAGGAATGTGATGAAGGGGAACACTAACCTCTCGGCCACGCAGTTTCCAAGGAAAGTGCCAAACTGTGAGGCATAGGCATGCTCGAAGAGCATGATCAGCAAGTTCTCGTTGAACTGGAAGGAGCAAGGGAACTGCCGCAGGATCTGCCACACACAGTCCAGGAAGAGCAGAAACACAGGCGCTTCACTTCGGAGCTTCCCGTTTGAGTATGCAGACTGTGAACAGCGCTGCTGGAACGGGTGACCGGCCTGGAGGTAGAGGTTACAGGACCTTAGGTTATCCCAGACTTTACAGAGAAACTTCATTTTAAAACCAAGGCTGTGTCTCATTCCACTTCCTATTTCCTTATGTTGTTAATCAGTGTATTATCAAATTGGGACACTAGCAAGGGTCTTGATTCTCTACACATTACCTGTGACACATTATATAGTCATTACGATTATTCAGTATTTATCAACAACATGGCTATGTGTCATTATAAATGACGTTTCATTTATTGACACTATGAAATATGCATTTCTCTTATATTTCATTAAGAAAAACATATTACGTGTATACATACTGTAACTGCATTCAGACATAAACCAAATAAAAGACCATACAACACCACTCAAAAGTTGTACGGTTTAAAAAGATTTTTAAATGTTTTTGGAAGAAGTCTCCTATGTGCATCAGAGCTACATTTATTTCATCGAAGATAGTCAAATCAGTAATATTGACAAACATTATTACAATTTAAAATAATTGTTTTCTATTTTAATCTATTTTAAAATGTGATTTATTCCTGTGATTTTCTGCATTATTACTCCAGACTTCAGTGTCACAAGATCCTTCAGAAGTCATACTAACATGCTGATTTGGTGCTCAGGAAACCTTATTTTATCAATGTTGGAAACGTGTACTAAATATTTGTGTAATATTTTTGTGGAAACTGTGATACAAATTTTTTTTAGGATTCTTTGACAGTAGTGAATAGAAAGTTCAAAAGAACAACAATTATTTTAAATAGAAATCTTTTGTAAAATTATAAATGTCTTTACTGTAACTTTTGATCAATTGAACGTATCCTTGCTAAATGAACCCAAACTTTTGCACAGTAAAGTACATAAATAAATTAATAAAAATAAAATGCAAGCTGTTTTGAAACATCCAACAACTGCAGAATAAAGCCATATGACAAACCAGTCATAAGGGTCCATTTTTTTTAAAATTGAGATTTATATATCATCTGAAAGCTGAATAAATAAGCCTTTCATTGATGTATGGTTTGTTAGGAAAGGACATTTGTGCCGAGTTACAACTATTTGAATATCTGGAATCTAAGGGTGCAAAAAAATCGCCTTTAAAGTTGTCCAAATGAAGTTCTTAGCAATGCATGCGGTAAGAAATTTACAAAATATCTTCATGGAACATGATCTTTACTTAATATCCTAATGATTTTTGGCATAAAAGAAAAATTGTATAATTTTGACCCAAACAATGTTTTTTTGAATATTGCTACAAATATACCCCAGCCACTTAAGACTACTTTTGTGGTCCAGGGTCACATATTTTGATGGGAAATACTTAAATACTTTGTCTTTATACAATTACACTTTTGCTCTTCTCATCATGCTCTTCATGTTAATATTTCCGGTATGCAAATAGAGTGAGCAGCCACCTTCTTACAGTACATTCAGAGAATTTCTAGGGAAGGTAATAGAATGATTTTGACAATGGAACAAGAAGCAGAAATCAGAGGTTTCTCACCTGTAACCACTCTCGCTCAATCAGCGCCTCAAAGCCACGGATGGTTCTGCATGCCGGATCGAGGATGATCTGGGCGAGAGACGTGACCTGCAGTGTTGAATCAGTGCCCTCTGTGCCATGAACCAGCACTGACGCCCCTTCCCTAGAATACAACACAAATTAAAGTGGCCCCTCCAAGTTTGAAACTGCACTCAGATTGAAATTATTTAGCACACACATAATGCTACAAACCTGATAAAGAACTGCATGCCAAAAGCAGCAGAACCAGTGTGGTATGAACATAATGATGATTATAGCATGACAACAGCACTAATTATCACCACAACAAGCTTTGTAACAAATGTGGCGAGAAACAGGGTGACAGCAGCTTTTGTAATTAACTTAGAATAGAGCTAAAACAGTAATTAACACAGCTGCACAATATGGCCTGTACAGATCTGTCTGCAGTGTAAAGGCTCTGTGTGCATGAGACAGGAACAGATAGATGTATCAACAGATGTACCTGTCAATGCACTGTGCAGCCAGGCAGGCCGTTGTGAGGATTTCCTTAACATTACTCTGCCAGTTGGACGCTTCAAGTTTACTGAGCCAGCGGTCCATGCTGTGCGACTGATCGTTGCACGCCTCCACCAGCTTTATCAGACTGTCCTGTAGAACATTAGACCTGTGGGAGAACAGCTGTCAGATTATAGTCTCAGTTACAGGACTCATTTATGCAGCTGTGTTTGTTTGTTTGCATATGGTATTCTTCAGCTCCAAATGAGCATTTTAGCTGCACATGATATGTGTTTTCCAGGCTTGAACGAGTTTAAGCCCCCTAATAAAAGTGCAGTGGATACTAGTCTCAGTCTCAGATGGTACAAATTGCTCACAGTCCATTCACTGACCGCCTGATATATATTATATATGACATATATATTGATCACATATATCGAAAAGAAAGTGATCTGTTTCACTGACTTAAGAAACTTTATCAGTTTGCCTGTAAACCAAGCTGAGCACTTAAGAAATAGTCACTGGATTTGCCAAACATTTGTCAAAATCACGATGAAACCAGAGAGAAGTTATGGTTTTGATTAAACAATAGCAAGGTCTAAATAAATAAATAAATAAATATTTTAATTAAACACATACATGTATGAATCATTCACAATAAGATCTATAACATGCATTAAAAAATATAGTTGTAAAAGTGAAATATTGAATTTGTTTCATGCCAAATTTAAAAAAATCTAAATTTAAAATACATTTTTTAAATTAAATTTTACATTAAATTTTTTTTTTTTTAAAACATAAAATTAAAATTGAACTATACCCAGCATTTTTGTCTGAGGCATTATGTACGTATAGTATGTATTGCTTTTGAACCAATTTTACCACAGAATCTTTACAGTTTTTGATATTCTTCCACTGATTTCTGTACAACTATTCATTGAAACTGCTGATGGTCTTTTATTGTGTCCAACCTGCTCTAATAGCATGTAAAAACAAACAAAACTGTGGTTTGGTCCGGGCTTTACATTCGGACAGGTGGTCATTCATAACAAAACCTTTAATAAAATAAAATGTAATAATTGAATTTTTAAATCAAATTCACTTATGTTCTCTACATTTCAATGCAAAAAAGTTAAAACTAAATGATATCACTGGAATAAATTACATTTTTAAAATATATCAAAACAGAAAACAGTTATTTTAAACTATAATGTTTTTACTATACCGTATACCATATACCGTATATGTACTGTGTTTTTACTGTATTCTTAATCAAATAAGTTTAGCAATACAATGTTGTGATGTCTAAATTTTATTTTTATGTTTATTTTTTTTTATTGTTATGTCTGGCCATAGCATGAAAATGATTATCAGTCAGAATATTAATATTATCCATCTCTTCTTATGCAGTTAGTCTGGCTGTGTGAGAATAACGGGATACACACCTCTCAATCGCTTTATGGATCCTCCTCCACTGAGGGTAGTTGGCTTCCTGTTCAAATCCTCCTCCGCGAGCTTTAGCCTGCTGCGCTACAGTTATAGTCCGCGTGTCGATGATGTAACCTCGCTTCCCCGCGCAAAGCGTGGCATTTATCAGCTTCTCGTCCTCTTTGCAGCGGCGTCCATTGGTTCCTGTTAGTGGCTGTGCTGCTCGCATAATCACCTGTGGACAGTGTGATCAGAGTTGGTTTTAAACAGGCCAACATTTGGAAACAAAATTTCCATAGTGCACTTCTTCTAACCATGCCGTTTTTCTTGTGGTAGTAACTGAGCACAGGGAAACGGCCTCCGTGGCGGAAGGAAGCAGCTTTGCAGAGACTTTCATCATCGATGTCTCTGGGCACAGTCAGTAGGGACGGGTACGAGGGGCACACGCTGAAGTCTTTATTTACCTCACTCAGTCTCCATTCATCTGTCTGAGAGAGGACAACAGAACTCCGTGTCATCTTTATTTAATTAGACACTTTATTTTTTTTTTATGAAAATAACAAAAATCACAAGCAAAAATGTTTCTGCTTCAATGTATTTTAACTACATCTAAACCAAAAGAGGTTTAAAATCAACTGATATATTGTTCACTACCACTCAAAAGTTGGGGTGAGTAATTTTTTAAAGAAATTAATAATTTTATTTAGCAAGGATGTGTTACCTTGATCAAAGCATTACAGTCAAGACAATCTATAATGTTAGAAATAATAATTCAAATCCAACCATAAAAAAAGACCACTTAAGTTTCACAATATTACTATTATATTAAGACCACAACTGTTTCCCAACATTGATATAATAATAAATGCTCTTTGAGCCCCAATTAGCCTATTAATAATATTGCTTCAAGACACATGCCACGGAGTAATAACGCTGAAATTTCAGGCTTTTGCCATTACAGGCTAAATGACATTTTAAAATAATAATATAGAGAACAGTTGTACTTATATGTCAGAATATTATTATAGTGTTCGTGTATTTTTTAATGCACTAAACACAGCTTTGGTGAGTTAAACAACATTTACAAACATTACTGACCCCAAACGTTTGAACGGGAGTTTATGAAATACGAACTGTATTTGTATTAAATTGGATATCAGAACATGAAGTCACGAATATGTGCTCTTTGGCTTCCCATAGAGAATCATCTGAAAAAATGAGCAATGATACACTGAGAAACTGTATTACAACTTTTTCTGATGACCTCAGTGTCAAGGCTTCCAGGGATAAAACAATACCATAGACTCCAGATCTTTGAAAGACTCCTCTGGGACGAACGACTGCCATCCATCCTCAATGACCTCAAACAGAGGACGGTAGAAGAACGGATACATCAGGGACACAGAGTCCAGCGTGGAGAGAGCCTGAAAAATGAATGATCATAAACTGAACACTAACAGCATAAACCGATTAGTAGAAATTAGGGTTATTAGTCCATTATTATTCTGCTTTATGAGTGAGTACTAATGCAGTCTTACTTCAATTGAGCTGGCAATATTAAGACACTCCTCCATGCCAGGTATGTCCAGCTGAATCACCCGCAGGTCTTTACACTTTACAATAATAGTTCCCAGTGATCCGACAAACCTGTGCACATTAGGTCAGTAAGAGGTTTTTGATAGAAGTCTCTCATGCTCACCAAGACTGCATTTATTGATCAAAAATACAGTAAACCACTAATACTTGTGATAGCATTACATTTTAAAATAAAAGTGTCATTTCTATACCGTTTTTAAAATGGTAAATTATTACTGTGTGTCAACGCTGATTTTCAGAGGCATTACTCCGTTCCTTTAGTGCTTCCATAATCCTCAGAAATCATTCTATATGATAATTCATATTATCATCATGTTGAAAACAGTTGTTCTGCTTCATATTTATTTATTTTTTTGTGGAAACTGAGAACATTTTTTTCGCGAATTTTCGATTAATATAAAGTTCAAAAGAACAATTTATTTGAATCATATCTTTTGTAACATTATACATTTCTTAACTGTCACTTTTGATCAATTTAAATGCATCCTTGATTAATAAAAATATATATGCGAGTCGTGACCCTGGACCACAAAAGCGTCTTAAGATTCGCTGGTTTATATTTGTAGCAATAGCCAACCGATACCGTATTGGTTCAAGTATCGATTTTTCTTATTGTCAAAAAATTATTTGATATTAAATAAAGATCAGGCTCCATTACGATATTTTTAAATTTCCTACCGTGGATATATCAAAACTAATTTTTTATTAGTAAGATGCCCCCCCCCCCCCGCCATTGCTAAGGACTTCAATTGGACTACTTAAAAGACATTTTCCCCTCATATTTGATTTTTTTTTGCACCTCAGATTTCCGAGTTTAAGAGTTTGTATCTCCTCGCCATATTGTCCTAGCATAACAACCATGCACCAATGAAGCTTTTGATCACGAAAGCTTATTTATCAGCTTTCAGATTATGTATAACCAATCTCAATTTTCAAAAATGTACCCTTATGACTGGTTTTGTGGTCCATGTCACATTTATTTTTATTTTGCTGACCCTACACTTCTGAACAGTTGTGAAAATTTACAGAAATTTTGTATTTTAAATAATATGCCATTTTTACTAGTTGTCTCATACTTCAGCAGTACCTTTTCTCAGTAGAGTCAATGTTAGCATGAAGCAGCCAGAGCTCCTCAGTGTTGTCCTGGCGAGAAGACAAGATGAGGTGATGTCCTGTCAGACACAGAGTTCCCTCCACAGTGGGCATGAAGGGTCGGCGGAGGACCACCCCATCCACACGAGGGGTTTTGATCAGCTCAGCAAACTCCATGATGTTTTGAGAGGTACAAGAAACCTGCGAGAGTCAATGGGAGAGGAAACACTGATATATATGAATACTGTAATGGAATCTACGTCTTAGTCTCATTATTAGGTTTCTTATTATTCTGTTATTTGCATTCATCTGACAACTAAACCTATATAATAGTATGATAATAGTAAAAGCAATGGTGATACACAGTTGATAAGAGGTTTGTTATTATTAATATGTTGCAGCGGTGGATTTCTCATCTGCTGCAGGTTGGAAAACAAGACGCAAGCATTGAGACAGCGGTAAAAAAAAATACCACATTCGTCTAATTTACTCGAAGGCGCATAACTAAACCAGACACGTGTATTTATAAACAGTTATTCTAGCATATTCAAGGTATCTGTCCAATTTCTCTCGGCTCGCTGTGTCATCAGACTGAAATATGACAACAAACGGGATTTGCAGCTTTGTGTCGAATCAACATGAAGACGTTCGGATTAAAACTAATCAAATGCACTCGACAATGAACCGCAGGTGCGATGTTATTTGTCAAGAACAAAATATGCTTTTTAAACGTACTTAGAAGAGATGACAGCGGTAACAACAGCATTTCTCTCACCTGACACCTCTACTTCCTCGTTTGCACTCCTTTGTTGGATTTGACAACCGACCGCAAGCTAATTTTAATCAATATCGCCACCTACTGGTTTGGGTGAAAGTGAGGGAGAGTGTTGAGTATTCTCACTCATCCTCTTCTCAATAAAAATACAAATTAAAATAAAAAATTTGAATATTATTTAGTAATTAGGGTAATGAATTATTATTTACTGCATGTAAGTAATATAAAATATAGGTTACACTTTATTTTAAGGTGTCCTTTTTACAGTGTAATTATACATTTAAGGGAATAGTTTCACCCAAAAATCAAATTTTTATTTCAATTGCTTACCCCCATGGCATCCAGATGTATGTGACTAGGTCCCTGTCTCTCACTGGACCATTGACACTTCTAATTGAGATTGTAGATAGAGTGTCAATGTCCATTTGAGAGATAAGTGGCGTAATTCACTCATAAGGCTTCGATACTCCTTAGTCAAGTCAAGTCTGCTTTTATTGTCAATTCTTCCACATGTACAGTACATACATACAGAGAATTGAAATTGCTTTACTCTCAGACCCTTGGTGCATACAGATAACACTAACAGTAGAACATAAATGCAGATAGATACAGATTAAATATAAAATATAACTATACAAATATACAAATAAGGTCATGTAAAAAAATAATTAAATATTTATAAATTTAATAAAACAAGTCGTCACAGGCACATGGCAGATAGAGTGGCAGCAGTTGAAGTAAACAAACAGTGCAGATATTATGATTGTAGTGAAAAAGAGCTTATTAAGTCTGATTAAAATGACAAAAAGCTCAGAGAGCAGTTCTTTATTTAAACTGTCAGTAGAGGTAGTTGAATGAGGTCAGTTCAATGTTGAATGAGTTAGTGAGCAGACCAATGCTGCACAAAGTGACTAGTGCAGGTCCCAGTGTGTTAGTGTGAGGGGGGAGTGGAAGGATCTGGGGATGTGGGAGCTGGTGGGGGGGTCTGAGGTTCAGAGTGATGGTTCCATAAATATCCTGGAGGTAGGGAGAGCGACACCAACTCTCTTCTCAGGCTGCCTCTCACTATGCGTTGAAGTGACTTGCGGCAGGACGCGTTGCAGGTGCCGTACCACACAGTGATGCAGCTCTTTCAGAATGCTCTCGATGGTGCCTCTGTAGAAGGTGCACATGATGGGGGCCGGGGATCTGGCTCTTCTCAGTTTGTGGAGGAATTAGAGACGCTGCTGTGCTTTCTTGGTCAGTGTTGCGGTGTTGTCAGTCCAGGAGAGATTTTCTGTGATGTGCACACCCAGGAACTTGGTGCTGCTCACTCTCTCCACAGTCGCACCATTGACCATCAGAGGAGCATGCTGAGTGCACACTCTCCTGAAATCATCTTCTCCACATTCAGAGAGAAATTGTTGTCACTGCACCACCCGGCCAGGTGGCTCACCTCGCTCCTGTAGTTTGTCTCATTTCTGTTATTAATGAGACCCACCACAGTCGTGTCATCTGCAAACTTAATGAAGAGGTTGGAGTTGTGTGACGGTGTGCAGTCGTGTGTCAGCAGAGTGAAGAGGAGGGGCTCAGCACACATCCTTGGGGGGCCCCAGTGTTCTGTGTGATGGTGCTGGATGTGTTACTGCCGACCCGTACTGCCTGAAGTCTTCCAGTCAAGAAGTCCAATAGCCAGTTGCACAGCGAAGTGTTGAGCCCCAGCTGGACCAGTTTGTGAATGAGCTGTTGAGGGATGATTGTGTTGAATGCTGAACTGAAGTCTATGAACAGCATTCTGACGTATGAGTCTTTTTTGTCCAGATGTGTGAGTGCTGAGTGTAGGGCAGTGGCGATGGCATCATCGATCGAGCGGTTGGACCGATATGTAAACTGGAAGGGGTCCAAGGAGGGAGGGAGGGAGGGCAGATTTGATGTGTTGCATGACTAGCCGTTCAAAGCACTTTATGAGGATGGGGGTAAGTGCAACTGGACGGTTGTCATTGAAGCAGGATGGAGACGGCTTCTTCGAGACTGGAATGATGGTGGTAGCTTTGAAGCATGTGGGGACAACAGCCTGACTTAGTGAGACGTTGAAAATGTCTATGAAGACATCAGTGACTTCCAATGCACAGTCTCTCAGTACACACCCAGGAATGTTGTCAGGACCCGGAGCTTTGCGTGCGTTTATCCTGCTGAGGGATCTCCTCACGCTGTCTGGGGTCAGCGTCATCACCTGGTCGCCGGGAGGAGGTGTAGTCTTCTGTGCAGTGGTGCTGTTTTGTGCCTCAAAGCGAGCGAAGAAGGCCTTCAGCTCATTCAGCAGGGAGATGGTGCTGTCACAGGTCCGCGGTGGGGGCCTAAAGCAAGAAGAAGAAGACGCCTCACGCACCTGCTGTTGAGAACGCGCTCAGGAGGACATGCCAGGACAGCTCGAACAGTTCGGACATTGCGTGAATCAGAGGTAAAAAAACGCACAGACCGATCGTTTTGTGTCTTTACACATCAGTGTATTGTCACGAGCCGTAGGGTTTAATTTGTTTTTGTTTGTGTATGTTTTTTTTTTTACTCTCAAAGCCGTGATTCCCATTCACCTCCATTATAAGACTGACAGACTGCAACAGTTTGTGTAAAAAATCTTCGCTTGTGTTCTACTGAAGAAACAAAGTCACCTGCATCTTGGATGCCCTGGGGGTAAGCAGATAAACATCAAATTTTAATTTTTGGGGGAACAATCCTTTTAAGAACTGAGTAATATTAATTAACTACATGTACTTACTATATGGTTAGGGTTAGGATTAGGGTTTGGCTTTGAGTTACTTGCATGTAATTATGCATAATTTATTGCTATTACAATAGTAACATGTGGACCAAGGGCACCTTAAAATAAAGTGTTTACCAATATAAACTATCACAGCAACATAATTTAGTGTTCTCTACAATTTTATAAATATATGATCATAAAACTTTCGTGAGAACAAGGCCATATTGGCCCACTATACCAACATAAACTAACCATAAACCAACTTGTCATTGCTGTGGAAGTAGGATTGAGGGGTTAACACCAAATACAACACAAAAAGATAAACAATGTTATTGTCACAAATCCGGTCTATGAACTTCCTCGACAAGTGCCGTGACAGGGCAGGACGAGGATTCACAGGTTTGTGTAACTAAAGTACGTCCTTGTCAGGCACTTGTCCGAGGCTCTGGCCGGCAAGCATACCGGAAGTTCATAGACCGGATTCGTGACAGTTATACATAAGAGATGTAGAACATGTTTGTAATGTCATGTAGTGTCAAAAAATGGATTTACTGGATTGAATGAAACTCATAATATTATGTTTTGCTTGAAAATATATTAGTTTCACAACTTTAAAAAAAAAAAAAACATAAATCTAAAATAATTTGTACTTGGCACATTTTTAGCTTGTTAGACCAATAGTATGATTTATATCTGTGGAATATTTGGTAAATAAACCAAATTTAAAATGCCTGATAAGGAAAATGTATGTAATTTACAATCAGGACTGTTTATTTTCATTAGTTAAACTGTGGACTGTGCACTTGTGGAACTGAACAAACAGTTCTAGAATGTATTCCAGGGAATAGACAACGCTTGCTTCTTAATGTTATCCATTAATCCTGACTTAAGAACACTGCTGACATGACCAGTTTTGGCAATTAGTATGAAAAAAAATCATTAATTTCATGGCAAAGCAATTTAACGGATCTGAGTCTTGCATCCTGAAATGATCTAATGCAGTAAAGTCTAAAATAAAATAAAATAAAATAAAATAAATGTGGCTTAATATTTTCAAGCTGTACTATTATTTCCCAATAGTTTTATGGGGGGAATAAATAAATTAATAAATAATTATTTCATTTTTTCATTCATGATCCTATTTATATTGTTTTTATTTCTGCGATAATCTTGGTTCCATTATTGTACTGCATTATAACATTTCAAGAACATTATATTATGATATTATAAGATAGTATATATAGTGTTATATATTGAAAATAATGCAAAGATTAAATTGCTTTTTGCAGATTTTTGCAGTCTTTAATTTATAATCTGATATAGAATTCCGTATTTTAGTGTTGACCAGTATTGGGTAATTAATTACTGTAATTTAATTACTTTCCCTTGAAAAAGTAAAGTAAGGGATTTAATTTAATTTAATTTAATTACAGTTACTTCTTATGCAATTGAACTTAATACTGTATAGACTGTAGAACATTTATATACAATACAATAGTGGATTTAACATCAAAATTTAAAGTCTAAAATGCATGCTTTTATGTACCCTTCTCACTTTCAATACTTTGGTGAGTTAATAAGAATATTGGTAACACTTTAGTGCCCAATTCTCACTTTTAACTAGTTGGTAATTAGCATGAATATTGCTGGGATATTGTCTGTTTATTATTACTTAAAAAGCACATGTTAATGTCTAATTCTGCAAGACCTTATTTTAAATCTTAAATCCTACCCAATACTTAAACTTAACAACTATACTTTACTAAGTATTAATAAGCAGTAATTGGAGTATATTATGTGATTTATATTATATAGGCAAAAATCATAGTTAATAGTTAGTTAATAGTGAGAATTGGACCTTAAAATAAAGTGACAGAATACTTTATGTAGTATCTATTTTTATTGCAAAATTAATACCCGTTTCATGTCTATCCTTGTAAATCTCACCTTGTCCGAGGTTGATATATGACTAGAAGTAATTTCATTAATGGAGGAGTAATTTGTACAGTAATCTAATTACACTGTTGAAGTTGTAATTAGTAACTAGCAATTGATTACTTTTTTAGAGTAACTTACCCAACACTGGTGTTGACTTATATAAATATAATTTTTCAGTGAAGTGTGTATGTGTGCGTGCACGTGCATATGTGTACACCTGTATAAATTCACAACACGGCTCCTGCTGTAGTCTTAGCAGAATCCTGCTGGGAGCAGAGTGGCCTCCTGTTGAGGAGGAAGATAAGTGTCTGGCGTCTCTTGAGCGCCGTGAGCGATTACAGCCACTGCATTATTTAGCTTGAGTTACATGTGTTCCATGAACCCCACACTCCCCCCAAAAATATGCGGCTCCATTTGCTCTCATTAAAAATGTATGCCATTTGTGAAAAAAACACACTCCCCTGACTGAGAGCTGATATTTTTGCATATGTAACTTGAGTGGCGTGTATGAAGCCAGGCATTCATAAGCATACATTTTCATCTCATGTTATAGCATATCAGTCCTCAACATAGCTACATGGCAGAGAAAAGGTTTTTAAAATATCTGCGAAGATCTGCTTTTGTCATATGGCATATGAACTGTCTGTTTGTTAATATCACAGTGTGACACCAATTAAGATGACAAAGAAAGCACTTAATAGAAAATGATTTTTTTTTTTCAATTTTTCTTTATCACGAAATAAAATAAAATGGCATTTTATTTAAAAAGTCTCTTAAAATGTCTGTGATATCTTGGTTCCATTATTTCTCTACTGAAATGCAAGCATAGAATATCAATCCTTAACATGGATGCACAATGGTTTTAAAATGATCTGTGAAGACCTGTTTTTTTCATATGGAATTATATGGAATAATTGTCTGTTTGTTATCATTGTGCCTGTCACCAATTACACACGCACTACACTGAATCTCAGACTGTTTCTCTTTGCTTCAGGCCACTTTGATAATAGTGTTTTTTTTTTTTTTACATTATTAGCTGAGAAGTGCTAGTTATTCCAGCTGCTCATCAAACATTTCTGTGACATTTCCTTGGCTACCCCAGAAGAGACTCTGACAGTGTGTGTTAATTTGAAGAACTTCATACCAGACCTGCAGCACTGAGCAAATTCAAAATCACTGCATTTATGAATGATTTCCAAACATTTCCTTAGGTACGGGAACCATTTATGAATGCCAGATGAGGCAGCAGTGCACACATTCTCTGAACATCTTATTTTCATGTAATTCACATCAAATGACCATTGCAATTGAAAGCAAATGGGAAGGGTTGGCAGAGAAATGTCATTTTCGCATACATCTTTTCATTAATTAACAAGGACTGCTGTAATAAAAATTATGATTATTGTAATGCTGCCATGCATGTGCCTTATGTTACGATCTAAGCCTATTGGCAACCAGTGGGACTGTAGTGTGAGATCATCTTATTAATGTAACAGTGGCATTGTCTTAATCTTGGTAATGCTTCCCTGGCGCTTCCACAGGTGTTGAGGATTTACGATGGCTTGTGGGAGGGTGAGACAGAGTCCTATAGAGGTGGCATTGGACCCCAGGACTGCACTGTGCACTGCTTTGCTGGCAGACAAAGCACACTTCGTTTTGTAATCAAAGCTCAAGTGCTATGTGGTAAGTTTTTTCTTAGGATAACAGCAAGCCCAGGGGATAAAGTGAGGAACGGCCGGAGGGCTTGAGTGAGCGGAGGCCGGCGGATTTGTGGATTTGCGGCAACCACATTTGATGACCCCGTGCTGGACTCCGCTTCGTCCACGGTGAAATCCGATCCGGTGATCCACAGCGCAAAGTTGTTTTATTTCCTCAGCGACCAGCACGGATCTGCTCTAGGTATGACGAAGCGGATATCGTCCTCTTTTGGAAGGCCAAACAAAGAAGTTTTGCTTTCACAACGAAACACACAGCACCTTCATGACATGGCGGCGGCAACAACAATACTACAGCGAGAATAAACGTTATGCCTTCTTTCTTTGCGTGAACAATTTGGAGGCGTTATGCAAATCTTCCCACACAGTGACGTAAATATGTGGGGACGCGTGTTAGAACGAGACCGTTTTTAGGTAGGCGTGGCTGACGCTTATACCTTTTATACAGAATTTGTTATTTTTTTTATTGAAGATATAACATTCCCAGGGGATACAGTCATAGCGATAAATTACATACACAACCAGAATACAAAACATTAAATATATAAAGAATAATAAAAATGAAATATAAACGGAACAAAAACAAATGAATAAAAAGTTAAACATCTTTTCTTTTTTATTTAAATAAATAAACATACTTTTATAAAGAATATCTCTTTGGATTTGAGACTTTAGTATTTGCAACTTTACAGATCTTCTTTCTGCACCAAGAGCTTGAAACACTTCAAAAAGAAAGGAAAAATTTAAATCGCATCAAATGACCTCTTTAAACTTGGCCCGACTGACCTTTTAATAAATTATTTAAATATTACAACATTAAATTTTCTTAGCAGTACTTGCCAAATCGATTTTAATTTAACATTAAAATTTAAAAATAATATTTAGTAAATTGCTGAGACAGAACATGAAAAAATGAATGTGTCATTAATCAGAAATATTTGAATGCTGAATGCCAAGATAGATTCAAGTATTTTAAACGGCAGATACAACAGAACGACAAAAAAACAAAATCAATCAATCAATCAGTCCACCCATTCACAACACACTCACAAAGGAATAAGGAAGAGTCAGCTGGCTGCGCGCTTCATGGACAGCACACGCGCGTTCCCATAAGGACAGTTGTCTTGTCACAACAATATTTTCCGCGCCTCATTTTACAGATGTACTCTACCTTTATTGCTACTTTCATCCAGGGAGAGGCTGTTAAGTTTACAAATGTACTGAGCTTTCCTAGTTTTCACAGAAGAGAGTTGTTTGTCACAAGCAGGACAGCACAGATGCGCACCTGACCGCAAACCCGTCGCGCTTGACGCTTCCATCGCTTCGCTCTCTCATTTCGTGAGTGGATCTTGTTGAAATCTCATTTAAATGTGTTTATTGCATTATAATAGTCATCTTGATGTCATAATGGCACAGTGGAGAGGAGAAGCATCCTGCATGTGTAGGCTATGTACGCGAAAGTGTTGTTCCACCAGCAACTTTCCACGTGAGCAGCATCTACTGATGTCCGAAAGGGTTAAGAGCTCGAGCGGCGTGCTCACTCCTACAGCATTACATCACTCAGCGGTCCAGAGGTGCGAACCGAGCACTAGGTGGCATCATAGATGAGTACGGATCCGCGTCTCTCCTCAGTCGAGACATCCAGTCGGCGGCGGCGGGTGTCTCAGGGAACAGTCCCGCGCTCGCTCCCAAAGAGAATGCGCAGGTGACAAGAACCGGCTTCCAGGAGTTCGTCTCTGACCCGTGCCGGCTCGAGAACTAGATCAGCGCTGACTTCGCCGTCCGCAGCGCCGCAGGAGGATGCTCGGCCTCACCCCACAAGTCCATGGCTACCTCATTAGGGGTACTCTGGAGAAACAGGTGTCGGGGAAGTGACGTCACGAGCCTCGGAAACCGGAGGTGTGCGCTTCGGAGAGCAAGATGGCAGCGAAATCCGACGGTCGGGGGGTCGTCGCCGGTTTCGCCCAGCTGCACAACCTGGACGAGACGGTGGGGAGCTGCGAGGACGACCCGCGGCAGAGCAGCTCCTTCCACATCTGCCACTGCTGCAACACCTCGTCGTGCTACTGGGGCTGCCGGAGCGCCTGTCTGCATTACCTCCTGGGCAAGGGGAGAGACGTCAGGCGGCCACCTCACGAGAAGCGCCTGTGGTTGGACTGCCTGTGGATCGTCCTCGCGCTCCTAGTCTTCTTCTGGGACGTGGGCACTGACTTGTGGCTCGCGCTCGACTACTACGTCAAGCAGGACTACCTCTGGTTCGGACTCACACTGTTCTTCGTGCTGGTGCCGTCGGTGCTGGTCCAGATCCTGAGCTTCAGGTGGTTCGTGCAGGATTACACGGGGGGCGGCTTGGGCTCCGTGGAGGGTCTCAGCAGCAGCCTGGGCCCAGGGGTGCACGGCAGGGCCAGATGCTGTCGCATGTCCGTGTGGGTCTGGCAGACGCTCATTCACATCCTTCAGATGGGACAAGTGTGGAGGTAAGCGTCCCGTAGCTTGGTGTAACCCGTGCAGAGCAGAGCGGATGCGAGTCTCGCTCTAAGCGTGCGGGTTTCTCTCAATGATCGTCGTGAGATCTGTGGCATCAGTGTGCGCTGAAAGTACAGTGCGTTACCGAGGTGAGTCTCACAGTGCGTCTGAGGACTCATTCTGCTCAACTCTCTGAGACCGCTGGCGAGACGGGCATCGGGTTGCTCAGGCTCCCCGGGCCGTGCGTCCCTCAGGAACGACATCCCTCCTTCCTGCGCTCGATATCATTGACATAATTTGCGTTCTTCGATCCTTCGCTCTTTATCATCATAGGTGCAGTGCGTTTTAACGCAGTCAGTACAGTGTGTGCTCTGTCAAGTGAGGAATCGTTCTGACGCGTGCGGGGAATATCGTCTGTGACATGTTGTACTTAATGTCTGATCCACTAGAAATGATGCGACAGTTTTTTTTCTGCAGCAGACAGACGCAGTGGCCGCATTCACGTTTGTGTGGAGGCGTTCAGTTTAGCCGGACGATTTAGCTTGATTTCGATGCCATTTATTATTCATGTCTACTCGTGTTCGTGTTTTCTCCTCTTTACACGATGTGATTATTGCTTAAAGATGAGGCTCTCTGTCATCAGTGGCTCACACTTGTCATGATGTCATCTCTGTAAAGGTGCTCCAGCATCTCACGCGAGCGCGCGCGCGCTCTCTCTCTCTCTGTGTGTAGAAAATAAATTCCTTCTCATCTTTCATATAGTCACGATACGGCCGTCTGGATGTATTTACCATAATAAATGTTAAGTCTTTCTTAAAAGCCAAATGAAACGCTCATTTTGTAGATTACTATAAGTTAAATAATACTGCGGATTGACTCAGGTTTTAAGTTGATTTATAGTTGATATATATTGTAATATTTATTATACAGTAGGCTACGAAGGCCTAGGGATCGCTGGGATCTAGAACTGACCCCGTAGAATTCTGACGCTGATTTTCTGCCGTTGCTATGTAACCAGATACGAGTTAAAAGCTTTTCTTCTCACGCGTCCGTTTAGAATATTCAGAATATTAGAATCAATATACGCGAACAGTACCTGAGTGACTGACTTTGCTGAGATTGTGTGCAACCGGTGGACCCTGAACTATCCCATAATGCCACAGGAGCAAGTGTCAGATTCATAAAGTTTAAAAATAAAAAAGGCAGAGAACTGTGAGCTGTGCAGCTAGTTTTTTCTTTTTTGAGTGCTAACCGTACCAAGACATCTGTTGATTGTGAATTTGCGATTAGCCTGTACTTTTTTGGTTTATCATAGGTCAAAGTATGTAGTAGAGGTGTAAAGAGTACCTAAAAACCATACTTTAGTAAAAGTACAGATACCTTACAGTGAAAATTACTCCACGACACGTTACAAGTCACCAATTCCAAAACAACTTGAGTAAAAGTCTTAGAGTATCTGATTTTAACAATACTTAAGTATTTTACTTATAGGCTCAAAGATGCACTAGTCAACGAGACATGCCAGTGAAAAACTGTAACGTTGTGGAGAAGCTGCGGAAAACAGGCAGAGGCAAGGATCTATGTGCAGGTATTTAACAGAAAAACTAGAACAAACAATAAGCCAAAAACCAAAGAGAACAAAGAACAGAATGACTGGCAAACAGACATTCAACAACTCACAAGGAACTAAAGAAAAACTAGGGCTATATATATATACACAGGGGGCTAACAAGCTTAAGATAAGACACACCTGGGGAGACTAATCAAGGGGAACCAATGAACAAACTGACTACAAACACCACGGGAGACAGGAAGGGACGTAAAAGTCCAGGGCAAGGCACAGAGAGCATGAAACAAAAACAAGAAAGAGTTGATTTGTGAGGAGAGCAATCACGTTTATTTTCTAAAACCAAAATAAAACTGAACACCTCAAAATTACAACAAACCAGCAAGAAAAACAAATCTTTCAAAGTCTCTCAGATATGGATAAATAAATAATGTAAGTAAAATTAAAACGCTGGATGTTCCTGGTTGGGCCTCACTCTGCCGGCTGCAAGTCTGTCCTCATCTCATATATAAACACCTGTGATTCCCAAATACTTGCTAATTTAACTCGTCATTCACATACTTAGCCTGTTGACAGTTTGGGGAGTAGGCAGAACGCACAGATGCAGTACTTTTCCGTGACCTTAAAAGGCAGTATCACTCCTTTTGTAGCAGAAATAAACTGCTGCAGTAAAAGCTAGGTCCATGCAAAATGTAATTTGTTACTGCAACACTCATTTCAAATGTAGTTGAGTAAAGAGTACAGATACTCATTCAGTAATGTAGTGGAGTAAAGAGTAAAAGTTGCTAATATTTTTTATACTCAGTACAACTACAAAGTATCCGAATAGATACTCAAGTACAGTAACTAATTATATTTACTCCAATACTTTACACCTCTGGTATGGAAGCTATTACACAATTCAAATGTCAAGAATTAAGATCTTCATTAAATTCAGTACAAATATTTGTATAGGCTACAGCTAAAGTGAATAAAGGCAATGTTTAGCTTAGCTTACCTGGATGAAAGCTTTTGCTGTATTTTTATATATATACTGTTATATAATATATATCATATTATATATATATAAATATATATTATATATAAATATATTGCTCTTAAGATGTGTCTCAAGTACCTTCCTGGGGTAACACAAAACAGTTACTGCTTCATTGTGCAATGAATGCAAAACCTAAATATAATGGAAAGGCAGTTTTGAGGTAGAATGCTCAGTGGTGTATCATCTTAAAAAAGAGCAGCCTAGCTATAAAAGTGCTGGTGGAAATGGGTCTCTTTTGGCTCTTTTTATGACTGTGTGAATAAGGTACTCGTATTTAGATTTATACTCAGACATACATTGAACTACTATTGTAACTGTGTGCGTATTCATATTTTAATGCTAATATTATTGCAGCCGCCAATTCTTATTGCTTTCTATCCAGAAACTTCTGAGGCCACACACTAACTTCACCTCACAAACTGAACCAATGATTTTCTAAGTCACACCATAACATAATTTCTATGTGAAAACAAAAAAAAATCTATAGTGGAATTACACAAATCTGTCTTTACAACAGCTCCTGACTGTTGGACAGATCCTTTTGCCAAAGACTTTAGAAATTGTGCATTTTACGAAAGTGCATGAGACATTTCTCAATTGGATGTTTATTTATTCATGCTTGGCACGAGAGCCCGATGATGTCTTTGTAGGAATTCTTGGCCTGCCAAATGATGTAGCGGTTGAGGAAGATGCACACTTCATGTTAAGTGGAGGAGACTCCCTTCAGGCCCTGCGTCTCTGTGATGAGATCACTGTTGCCATGGGGACAACCTCTGTGGGCCTGCTGGAGGTCATATTAGATGGCTCTTTCTCAGATGTGGTTAGCCACGTCATGACAGAAACGCATAGCAATGCAATCCAGCCATCAAAGAAGAGAATGCTGGATTATTCAGGCTCTTTAGTTTCACCCAAAAGACAACAGAAGGAAATGAGCACAGTGAATGCTACAGAAAGCACAGTGGGTTTTGTAGTTCCCTCAGTGAGAAGGACTATGGGATTTGTAGTTGTGAGACGAGCTGGTGAGGTTATTGATTGGGGTTGTTTTCGGAAAATGCAAGAGAAAAACATCTCAGATGCACTAGGAACATACGGGAGCAAGCTTACGGTGACAAGTATTTCTGAAGACAGTTCAATATCTAATCCCTCACACGAACTTCATAATATAGCTCAGGAAAATCCTGCTATTAAAAAGATCACAGAACCCCATTTTCCTCAAGAAGTTACTGAGACGTTACCTGTCAGTAAGAGCCCAGGTGAAGGTTCAGGGGAAGACCGTTCCAATGTCCTGCTGCTGGGCCTGCGGGTCCTCTGGAGCTCAGACACAGGCAGGTGTGTGGATGCCTCTCCAATGCTGCTGGTGGGTCCTGACAGGACCACCGTGTTCATTGGCTCTCACTCGCACAGACTGCAGGCTCTTGACCTGTCCAATGGAGAGGTCATCTGGGAGCGTATCCTCGGAGATCGATTGGAGTCTTCAGCTGCCATTTCCAAATGTGGAAGCCTTGTAGCAGTTGGTTTGTACTTGATTTTAAAAGGAATGCTTAATTTAATTAAGGGAACTAACGTGGTTGGATAAGAAGGTTGTTATGATTTAGCTTGCATATGGGGGGGGGGAGTGGGGGGGGGGGGGGGGGGGGGGGGGGGGGGGGGGGGGGGGTGGGCGGGGGGGGGGGGGGGGGGGGTTG